>JAHZTW010000001.1:217013892-217044725 GCA_020283515.1 Alliaria petiolata | reverse complement strand
ATAGGTATTGCCAAAAATGGTAACTTTTGTGCAAACAGTGCGACTGCACAGAACCCCAAAAAATTAGGGTTCCTAAGAATCAGAAGAAGAAGAAGATGACTTAAAACTCCGGGATGTGTTATGGGTTTCTAAGAGAAGAGGAAGATTAAATCCTCAGTGTCGTTGTATCTTCGTTCCGCGACAAACAAAATGGTAAAACCCAGAGAAGAAAATCAGAAATGTGAGAAATTGAAAACAGACTAAAATCGATTAAACAGTAGGTTTTACAGAGGGGGGGGAAGAAAACAGAGAAGTGCATGAGTTAAAAAAGCAAAGATTTTTCGCGGGAAGTTAGTATGAAAAAAGGGGGTTGGAGTAACATTCAGAGAAACAATTCGTTGTAAACAGAGAAACAAATGAGTCGATGAAATAAAATTTTAGACAGAATCCGGAAGCAGAAAAGCAACCAAGAAGCAAACAAGTACCTGGAGTTCAGCGAAATGGCATGTGGAAATCAGTTTGAGCGATAAGCAGAGAAGAAAGGTGGGGATTTTGAACACACAGGCGGTAGAGGTGGGAGGAAACGACGGCCTTTTTTGGTAATTACACGTGTCGGATGTCCCTTTTTGGGCTTAAGCCCATTTTTTAGAAACAATGTGGTTAGCCATTGGTAGGTGGGTGTGTGTGTACTTTGATGTTTCTTCCTTGAATTGTGGGGAAGGGTAAAAGAAAGGTTGCAACTTTTAACCTTTCAGTAACTTCCAATTTTGAAAGGTGAATCTTTTATTCAGAATTCGGATGCATATTACTTTGCAGGGTCATTGTAGAGAGATATGTCTCAAACTTCGTCTTTGCCATTGTAGAAGTGTCTGAAAACACAAGACAAGTCCTTTGTTTCATGCCCATCCTCGTACATGTTCTTAAAAAAAGAGACTCTAACTTAATGATGCGCGTGTAAAAAGAGCTTTTAAACAGAAGTTTTAAGTTGATTACAATAGACATCGCTCAACACATGCTCCCAAGCCACAATGCCAAATACTTGTTTAGAGACCACACTCAAACAACCAACCACATTTGTTTTCTCTCTCGTCTGTGCTGCACTGGTGTATAGAAGTACACACATGCATGTTTAGAAAATAACAAAAAAGTGTGCAGCTCTTTAGTTCACCTTTTAAAGCTTGTAGGAAACAGGTGATTAGGGGTTAAGAAGAACAAAGACCACAGTGAGTTTATAGATAGAAATGGAGACAAAAAAAGACTGCCTTTTGACAAAAGTATCTATTAATAAGAACAATCTGAACAATTGCACCAAAATTCTAATGGATTTCTAAATTAACAAAGTGAAATATTAAAGCCCTGTTCGTTTTTGTTGTTGGACGCTGCATCTGGACGCTGCATCCAGATGCTGCATTTAAATGCTGTTCGTTTCTGATTCTGACTTTACATTCAGATACTGCATCTGAACGCTAGTTTGTTCGTTTTTGATTTTGGAATAGCATCCAGATGCAGCTAATTGAAAAAGACTAAAAAGGACATCATTTTGTTTGAAAATGAATTAATAACTATTTTAATTACATAGATATATTTAAAATTAAATTTGACATCAAATAATTAACACATTTAAATAATTTCTTAATCTATATTTTAATAATTTTAAAATATTGTAATATTAATTTTTATAAAAATATTAGAAATTATATTTTCTGAATTTCTATTTTAATAATCATATTTAATTTAAATAATTTTTTAAAAACACACTAATAAAATTTTAAATATACAAAAATATAATATTTAAAATTAAACTTTAATACAACTAATCCATAGCATAACTTAACCATAAGTTCAACACTAGCATTCATAATATGTAAATACAACAAAATATAAAAACACAACAAAGATAAATGCTAATATGGAAGTCTACGTACTTGTGCTATCTCCTTAGTAATAGAATCACGTACAGTTTCCATAATCCTATCACCAGTCGGTACATATGGAACATGTTCAATATTACCTTCATCTTCTTCATCTCCTTCCACTACTTGATCACCATGATGCTCATAATCTTCCACTGCTTGCCAATGTACAAAATCACTATCTTCGCTATGTGAATCTCTTATGAAATTATGGAGTGCCATAGTTGCTGTCACAATCTTCACCCATTTTCTCAACTCATACTTAGGATGTTTGCGATCTAAGATCCTCCACTTTGCTTTCCATACTCCAAATGTGCGTTCAATCACTGATCTCAAACCTGAATGCTTGCGATTAAATAGTTCTCTAGCATTTGTTGGTGGTCCACCTCTAACATATTGATCAAGATGATATCGAATTCTGCGATGAGGACCCATATAACCAGTCCTAGTTGGATATCCTGAGTCAACAAGATAATACTTTCCGTTGGGAGGATGCGGGAAAAAAGGTTCTTTTGTAGCACAATGTGTCAACACTTTAGTATCATGTGCTCTTCCAGGCACTCCAAGATATGCATATATGAATTTCATCTCGAAATTACATATAGCAAGCACATTCATTGTTGCTTCTCCTTTTCTACCCATATAAGGTCCTACATTCTCTGATGGAGGACGAATTGGCACATGAGTACCATCAAGTGCACCAATACAATCTTTAAAGTATGGATAACACCCTCGATTATTTACCAAAGTGGGACTAGCTCTTGTGAATTCACCTCTTGCCGGTTTCAAACTGTCTGCTGCAAGCTTCAAAAAGACACTCAAAACCTCATCCAATTTTCTTTTCACTGTATCAAGAGAATGCTGATATCTCTCGGCCAAAACCCGCATAGTTATATCTTGTGCAACCATCTCAACAAACATTGCCACACTTTCTTCAAGGTAAACATGAGAAGATTCCTTCAACTTGTATTGTTGTGATAGTTTTTGACACAAGCTGATAAAGGTACCTTGATTCATACGGAGAATGTCAAAACATTCTTTTTCAGATTCCACCATAAACCGTTGCACACGACGCCAGCCAACACCACGTTCTGTCCTCTGTATTTGTCTATCAGAATGAACATCACTGACTCCATACAACTCTTGTAAAGCAGTATACATATTGTTTTCATCGTCTAGAATTATATCTGTGTCATCATCTTCCCAAAAGAATCTCAATGTATTCTGCAAGACAATATCGGAAAAAAACATAAATAAATTATATTTCTTAAACGTTCAGAAGGCAAGTTTCAAAATGTGATAATCATAAACCAATAACATAAAATATCACAATCATAGGCATAAACTAAACATAAACTAAGGTTTTCATATAAAATATCCCTATGCATCTCTGCTTTCACCGGTTGCAAACTCCAAGTACAAGACCTTGTTCTCATGCTCTTCATATGCTAAAAACGTTTGACGGTTCATAGGATTTGCTTGGAGATGAACAATGGCCGCTTTGTACAGAGGAGACCACATCCTCACACTAGATAATGTATGTAAAACCCGCATAGCACGTATCTGACTACAACTATAATCAGGATGCTGTTCCAAGAGATGGTTTTTCTGAGCAAGTATCTCGTCTCGAGACTGAGAGCCGTCCCTAATTGCGTCAGCTAGATCATGTGCTGCTCGTCTTTTCTTATTAGCCTTTGGCATATTGGATGCTGAAGGGACATCAGCTGCATGAATGGGTGGAGGGACAGTTTGTCTTGACTCTGATGCAGCATCAGATTCGTTTATATGCTCCTCATGCATCATGGAATCTAACTGGTCTTCCCCCTGCTGAGCACTCCAACCTTCAGCTCCACTTATATGTATAGAACCATAAAGTCGTTCCATTAAATCCATGTTTGCCAATGGCTTGTCTCTGATCTTTCTAGCTCCAGGCCATTCCTGTAAAATCATTATGACATCAACATCAAATGAAGTTAAAGCGTGAACTACTTCATGCATGCAAATCATACGAACTATTTCATGCATGCAAAATCACAAGCAAAAAGTAAAATGCAAGTTAAGAAATGAGTGAAAGTAATGTACCTTAAATCGTTCTTCCCACCAATCATCACTCATATCTATGCAACCATTTGAGTCATAACCAAGCCCGGTTCTGTGTGTCAATCTTTTGAAAGATGCATACTGCTTTTTACAAGTATTGTACTTGTTTCTGAATTTTCCCCATGTATGTTTTATACCAAATACTTCATGGAACTTATTCAAAATGTTTTGCTTCCCTGTCTCATTTATTCCTGATTTTTTTGCATTTCCCTTATCTTTCTCTTCAATTCTAAGTTGAAGATACAAACGTGTTTCTTGATCACTCCAGATATAAGTGAGCTATGACTCAACAAATATTTTCAAAACACTCATCAGGCTTTAACTAACATACATACATAAGACCTTTAACTAGAATTTTATTGGAAGATATGAATACTCACATCGTTACTGCTGGACGCCATATTCTCTTTTGCTAATTTGATCTCCAATTCTTTCTAGGACTTGAACCGCTCCACCTCTTGCTTTGTTTCCCACCAAGTTTGGTTATAAGCCAAGGAACAATCTAAAAAAGAAAGCAAGTAAAGTAAACGAGTTCATAAAGTTCCTAAACCAAGATACACTAAAATATACATATCACATGAAGAGAATGACAAAAGGATATCCAACAACCGTAAATTTGTACTGTCAAATACCAAAATCAGTTTCACCAAAACCATATGCTGAAATCAATCACTTAACACTGAATACAGAGTGACAACAGCAGAACACAGAAACAGGGTACAAAGAAACAAGCGCAACATAAATTAAGCAAGGAAGAGCCTGAGTACTAGAAGCGTAATCTCGTATTTGATTGCAACACTCTAAACCCAGAAACCGTGAGATTAAAGTCAAAACCCAGAAAATTATGAAACTTCAAAGTCACTTTAAACCCAGAAATAAAAACCCATAACAAGAGAACTCGTTTTCAATCATCTTCAATCAAAACCGTAGCTCAACAAAAACTGAAACCCAGAAATCAAAACCAGAAAAAAGGAGCCATGGAGAGAAAGAAAACTTACATGAACGAAGATTTAAGGATCAGACGAAGGAACCATGGATCTGAGCTGCGTTGTGAAAGAGAGAGCTGCATTGAGAGAAGCCATGGATCTGAGCTGCTGTGTGAGAGAGAGAGAGCTGCGTTGAGGAGACAGCGTTGGGAGAGAAGAGACGTTGGGAGATTAGGTTATCGTCAAGTTTTTTTTTAATTTTAACTGAGGGTATTTTTGTTTTTTACATATTACAGATGCAAATTCTGCATCTGAACTCTTCTTTTTTAGCATCCAAAATATCCAGAATTTTAAAATTTACATCCAGCTACTAATCTGAGCGCAAATTTTAATAGAGCCAAACGAACAACATTTGGATGTTTGCATCCAGATCCAGCTTCCAGCGACAAAAACGAGCAGGCCCTTAATGCATCAAAAGAGGATATTAAACGCATGTTCATTTATAGTACAAATCAAGAGAAAGAAGATGAGAAAATGACAACGTATTCTTACTATATTATACTACACATTACTTTTAAACTTTTATTTCTATGTTTTTACTCTTGTAGCTGAAATACTAAATTTTTTTGCTACTATATTTCACTCTGAATTCAATACAAAATCTATTCGTTTCATTTATAGTCTTCAAATTTTTGTTTATTATCAAATAGCCATTTGATTCTTTGTTTCTAAAAGATAAACTAAATCATTTTATTATTCATATTTACAAATAATTGTTCAGATTTCTACATCAATAATATAGCGCTAGAATGATGGGATAGACAAATCTAACGTCAACACAAAAAATCATCGTGATTGAAAATAATGATATTCAAGAAACTTTCCAATAACTTTTTCAAAATCAGAATCAGATATATAACAACTTGACCGAAATAATCGATAGGACTGTAACTACGATGACTCAACAAGACAACAAGCCGATAAAACAAATATTTAGGCAAGATTCTTCTCAAACTAAATGACCAACCAAAAAAGCCAAACCAATTGCCAAATTAACCCGATTCCAGACCTAGACTAAGTTCACTTGTTCAGGTCGATAATTTCAAATAATGTCAATATCCAAAAAGTTGGGTCAAAGATGATGAGTGGTGGCTGGATTCACATGTGACACTTAATTTTCATAATTTTTTTTGATAATTCTTATCCACTTAATTACCATCGACACGTTGCATCACGGGGAAGCTCCTCCCCAAATTGACACTACAACAACTATTAATTGTGTGGTCGCTAACTTTGAGTTTTTTTTATAACAACCTTGATAACATAATAAAATTGCATCAAAACCTTTATCAATTACTTGTATCTATAAATTTTTATATAAATGATTTAATAATAACAAATGACTACCACACAAAGTCACAAACAGTGCCGACCCTAAATGGAAATGGGGAAGTACAGGCTTTCGTAAGGTTTATTACTTTTAGCTCCCAAAAACCCCTTTTCAATAGATCAAGATGATAGGTCTTGTCGCAATATAGTTCATATGAGAGGTCGTTTTGTTGGTGATTTCAATCCATTAAACGTCGTCTATATGTTGTGGTCGGATTGGCAAACCCAAATTTGTACTCTTTTGTCAACATACTTTAAGATATATGATGACAAAAGGTAAGAGTTTAGTAATAATCCCTCTAAATAGTTCCTTTTTGAGAAATTGAGTAGCTATGCATCTTTGGTTGGTAATATTGTTTTGCTAGCTTGTACTCATGTCGATGATATAATATTATGTATCATTTTATATGATAAATAAAATATTAAATAATTTTTTGAACACGATTATATATTGTTCTATATGTAACAACACAAGTTTGAGTTTACACGATTTTGTATTTTTTTTTTTTTAAGTTAGCTTTTTTATCTCTTATTTTTGCTAATCTTAAAATTTGTAATACGATTAACAGCTTTGTGGTTATACCCATTTTAATATTTTCGTTTGACGTATAATTTTCCGACCAAATATGCATATACGTGGTTGTGTATACATGTGTTAGAAAATGCGTTGCCATATGCTTGAATGTGCATTGTTGTATTATTCTCTTTTATTTAGTGAAAGCATATATTATATGCATTTTTCCCATTATTTAACACAAGTAGGTCATAGACTCGTAAGATAGAATTAGCTTAGGGCGTTCGAATATCCATTTGGGTTTAGATCGATTATTTTTAGGTTTCGGATATTTTTGATTCTATGGTATAGGATTTGGGTATTATTTTTCCAAGTCAGGTTTTTCGAGTCGGGTGTGGTTCTATTTCACCTAGATTCGAATCGGTTCTGGATATTCGAATTATTAAAAAAAATTCTAAAATATCAAAAAAATTAGATATTTCAGTTATTTAATTAAATTTTGTAAAATATTATTTGATTTTGACAAATATAACTAAAGATTTTTGGATATTTTTAATATTTTGTTTATTTCGATCTTAACATAACTAATATATTTGGTTTATAATTATAATTTTTAATATTTCGATTATTTCAAATTTAAATACAATAAATATTTTGGATATTTCGACTACTCATTCAATTTTCTGTTTGGTTTAGATTCGGTTCCAAATTTTTGGTATATGAGTGTATATTCTATTTGGATAACTAAGCTTTTGAGAATAATTTGGTAAAGTCCTCCCTCGGATTTTCTTGGTTAAAATATATATATATATATATAACCGTAAGATGATGCAAGAAAATAGATAAAACTACAAAGATTTTATTTTTGCCAACAAAGTAAAAAGACTGGAGAACAATAATAATAGTATAATTTGTTAAGGTTGGATTTATAAAATGAGTTTATTTATGTTTTCATGTATGAGCTGGATCCACGCATCATGGGTCTATGGACCCACTTTTTCTCATCAAATATTATAAGTTCCGTACCCTGAAGTTTAAAATAATATAACATCAGCCCCACATATTTTGATATCTTACCAAAACAACCTATATTTTGAATAAATTTCATTTCACGTGCTGTATTTACCACTGAAATAAAATTGACATGAGCAACAACAAAGATCAAATTTGAACAAGAGATAACATTTAAACAATTTTATCGTTTTGTTATGTAATGTTTTGCAACAATTTTTCTTACGAATAAGTTCTACATAAGAGATATATTAGAAAAACAAACGTTTTCTCATATTATTATAGAAAAAATGGAGAAATGAAAGTATTCTCATAGAGAAATGTTAAGAATACTATTTTTTATATCAATTTTCAAAACTACCAATGTTTTTTTTTTTTTTCAAAAGTATTATTTTTATAAACGTTTATAAAAAGTGGTTTATAAAAATTCAAAATTATAAAAGAGTATTAAACGTGTTTTATAACCCTTGTCAGCATGTTTTATATAAATCCTTAAAAATTTAAGTTTTTATAAACATTTATAAAAGTAGTATTATTGAAAATAAACATCAACCAATAGTATTTTTGAAAAATTATATCATAAAAGTGGTATTTTAAAAAAATCTCCCTCATATAAATACTTCAAAGTTCAAACTGATAATTTTTTATAATTTATTAAAAATCCATTGTTGTAAGGTATTGTAAATATAAGTTATATTAAGGGTGATTTTAATCAATATACATAAAATTTTTAATAATTAAGAAAATAGTAATAGATAATCTAAAATTAGATAATTAGCAGAGAGAAATTTACATCAAAAAAATCATTTTTATCTAACTTTATTACAAAAATGTCATTATGTTAACATTGTTCACTTTTAGGTTCGACAACACTGTTTACGCTTACGGAAACACTGTTGCAATTTACCTGAAAACACTGTTAGCATAAATAAATATTTAACATGTTAAACAAGTTAACAAAATGTAAAAATACATGTTAACAAGTAATATATCATATATGTTAACTCATTTATCGCTATAAAATATATGTTAAATCAGTTAGCGATGTAAAATTATCATGTTAATTGCGATATTCAAATACTATTATCATCAACCATGCTATTGTCACCAAAGATAAACACTATTATCATCAACCATGTTTTCGTCATCACCACATTACTTGTTACCATTGTTATTTCCATCACCATCATCATTGTTATTGTTTTCGCTATTAGTATGGCCGTTAACATTGTTGTCGTCACCAACAGTATTTAAAATCAGAAAAAATCAAATGTGTAATTAAATAGTACAGAAAATGATAAAAAAAGTTTTTAACAACTAACTTACCATGATGAATAGTGAGAGATGAGAGAGAACTAAATATGCTATTATCTTTTACCGTCCATTGCAATTTCTCTTATATTAATGAATAAAAATCATAGAAAATTATGTATAGTAGTAATATGAGAATTAGATGAAAAAAAAATTAATAAATTAAAAAAAAAAAAAAAAATCTTAAATGTTAACCAAATATCAATCATTTGTACAACTAAATTTTTAAATGATGATACATTTGTGTTACTAACAAAATCTCAGATCGAAATTACTACTAACAAACTCGATTTTAAATTTATGTTAGTAATTTATCAGATGATGCATTTGAGAAAGAATATAAAAACTATAAAAGTAAAGTTGATAAAGTTGGTCTATATCTAGAGAAGAGTTAAAAATAAAGAGGCATCTCTGCACAACGTACATACAGAGACATGTATATACTATATAATAATACTGTATAAACATTTTCATATATTTCAGATTTAAATTTAAAAATCATTACAGAACCTCTTATATATAAAAAAAAAAAAAAAAAATCTGTAAGAGAAATCGAGCTTGAAGCTGAGAGACAAGCCATGCTTTCTTCAACCCTCACATCTCATCTCACCTTCCCACAATCATAAATTTTTCTTCCCCACTATTATTTTTGTTTTTATTCCATTTTACTGCAAAATTCTCAAATTTTCAAAATTCTCATCATCTTGGTATCAAATTTTCTTACTTTTTTTTTGTTTCTTTCTTGTTATCCCCAATCTTTCGAATCAAAACCACGTCAATTTCTTTTTTTCTCTAAGCATACATTCTCTTATTATTCAAACTTTGTGTCTCTTCTTCGCTTGTCGTTCGCTTTATCGGACGAGAAATGATAAATCCGGGTCACGGAAGAGGACCCGATTCGGGTGTTGTTGGTGGGTCGTCGAACTCCGACCCGTTTCCGGCGGGTCTTCGAGTTCTCGTCGTCGACGATGACCCAACTTGTCTCATGATCCTAAAGAGGATGCTCAGGAATTGTCTCTACAGAGGTACGATTTCAAATTTCGTTTTTCATTTTAATCCGGATTCATTTAATTTCCAATTTGATGATTTCTTGGTCCAATTTGCGAATTCGTTTTGGTAATTTTTTTGTGGATGATTATGGTTTTTAATACGGTGGTTGACTATGCCAAATATAGGAAAACGATCTTTGAAATTGACTAGAAAATTTTCACCAACTGTTTAATCACTGTTAGATTCAGATATATATATATATATAAGTTCAGTGTTCTGTTCCAAATCATTTGTGATCTGGTGAAAAAAAAAGATTTTGATTAGAGATCCCTTTAGTTCTCAAGACGAGTGTGATTAAAATTCCTTAAATTTCTCCCAAAAAAAAAAAAAATCAAAAAATTCCTTAAACTTGGGGATTCTGGTATTTCTTTTGATCGATTCTAGTTTCGATTTGATTTTAGTTTTGTTTATTCTCGTTCTTTAGATTTTTTTTTCTGTCTTTGATGCTTTACTTTGACTATAGTTTTTCTAATTTACTCTGATTCTGTTTTTTTTTTTTTTTAACAGTAACCAAATGTAACAGAGCAGAGATCGCATTGTCTCTGCTTCGGAAGAACAAGAATGGTTTCGATATCGTCATCAGTGATGTTCATATGCCAGACATGGATGGCTTCAAGCTCCTCGAACACGTCGGTCTAGAGATGGATTTACCTGTTATCAGTACGTTTCATTTACTGATCTCGTCCCTAAACATTTTATCGTTGTCTTGAGATCTGAGAAAAGTTTTTGAAACCATTTTGTGTTTAGTGATGTCTGCGGATGATTCAAAGAGCGTTGTGTTGAAAGGAGTGACTCACGGTGCGGTCGACTACCTAATCAAACCGGTACGTATCGAGGCACTGAAGAACATATGGCAGCATGTTGTGCGGAAGAAGCGGAACGAGTGGAATGTCTCGGAGCATTCCGGAAGCATCGAAGAGACCGGCGGCGGAGACAGGCAGACGCAGCAGCAGCAGAGGGATGATGCTGATAACAACTCGTCTTCGGCTAACGAAGGTAACTGGAGGAGCTCGAGGAAGCGGAAAGAAGAGGAAGCAGACGAACAGGGCGATGATAAAGAAGACACGTCGAGTTTGAAGAAACCACGCGTGGTTTGGTCTGTTGAATTGCATCAACAGTTTGTCGCTGCTGTGAATCAGCTCGGCGTTGAGAGTAAGAGNAAAATCTAGTTAAAATAGCCTTTTTATCTATCAATAAATTTAGTAATAAAAAAAAAATTATAGCAGTGTATTTTTCAAATTACAAAAGTTAATTAGGGTACTTTGCCAATTGCCCCTAAAAATAAAGGGCATCTCTGCACAACGTATATACCACACACATACAGAGACATGTATATACTATATAATAATAATACTGTATAAACATTTTCATATATTTAAGATTTAAATTTAAAAATCATTACAGAACCTCTTATATATAAAAAAAAAATCTGTAACAGAGAAATCGAGCTTGAAGCTGAGAGACAAGCCATGCTTTCTTCAACTCTCACATCTCATCTCACCTTCCCACAAGCATAAATTTTTCTTCCCACTATTATTTTTTGTTTTTATTCCATTTTACTGCAAAATTCTCAAATTTTCAAAATTCTCATCATCTTGGTATCAAATTTTCTTACTTTTTTTTTTCTTTCCTTGTTATCCTCAATCTTTCGAATCAAAACCACGTCAATTAAGCATATATTCTCTTATTATTCAAACTTTGTGTCTCTTCTTCGCTTGTCGTTCGCTTTATCGGACGAGAGATGATACATCCGGGTCACGGAAGAGGACCCGATTCGGGTGTTGTTGGTGGGTCGTCGAACTCCGACCCGTTTCCGGCGGGTCTTCGAGTTCTCGTCGTCGACGATGACCCAACTTGTCTCATGATCCTAGAGAGGATGCTCAGGAATTGTCTCTACAGAGGTACGATTTCGAAATTTCGTTTTTCATTTTAATCCGAATTTATTTAATTTCAAAAGGTTCCAATTTGATGATTTCTTGGTCCAAATTGCGAATTTCGTTTTGGTAAATTTTTGTGGATAATTATGGTTTTTAATACGGTGGTTGACTATGCCAAATATAGGAAAACGATCTTTGAAATTGACTAGAAAATTTTTTCACCAAATCACTGTTAGATTCAGATATATATACAAGTTCAGTGTTCTGTTCCAAATCATTTGTGATCTGGTGAAAAAAAAAAAGATTTTGATTAGAGATCCCTTTAGTTCTCAAGACGAGTGTGATTGAAATTCCTTAAATTTCTCCAAAAAAAACTCAAGAAATTCCTTAAACTCGGGGATTCTGGTATTTCTTTTGATCGATTCTAGTTTCGATTTGATGTAGTTTTGTAACTTTGTTTATTCTCGTTCTTTAGATTTTTTTTTTTTTTTGTGTGTCTTTTGATGCTTTACTTTGACTAGAGTTTTCTAATTTACTCTGATTCAGTTTTTTTTTTTTTTAACAGTAACCAAATGTAACAGAGCAGAGATCGCATTGTCTCTGCTTCGGAAGAACAAGAATGGTTTCGATATCGTCATCAGTGATGTTCATATGCCAGACATGGATGGCTTCAAGCTCCTCGAGCACGTCGGTCTAGAGATGGATTTACCTGTTATCAGTACGTTTCATTTACTAATCTCGTCGCTAAACCATTTTACCCGTTGTCTTGAGATCGGAGAAAAGTTTTTGAAACCATTTTGTGTTTAGTGATGTCTGCGGATGATTCGAAGAGCGTTGTGTTGAAAGGAGTGACTCACGGTGCGGTCGACTACCTAATCAAGCCGGTACGTATCGAGGCACTGAAGAACATATGGCAGCATGTGGTGCGGAAGAAGCGGAACGAGTGGAATGTCTCGGAGCATTCCGGAAGCATCGAAGAGACCGGCGGCGGAGACAGGCCGACGCAGCAGCAGCAGAGGGATGATGCTGATAACAACTCGTCTTCGGCTAACGAAGGTAACTGGAGGAGCTCGAGGAAGCGGAAAGAAGAGGAAGCAGACGAACAGGGCGATGATAAAGAAGACACGTCGAGTTTGAAGAAACCACGCGTGGTTTGGTCTGTTGAATTGCATCAACAGTTTGTCGCTGCTGTGAATCAGCTCGGCGTTGAGAGTAAGAGAAAAAAACTTTGTTTTGCTCTTATGCATTTGTGTGTGTAATGTTTAGTTCTCTGGTCTAATCTTTACCTTTCTTCGACGTTAATGCAGAAGCGGTTCCTAAGAAGATCTTAGAGATGATGAATGTACCCGGGCTAACGAGGGAAAACGTAGCCAGTCACCTCCAGGTAGATATATGCGACATTATTAGTATAACGTTTTCCGTTGTTGTTGTGTTCTAAGTTCTCTTAACACTTGAGATTTGGCGACATTGTGTGGAATTTTGCAGAAGTACCGGATATATCTAAGACGGCTTGGAGGAGTATCGCAGCACCAAGGGAACATGAACCATTCGTTTATGACTGGCCAAGATCCGAGTTTCGGTCCTCTTTCTTCGTTGAACGGATTTGATCTTCAAGCTCTAGCTGTTGCGGGTCAGCTCCCCGCTCAGAGCCTCGCGCAGCTTCAAGCAGCCGGCCTTGGTCGGCCTTCGCTCGCTAAACCGGGGATGTCGGTCTCCCCTCTTGTAGACCAGAGAAGCATCTTCAGCTTCGATAACCCCCCGAAAATAAGATTCGGAGATGGACACGGGCAGACGATGAACACCGGTGGTACTAACAAGCAGATGAGCTTGCTTCACGGTGTCCCGACGGGAATGGAACCGAAACAATTCGCAGGCGCCCACATGCGCGTGCAGCAAAAAATGCGTGCTGGACAAAATGTTCAGAGCAGCGGAATGATGATGCCTGTAGCAGATCAGCTACCCCGAGGAGTGCCGTCGATGCTACCGTCGTCCCTCGGGCAACAACAACAGCCGATGTTGTCAAGCGGCGTTTCAAGGAGAAGCGATCTCACTGACGCGGTGGCGGTTAGAAACAGTATCCCGGAGAGCAGCAGCAGCAGCAGAGTGTTACCAGCTACACACCCTGTCTTCAATAACTACCCCTCGGAGATACCTCGGAGCAGCTTCCCGTTGGCAAGTGCCCCGGGGATATCGATTCCGGTGTCGGTTTCTTACCAAGAAGAGGTCAACAGCTCGGACGCAAGAGGCGGTTCATCATCAGCTGCTACCGTGACTACCGCAGGGTTTGGTAAACCGAGCTACAACATTTTCAACGATTTTCCGCAGCAACACCACAACAACAACAACAGACTGAACGATTGGGATCTGCGGAATATCGGGTTGGTCTTCGATTCTCATCAGGACACAGCAGCAGCTTATTCAACTTCGGAAGCCTACTCTTCGTCTTCCATCCAAAGAAAAAGGCGGGAAGCAGAGTTAACGGTCGTGGCTGAGCATGGGCAGAACCACCACCACCGCCAGCAACAGCAGCCGCCGCCAAGCCGAAGTCTGAATCAAAT
Source organism: Alliaria petiolata (assembly GCA_020283515.1). Classification (NCBI taxonomy): domain Eukaryota; kingdom Viridiplantae; phylum Streptophyta; class Magnoliopsida; order Brassicales; family Brassicaceae; genus Alliaria; species Alliaria petiolata. The sequence continues at coordinate 217,030,097 of JAHZTW010000001.1, read as the reverse complement.
GAACCAGATTTACATGAATGGTGGTTCGGTTAGAGTGAAGTCAGAGAGAGTGGCGGAGACGGTGACTTGTCCTCCGGCAACAACACTGTTTCACGAGCAGTATAGTCAAGACGATCTCATGAGCGCACTTCTCAAGCAGGTTTCATTTTCTATAGAAGCCAATACTATAAATAATTAACAGGAGATGATATGAATAACAAACCCTGAAATTGAAGCTTGACACTTACTACTTCATTATCGTTTATCAAATGCAGGAAGGCCTTCCATCGGTAGATAGTGAGTTCGATTTTGACGGATACTCACTCGATAATATTCCGGTCTGACCTCAGAAACTCTTAAGAGTAGACTGCAAGATTCTTTGTTTTTCATCTTCCTCCCCTCAAGTAAAAATAAAACTCTACAAATGGCGATAATCCCAGCGGAATATAGAACAGATCACATATGTATTGTATCTTTAGATGATAATCTGCAGGAAATTCAAAAGCAGATTATAGAAGACAGAATAATTACTTTTTTTTTCCTTCTTCTGGTTATTAGGAGTAATGTGAATTTTCCTTGGAGATATTTTGTAATTTTGTCCTCGGTCTTACATATAGCCCGAGACATTTAGGGGTTCTTGATCGTCTAATTTGCAACAAATGTTTTGCTTCTCTTTTTTTGAGCCTTGGGAACATTTGTGTAAATATGTTTCTATGCGTTGTTGCTTCATAATAATAAGAGGATACGGTATTGATCCGATCAATGAATACATCCACAAAACTCAAGTCTTTACCGGTTTTCGCTATTGCTTTTGAAGTAAGAGCTGGTTGGTTCGGTCATATGTGAACCTTATACGGATACACTGGTTTGGAGGATTAGGTGTAGGGGAACACATCAATGACTGAGAAAGAGTAATAAAAAATAGTATACATACTGATGATTAGTGATTACCGAGACTCTAACCAAAAAACAATACAAGAATTGTAGTAACACCTATATAAAGCTTCTTCCAACACTCATCATCAACAGGTTGAAAAAGAATCGACTGATCTCCATCCGGAGTTCGAACCCCGGAACTGACCGGTTTTCAGGTGAAACCAGGACACAATCAAGACACTGTATCGCCAACCCCCACGGGAGGGCTTCAGCGCAGCAGCTACACAAGCAGAATCAAGAGAGCCAAAACCGGTAATACCAGGAGGAAAGCAGAGATGTGCCTCCAGTGATGGCTGTTGCTCGATGGGAGTATGGATGGGAGCGAGCACTCCTCACCGTTGAAGAATACTTTGCTCGGGAAGCCGTCTCCGCCAGGGACATTGATCCCTGGAGTCAGTTTCTTGGTGAAGGAAATAACAGACTGTTGTTTCCCGGGAATCCGAGGGTCCTTCAACGGATTGTCCCCGTCTCTTTCCGCTACGAGATAGTTCAACCCGGGAAGACCTTCCATGAAAATAGTGTTGTTCTCCCCGTTGATGCCGAGCGTGGTCGAGTTGAACGAGTAGGCTTTCTCGAAACCTGGGGCAGCGTTTTTCATCTGAACAGCGGTAAACCAATCTACTATGTTCGTTTCGCCCCAGTTGAAGACTGTGACCCGTGCTGTCCATCCGCCTCGGTAGTCCGTAGCCAAATGCCAGTTGATGCTCACTCCACAGTTATCCCCACAAGGCATTGGGTTTGGCAGGGGGCGATGTTTTATATAAGACCATTGAACGGTGACTTTGGTTCGGTTCTCAAAAGGAACCAGAAGAGCTTGCGGGGGTATTAGAAGAGCCGGGGCTGTTGTGCTGCACGTTCGAGCCGGTCTGTTGCTGGAACATCCACAAGCGCAGGTCTTGCACGGGATGACCGATTCGTTAAAGTAGGCAGAGAACGACACACAGCATCGAGGACTCGCATCTTTTGGCTGGGTGATGTTACAGACCACCTGCCAGCTCGCAAAAGCTGTCCGGTTCGAGGGTAATCCGCTAGGATCGAAGAACTGGCTCGGGCTCACTCGAACAGGAGGACCACACTTGTAATCCGGGTTAAGAGTACCGTTGACACGCCAGTTCTGAGGCGGAGAAAGAGCAGAGATGTTAAGATCCGGAGGCATTTTGTGCACCTTCATCTCGAAAGCTGAGATAGACTTGCTAGGATCCATAGACCGTGGCAGGATAGTCCCGTTTCTGCAGCAGAATGGTTTATAGCCGAACGAAGAATCGTTATATTTCGTAGGAGGGAGGTCTATGATGGTTGGACGTCTAGCACAGCTCAGCACGTTGGAAAAGTCGAGTCCTTGATAGTACTTGGCCTGTGGGCCATCAACACAGTCCGATGAATCAACGAGACTCGGGTAAGCACCTTTCATGCTGTCGATGAACTCGTCCCGCATCCAGTCAAAACTCAGTTTCCAGTTATCCAGCCGGCCAAGCGGGTTATGGTTCTCCATCGTGACTTGCGCCATATAATTATCTCCATATGATCTCATCACATCGTACATGATAGTGAGATCTCCGTTCTGTCGGGGCAGGAACTCTTTATCAATGATATCTGTGATATTATAGTCTGGGTCCGGCATGCAACACACTTGAAGAACATTTGTACCTGGCAAAAACAGAGAGAAACACGGAAAGTTCTGGTTAGCCACAAAGAAGGCAATAGTCAAAAAAGAACAGTACCACATTAGAACCTCACGGATCCTGTAATACTTACGCTTTGTACGCCACAACACACACACAAAAAAAAGATTCCTAGAATCAATTAAAAAAAGATAAGCTCTCTAGTGTCGAGACATATGGTTTATCAACAGATTCATATTTGAAAATGTGCTTAAAGTGGATCGATTTATATAAATAGATATTCTGTTACCTCAGATTCTTAAGGCTCCTATGATTTACTCAGGTACGCTTGAATCTTCTTAATCTATTATCACAAAGAATCTAATGTGTTGCTATGAATCCAATATAGACTCTCTCCACGTTTGACTAATTCAAACGTTAGGTGTAAAATAAGTAAGCTAAACAAAACATTAAGACTTTTTTTCCACGAGTGAGCACATGGAGTTTACTAAACAATGCGATTCTTTCTGGAGTTTGACTCTCTCTCTCTCTCTCTCTAGTAATCTAAGCATTGCATAAATTTCTCCTTGATTACAGGCATAAACATTAGATACTTCATCTTTAACATATCAAACCAAGCTCCTAAATATAGCAAACCAAGATCAGTCTATGGAACCATAAACCAAGCAAGTACAAGCAAATTTTCTAGATTTGAGAGACACAATGATGAAATTGGGACATTTGGTTACCTTTTCGGGTGGCTTTGGGACACTTCCATCCATCAGTAGCGAGAGTGATGTTCGTCGGAAGCGGCACATTCGGCGGCGCCACCCCAAACTGCGTCCCGACGAGCTCGACACGCGCTTGCATCTGGGTGACGTCACCCGCCGTCTGAATAGCCGACTTCAAATCCGAGGAGGGGTAACCGGCGAACTCGGTGCCGTTTCCGACGNGGAACCAGAAGAGCTTGCGGGGGTATTAGAAGAGCCGGGGCTGTTGTGCTGCACGTTCGAGCCGGTCTGTTGCTGGAACATCCACAAGCGCAGGTCTTGCACGGGATGACCGATTCGTTAAAGTAGGCAGAGAACGACACACAGCATCGAGGACTCGCATCTTTTGGCTGGGTGATGTTACAGACCACCTGCCAGCTCGCAAAAGCTGTCCGGTTCGAGGGTAATCCGCTAGGATCGAAGAACTGGCTCGGGCTCACTCGAACAGGAGGACCACACTTGTAATCCGGGTTAAGAGTACCGTTGACACGCCAGTTCTGAGGCGGAGAAAGAGCAGAGATGTTAAGATCCGGAGGCATTTTGTGCACCTTCATCTCGAAAGCTGAGATAGACTTGCTAGGATCCATAGACCGTGGCAGGATAGTCCCGTTTCTGCAGCAGAATGGTTTATAGCCGAACGAAGAATCGTTATATTTCGTAGGAGGGAGGTCTATGATGGTTGGACGTCTAGCACAGCTCAGCACGTTGGAAAAGTCGAGTCCTTGATAGTACTTGGCCTGTGGGCCATCAACACAGTCCGATGAATCAACGAGACTCGGGTAAGCACCTTTCATGCTGTCGATGAACTCGTCCCGCATCCAGTCAAAACTCAGTTTCCAGTTATCCAGCCGGCCAAGCGGGTTATGGTTCTCCATCGTGACTTGCGCCATATAATTATCTCCATATGATCTCATCACATCGTACATGATAGTGAGATCTCCGTTCTGTCGGGGAAGGAACTCTTTATCAATGATATCTGTGATATTATAGTCTGGGTCCGGCATGCAACATACTTGCAGAACATTTGTACCTGGCAAAAACAAAGAGAAACACGGAAAGTTCTGGTTAGCCACAAAGAAAGCAATAGTCAAAAAGAACAGTACCACATTAGAAACTCACGGATCCTGTAATATTTACGCTTTGTACGCCACAACACACACAAAAGAAGATTCCTAGAATCAATTAAAAAGATAAGCTCTCCAATGTCAAAACATATCTTTTTATCGACAGATTCATATTTGAAAATGTGCTTAAAAGTGGATCGATTTATATAATAGATATTCTCTTACCTCAGATTCTTAAGGCTCCTATGATTACTCAGGTACGCTTGAATCTTCTTAATCTATTATCACAAAGAATCTAATGTGTTGCTAAGAATCCAATATAGACTCTCTCCACATTTGACTAATTCAAACGTTAGGTGTAAAATAAGTAAGCTAAACAAAACATAAAGACTTTTTTCCACGAGTGAGCACATGGAGTTTACTAAACAATGTGATTCTTTGTGGAGTTTGACTCTCTCTCTCTAGTAATCTAAGCATTGCATAAATTTCTCCTTGATTACAGGCATAAACATTAGATACTTCATCTTTAACATAGCAGACCAAGATCAGTAAACGGAGCTCCTAAATATAGCAAACCAAGATCAGTCAAAAGCAAGTACAAGCAAATTTCTAGATTTGAGAGACACAATGATGAAATTGGGACATGTTGTTACCTTTTCGGGTGGCTTTGGGACACTTCCATCCATCAGTAGCGAGAGTGATGTTCGTCGGAAGCGGCGCATTCGGCGGCGCCACCCCGAACTGAGTCCCGACGAGCTCGACACGCGCTTGCATCTGGGTGACGTCACCCGCCGTCTGAATAGCCGACTTCAAATCCGAGGAGGGGTAACCGGCGAACTCGGTGCCATTACCGACGCTCACAGGGAGGCTCGAGCCGTCAGAGAGCACGGCGTTGGAAGCGGACACGAGGATCTCACGGTGGGAGAATTTGACGAAGACACGCCAAGCCTTGAGCTCGTCGCGGCCGTGGTTGAGCACCGTAATCAAGGATTCGAACCGGTACGGCTGATTGGTCGAGTCGTTAGGCGGGATCTTAGATCCTTTCGTGTGAGTGTACGAGACGAACACGCCGTTGCATAGATCGGAATCAGAAGGCGGCGACGGTGCTGGCGGCTTCGTACCGCCGTCGGATTGAGATGCCGTGAGTGGAATCGACGCGACGAGAAGCGAGAGTAGAAGTAACCGAGGGATGAAGAAGCTGGGACCTAAATCCATTGTGTGAACCCTAAAAATCTATTTCTTAGTCAGAAGAGAAGAGAAGCTGTTTCGTTTCGAGTTTGAAAATATTCAAATTGAGAGAGGAGAGAAAATGGAAGAAAGCTTTTGAAGAGATTGTTGGAATATCATAAAGCGACCGCGTGAGTGAGCTGTAATGAAATGTGCGTATTTGCAAATTCAAATTCTCCCTGGAGCCTCGATTGCTTTTTGTTGTTTGGCCTTTTTTTTTGGGTTTACCTTTTTTAATTGTTGGAAAAATCTAGGAAACTCCCTCTATGGGGAGGGTGGGAGACTTAAACTCTTACCTAAACACTTTTTTGTTTATACACAAAACCGTTTTATCTATTAATTAAACAAATACATTTGTTGCATTAGTGAACCAATAAAGAACATAAATGTTGATTACAAAAATATACATTCATCGCATATTATTTTTACTAATAGAGATTTGTTTCGGTATATCTTTTCACTAGATTTATGAATAAAAGCGAAAGACAGAAAGAAAGAAAAAAATCAAGAAAAATCATTAATTTCCTGATTTTTCCAAGAAAAAACAGGCCAAATAATCCCAGATTTGATACCGAGTATATCACAAAATGTGAACATAACCGGTTTTTTTCCAATGCAAGTCATGATCCAAATCAAGCTTTGTAATTTTAGATGGATTTGGCGTAAACAATCATTCACTGTCACCGCACCTAAAAGGGTTTACCACATAAAATCTATAGTTTTTCTTTATGTTTTAAGCTTACAAACATGTTCTTTAAGCGGGGTTACCGATGGTTTTTGCATGAGGTATTATCAACCTCTCCATAAACACCTAATAATAACCTCCATACTTTGTGAAATACTGAGAAAAACTCATTAGTACCAAACATATCTCCACTAAAATACAACCGGTTGATCTTCTTACCAAGTCACTCCATGCTCCAATGTTTGTTTATATATTTTTCAAGTTGAGGATTCATAACATTTCACTGCCAATTTAAAAAGGAGTATTGAAATAAAGATAAATAATATATTTGTTAGTAATCTATTATCGTATATTCTAGCTGATCGTTATTTGGATCAAGATTACATATTTGTATGTATACTCTATACTTTGTGAATGAATACAAACACTTTCCAAATCGTTACACGAAATTAGGATTCTGTGAGACGAAGTTTATTTTCTTTCTAAATAAGAAGAATAAGATGCAAAACAAATCAAAGCAAGAGTTTTAGGGTTTCGGCGTGGAGAGTGGAGACAATGATGAGGAGACGCGTCAAAAAGACGAAATCGAAGGGGAGAAACAATTTTAGCTCTGATGAAACCCCTGAGGACTTGGTGATGGAGATCATTGGCAGATTGCCTGCGAAAACCGTAGCTAGGTTTGTTCTAGTATCCAAGTCATGGGCAAGGATCATCCGCAGCCGAGAGTTCATCGCATCTTTCCCGTTTGGGTCTTGTTCGTCGCAGCCTCGTCTCCTAGTCGCTTACTTTGATATGCATAGAGGGATGGAAAGCCAAGATTGGGATTGCTGCTTCTTCTCATCGTCTTACTCATCATCATCAACGTCTTTTCTATCACGTGTGGCCCATTCGTTCCCAGCAGATCGGTCTACTCTGGAGAACAAATTTGGAGATAAACCTCATGAGCGTTCTTACCATCTTAATGGATTGATAAGCATTTGGTATCGTCAGGATCAAATCATATGCAACCCAAGCACCGGTCAATTCACTATTCTACCTAGAGTCGAAGAATCCAGGGGACGGGTCTCCAAACGCAGCTTCTTCGGGTATGATTCGGGTATGATCGGGTTAATGATCAATACAAAGTATTATGCATGACGAAAGTGTTGGATCCAAATTTCAAAGGCTAATGGGCTTTCGGAAATTTGAAAAGAGTGAAAAGAAATTGGCCTTACGTTTGAGCCAGTGATTTGCTGATTTGCCAAAACACAACAAAAAGTTTTTGTGGCCAAACGTTCCATGTGCAAAATCGAAAGTTGGAAATAATTAATTCCACTTTATGCAAACGTGGTGAGGCTAAGAGTGAAAGCTCGCATCTCAAGCCTATATAAGAATGAGAGAGATCTCATTCTAAACACACACAAAAACATAAAACACTCTTACATAACAAACTTCGATCCTCCTCTTCAAACCAAGTTAAGAGAAGTTAGTTTCTCTATTTTTTTTAAGTTCTTAGTTTCAAGTCTCGAGAGTTTATCGTAGAATTTCTTAGAGTTCGTAGATTCCGTTTTTGAGTGTTGCGAAACGGTCTCGACATATCGGTTGTATATTGGGATTCAAAAATCGTGTTTTTCCGTCTCACTACGGGCGATTTATTGAGTTACGGAAAGAGGTTTACTCGCCTCCGATATTCGGTTTTTACACGCATCCGTGTATTCGTTTTTTCTCTTCGAAGATCCGATTTTTGTTTCTTCGTTTTTTCCTTTTTCCTTACTTGTCCTTTAATCGTTTTTATTACTTACAAAACTTCTTTTCTAAGTTTCATATAAACTTGTACTTTCAAAGTTTTCGTATAAACTCGTACTTTCAAAGTTTTCGTATAAACTCGTACTTTCAAAGTTTTCGTATAAACTTGGGTTTTTGAAGTTTCGTATAAACTCGTTTCATATAAACTCGTTTCGTATAAAGTTGTTTCATATATAACTCGTTTCATATAAACTTCGGTTTACAAGTTTCGTATTTTTTCCATAAAATCGTTTCTTACTCTTCGCATTTCTTAAATCCGTTTTTGCGGTTCCTACAATCGTAACTCAATAAATCCGCTTTCAGCCAATCGGTTATATCGGATTAAGTTTTTTTTGCGGTAACTTAAAAAAAAATACTATTTATAAAACGTTTTTTGGTCTTATAAGAAATCGGATTTGCGATCCGCTCCTCTGCGTATCCGCAAATCGTTCCAAATCGATTTAAAAAAAAAAATCGTTATCCGTTTCTACGAACGCTTTTAAGCGAGTTTGTAAAACGTTTTAACCGATTCTAAAATTTCAGCGAACGCTTAAAAGCGAGTTTGCTAAACATTAATTAGCGATCTAAGATTGTTAACTAGAACCAAAGTTTAATAAATCGTTTATTAAACTTTGGTTCAAATCGAGTGGTTACTGATTCATTTGTTTACTTGTGAACAGATGGCTACCGGTACCTCAAACGTATTCGATCAAACACTGAATGTGTTTGGACCAGTGGGTGCAAATGATGTCGATGAGCCGACACGCCGAATCCTATTTGGTGATGGTTTTCCAACGGTTACAACACCCAATGTTGCCCACCCTATGATTCCGTCAATACCTGCATCCGCGAGTCATGGACTCATGCCAGATCACTTTGACGGAAAAGGTTTCAAAACATGGCAACTGAAGATGCATTTCTTCTTGACGAACATGAAGTTCGATAAGTTTCTGAAGGAGGACGCGCCAGTCCTTCCAGAAGGAAACACGTGTGCCTTCACTCTCGCAAGTGTTGAAGCTTGGATCCATGGGGATTTTGTTTGCAGAGGCTGGATCTTAGGCCGCCTCAATGACCAACTGTACATTGTTTACAGTATGGATAAATCCTCCAAATCATTATGGATGTCTCTAGAGAAGAAGTACAAATCAGAAGATGCTGGATGTCAGAAATATGCAGTTGCAAAATTTCTCGACTTCAAAATGGTGGATTCCAAACCCATCATGGATCAAGTGGAAGCACTCCAATTGATTTGTCATGACATAGCTGCTGAGGGAATGTCAATCTGCGAGATTTTCACCGTGAATAGCTTCATTGAGAAGTTACCTCCGAGTTGGGTGGATTTCAAGAACTACCTCAAGCATAGACGGAAGGCGATGACTCTCGAAGAAGTCATCACCAGACTGCAAATAGAAAACAGAAACCGTCAGGCAAACGGTCTACAATTCCAGGAGCATAACGTCAATGTGGCAACCCACAAGGACAAGGGAAAGTACAAGGGTGTGGCTGTGAACATGGCATCTCCTTTCAAACCAAGGTCCTCCACGAACTTCAAAAAGCATAACAACGCTGAAACGAAGTTCAAAGGGAAATGCCACAAATGTAACAAAATTGGTCACAAAAGTGATGTGTGTCACAGCAAGCCCAAAGACAACGGGAAAGCTCAAACCAATTTGACAGAAGAAGATATGTGCGTTGTGGTCTCGGAAGTCAACATGGTGGAAGACAACCCGAAAGAGTGGTGGTACGACACTGGTGCAACAATCCACATTTGCGCTGGACGTGCAATGTTCTGTACTTATCAAAAAAGTACATCGACCGAACATCTGTTCATGGGGAACTCTGCATTCTCCAAGATACATGGTCGTGGAAAAGTTGTGCTGAAGATGACCTTGGGGAAGGAACTCACTCTTCAGAATGTCAAACACGTTCCTGATATGAGGAAGAACTTGGAAGTTTGGGGTGTTTGTTGGCAGGGGTTATGAGAAGAACAGGCTGATCAAGATGTGCGTCACGACAGTTCTCCGCAACAAAGACGCTTCTGGCTCTAAGAATGTTGTTGCTGATAATGTTGCTTTTGTTTCAAATGTTGTTGAATCTGTTTCGAAGATTTCACTCAATGAGAAAAACCCTGTTTCTTATTTGCTTGAGTCATTTAATATTTGGCATGAAAGATTAGGACACGTGAATTACAAATCTATAAAAAGATTAATGAACTTGAACCTAATCCCGAAATGCAAAACAAGCAAAGAAAAATGTGAAGTATGCGTACAGGCCAAACTCACAAAAACGCCATCACCTCAAGTTGAAAGAACCACCGAACCTCTAGGTTTAATACATATAGATTTATGTGATATAAAATACGTACCAACTAGAGGCGGTAAAAGGTATTTTGTAACGTTCATAGATGATCATACAAAATATTGTTACGTATATTTGTTACGTAGCAAAGATGAAACCTTGGAAAAATTCAAGGAATATAAGCGTGAAGTTGAAAATCAACTAAACAAAACTATTAAAATAGTTAGAAGTGATAGAGGAGGTGAATATGATGAACGCTTTAATGCTTTTTGTCAAGAACATGGGATTATCCATCAAACCACTGCTCCTTACTCACCGGAATCTAACGGAGTTGCGGAAAGAAAAAACCGAACTCTTAAAGAAATGATGAATGCGATGTTGCAGGAATTTGGGTTAGCCCATGACATGTGGGGGGAAGCATTGCTTACCACAAATTATATCCTCAATAAAATACCACACAAAGTCACGGGAAAAACTCTTTACGAATTTTGGAAAGGTACTCCGCCATCGTATAAATACTTAAAAGTGTGGGGGTGTCTAGCAAAAGTTGCAGTGCCACCTCCGAAAAAGGTCACAATCGGACCAAAAACGGTGGATTGTATTATCATTGGATATGCACACAAAAGTAGTGCTTATCGATTTCTGGTTCATCAATCAGATGTACCGGATATTCACATAAATACAACCATGGAATCAAGAAACACGTCTTTCTTTGAACACGTTTTTCCATGCAAGGTTAAACAAAAACCAAACGAACTCGTGAAGAAATAGAAGCGATCACCTCCGTAAACGAGGCAAGCACTTCGGGCACATTGTTTGATGATGCAGAAGATATCGAAGATGAACCTAGACGTAGCAAAAGGGCTCGTAAGGAAAAATCTTACGATGATTTCTTAATGGTCTTTCTTACAGAGAATGAACCGAGAACTTTCGCCGAAGCCATGTCCACACCAGACGCACCTTCATGGAAGGAAGCCGTTAATAATGAGTTCGAGTCTATTATGCAAAATCATACATATGAGATAACAGACCTACCACGAGGGTTTAAACCATTAGGGTGTAAATGGATTTTCAAAACAAAGTTGAAAATCGATGGCTCGATAGACAAATACAAGGCTAGGCTTGTAGTGCAAGGATTCCGGCAAAAAGAAGGTTTGGATTTCTTTGACACATATTATTCGGTAACGAGAATAACCTCTATAAGAACGCTAACAAGCATTGCTGCTTTAAGAGGCTTAGAAATCTATCAAATGGATGTTAAAACTGCTTTTCTAAACGAAGATTTAGAAGAAGAGATTTATATGAAACAACCAGAAGGTTTTGTCATCCCAGGACAAGAACATAAAGTATGTCGACTTGTGAAGTCGTTATATGGACTTAAACAAGCTCCGAAACAATGGCACGAAAAAATTGACAACGTAATGATGTCAAACGGTTCCAGCATCAATGAATGTGATAAGTGCATTTACATAACTAGAAATTCTAATGGAATTATTCTTTCTCAAACTCATTATGCTGAAAAGATACTTGAGAGGTTTAAAAACTACTCAAACGGGACAGCGAAAACTCCAGTAGATTCTCAACTTCACCTTCAAAAGAATTCAGGTGAAGCTGTGTCACAACTGGAATATGTAAGAGTGATCGGAAGTCTGATGTACTTAACAAATTGTACTAGACCCAATCTAGCGCATGCAGTAAATGTACTAAGTCGCTACGCAAGCAATCCAGGACATAAACATTGGAAAGCTATAACTAGAGTATTAAACTACATTCGTTATACCAAAAATTATGGTCTTCACTATGGTAAAGAACCCGCAGTTTTAGAAGGATACAGTGATGCAAACTGGATTTCCGATTCTAAGAACTCCAAATCCACGAGTGGATATGTCTTTACGCTTGGAGGTGGAGCGGTGTCCTGGAAATCTTCCAAACAAACTCTGTTAGCTAGATCAACCATGGAATCTGAGTTTATAGCACTTGATAAAGCCGCAGAGGAAGCAGAGTGGCTTCGAAATTTTTTGGAAGACATTCCGATGTGGGAGAAACCAGTGCCAGCATTACGTGTACACTGCGATAGTCAATCGGCTATAGCTCGGGCATTGAATAATCTCTACAATAGTAAATCTCGTCATATTAGGAGACGACATAAAACCATTAGACATTTGATCTCAAGTGGTGTAATCACGATTGATTATATTAAATCGGCTGACAACCTAGCGGATCTATTTACTAAAGGTTTGTCACGAGATCAAGTTGAAAAATCATCAAGAGGAATGGGTTTAAAGCCTATGAATTAAGACGAAGTTTAATGGAAACCCCACCTATGTGACTGGAGATCTCAAGATCTAGGTTCAAAAGAAAAACTAAATCAAACGAAATCTGTAAAAAGTATTGTGAGACTTGTATCTCTACCCAATTGCCAGGATGATAAACAGTACTATAAACCTGTACGGGATAAGGTTAAGCGTTAGCTTCTAATGATTCCATAACTTTATAATAGTGGAGTATGACAGGATACTTCTGAATAAGTTATTGGAATATCACCCAGTGAGTGTGAAATACGGCCGTTTCTAGGAGAATAAAGTGAGGCTATATTCTCCAAGTTCACTCACAAATAACCAAGCAAGTTCAAGGCCAAAATGAACACAATAGAGAACTCAGTTCTACGAGAAATGAAGCTGTATTATAGTTGTTGTCTCGGTTTACATCAAAATCCGGGTGGTTCAAGACATCAAGTTCACCTCCTGGCCAAGTAAACCCGACAGATATAAAAATGAGTAGTTCAAAGCTGAAAAATGCTACTAGCTTAAACACAGTGAATTTTCGTTTAAACTCTCGAAAAGTCCGTCTGTCTAGTAATAGAAGTCAGTAGAATCGTCATTTGTTTAGAGTAATTTCTATTCATGTGGGGGATTGTTGGATCCAAATTTCAAAGGCTAATGGGCTTTCGGAAATTTGAAAAAAGTGAAAAGAAATGGGCCTTACGTTTGGGCCAGTGATTTGCTGATTTGCCAAAACACAAGAAAAAGTTTTTGTGGCCAAACGTTCCATGTGCAAAATTCGAAAGTTGGAAATAATTAATTCCACTTTGTCGGCCAATCTTTTCTATGTAATGTGGTGAGGCTAAGAGTGAAAGCTCGCATCTCACGCCTATATAAGAATGAGATCTCTCTCATTCTAAACACACACAAAAACATAAAACACTCTTAGATAACAAACTCCGATCCTCCTCTTCAAACCAAGTTAAGAGAAGTTAGTTTCTCTATTTTTTTTTTAAGTTCTTAGTTTCAAGTCTCGAGAGTTTATCGTAGCATTTCTTAGAGTTCGTAGATTCCGTTTTCGAGTGTTGCGAAACGGTCTCGACATATCGGTTGTATCTTGGGATTCAAAAATCGTGTTTTTCCGTCTCACTACGGGCGATTTATTGAGTTACGGAAAGAGGTTTACTCGCCTCCGATATTCAGTTTTTACACGCATCCGTGTATTCGTTTTTTCTCTTCAAAGATCCGATTTTCGTTTCTTCGTTTTTTCTCTTTTCCTTACTTGTCCTTTAATCGTTTTTATTACTTATAAAACTTCTTTTTTAAGTTTCGTATAAACTTATACTTTCAAAGTTTTCGTATAAACTCGTACTTTCAAAGTTTCATATAAACTCATACTTTCAAAATTTTCGTATAAACTTGGGTTTTCGAAGTTTCGTATAAACTCGTTTCATATAAATTCGTTTCGTATAAACTTGTTTCATATATAACTCGTTTCGTATAAACTTCGGTTTACAAGTTTCGTATTTTTTCTATAAAATCGTTTCTTACTCTTCGCATTTCTTAAATCCGTTTTTGCGGTTCCTACATAAAGAGCTTGATGGAGGTGGTGGTCCATATCAACAATATCAAGTTTTCACATTGGGAGCTAAATCATGGAGAATGATAGATTCTAGCATTCCTCACAGTCCTCTGTCTAACGGCCTGTGTATAGATGGAGCTGTGTACTATGTTGCTTACATGGGATTATTGAAAACGGGCTTAGTGAGATTTGATTTGAGGTCTGAAAAGTTGCACCATTTTACTAGTTTATCCGCAGACTTTCAAGCTGCTGATCTCACTTTGATAAACCACGAGGGAAAAATAGCCATACCCTTCCGGAGTCTGACTATTTCTGGATGTACGTTTGATGTTTGGGTCATGGATCTGTACGCTGAAATTCATGGATGGTCCAAGAAAATAACCTTTAGTATTGAAGGTTGGTGGTATTGTATACGCCTCACAGGCATTACTCGGACGGGTGAGTTTATTCTTAAAGCACATGACAACTTTTCAGATCGTGTTTGGTTCCATTACAATCACAACACGAATAGCTTTAGAAAGATTGAGGTTGCTTTGAACTCATACTATGATCTTGATCAGCGTTGTCGCCCTCCTCCGAGAGAAATTGTTTGTTCGGATTACGTAGAGAGTGTTAGGTTTTTGTAGGAGGGACGGTTCACGATATCTGATACAGATGTTTTTCTTTTTTCCCTCCAACGATTAATTGATAATGTTTTTTTCTTCTTTTACTCATGAAACTTCTTGTGTCTCAATAAAGAGAAGCTACGTCACTATATATATAGTGTCATATTCCTTGGTTTTAAGCTTAATTAAAAAATTAACAAACCAATGAGATACTTTCATGCCAGATTAGATAATGAATTACCTCCATGTTCCAGGTTTTAGAATAAAGAATCCTCCGACCACAATGATTCGACCAACAGAAGACGGTGCATTATTTTATACCGCATATTTGATATAACTATTTGAAACTGAAAGGTTAAAAAAAAAAAAAATAACTATTTGAAACTGAATGAAAATTCAAAGTTTATATAAAGAAATATAGATCATGGATAAAAAAAACCTACTACGTTGACTATACAAGTGATGTGCTTTTCTTGGTTGTCACATAAATCATCATCTGCTTCGTCAGGAAAAGGTAAAAGAAATTAAAATAAATGATGATCTTATCTTCAACCGCAACTCGTACAACTTGGTAACTGGTAGCCTACCTACTTGCGAACAGGTTAGAGATTCGAATCTCTCATCTACTATAATATTAATATTATAAGTATAATTTAATTTAATAATTAATTTTAGGTTTATAAAACAAAATTGAGGCAATTATAAAAAGACATGTGTTTCAAAATTCATTCAAATAAGAGAGGCTCATCTCATTTTTTGTTTTTAATAGTGAAAACTCCATCGAAAAACTTCCAATAACTTTGCAGCTAGTAATGTTTTACAGAAAATGTAGATTTTTGTACTATACCTCGAAAAACTAAACAAATATTCGGATTTTGTTTTGGTCACTAAATTCCATTTCATAACAAATATTCAGATATTATTACAAAGGTTAAAAATGTTTCATTTTGGTTGAGAATTAACTCTGAATTGAATCAAATTGCAATAGCGATGATCATATGACACTACAAGAAAACATACTTTTTACGAGGGCCGAATTCGTGGCAAATTCGTCGTAAATCGACAGTCGCAACGAATTTGCCACGAAAGTTCAATCGTCGGTAATCGATCGTCGCGAAAGCAAATTCGTCGCAAATTCGTCGTTAATATTGGGAGATCCAAGTTTCGTCGTAAAATCGTCGTTAATAGTGTCGTCGTAAAATCGTCGTAAAATAGCGAGGTAAATAATTCGTCGTAAATCCGTGACAAATTGAGAGAGAATAAATCGTAGTAAATTCGTAGCAAAATAATAATCGTCGTAAAATCGTGGCTAATTGAGGGGAAACAAATCGTAGTAAATTCGTAGCAAAATAAATAATCGTCGTAAATTCGTGGCAAATCGAGGGGAAAATATTCGTAGTAAATTCGTGGCAAATTAAAAAATCGTCGTAAAA
>JAHZTW010000001.1:216957485-217006044 GCA_020283515.1 Alliaria petiolata | reverse complement strand
ATTTTTTTTTTTTTACATCGAATTACCAACGAATTGCCAACGAATTAACAAAGAATATTTTCGTGGCAAAAAAACCAGTAAAACACGTTTTCATCTAACTTTTTTTCCTCTCTAATACGTCGTTAATTTACTTCGAAACACTTTTCTCGGTAATTCGTCGGAAATTAACGACGGATTTCCGAGGAATACACGTCAAACATGTTTCGTCGCTAATTCCTCGTTAATTTACGACGAATTAGCGACGAAATTTATGTTCGTCGTTAATTCCTCGTTAATTCGTTGGAATTTTACGACGAATTTGCGACGATTTTATTTCGTTGGTCTTTCCGACGAATTAATGAGGTTTTTACTTTTCCTCATAAATACCTCGTTAATTCGATGCTAATTTACTACGATTTATTTTCCTCGCAACAAATCGTGGCAAATGTCATGTTTTCTTGTAGTGTGATTCATATGGATATTTGTGGATAAGATCAATTGTAGTTATACGTCCAAATCGGCAAATCCTATGTATTATCTTTATGTACATAAGAAAACAGATTACTATCAATTATTTGTGCAATCCAACTTTTTAAACAGTGCAGTTTTTAGTCGATATAATTGGATTTTATATCTATTATGCATGTATAGAGAAAACGTATAGAAACACAGTCGAGTGTGATTTTATCCATTTTCTCGAATTGCGAGAGCCTTACGTAACCTTGTTGGCACCAAAATAAAATTTAATAATGATTTTCTGAGGAAAAAAGCTTTAAAATCTGAAAATTAATTTCGGTTAGTTCATCAGATTTATCTTATGAGCGGAAGGACAAAATTACAAAAACCCCATTAAAGCTGGAGATTTAGGCCCATCTTTCTTCTTCCTACCTTCCTTCGAATCCAGTCAATTATCAAATTCTCCTCTCAGAGATCGCCGGAGAGACTATTTCCCGTCGGAGAAAATGAGGATTGACGAGAATGAAGGAGTCTCCGCTTCCAGCAAGCACTTGGTCTTTGCCTACTACGTCACTGGGCATGGCTTCGGTCACGCCACTCGTGTCGTCGAGGTTCGTTTTCTCTCTCACTCTCTCCATCGGTTTCATCTGTGGTTCCTGCGTTTCGTTTTCTCTCTTCCATCGTTCGTTCGATCGTGGTTAATCCGGCTGATTTGTGGCATTTCGTGGTGTTTCAGGTTGTTCGTCACTTGATCGCGGCGGGGCACGATGTTCATGTCGTCACCGGTGCGCCTGATTTCGTCTTCACATCCGAAATTCAGTCCCCGAGGCTAAAGATTCGAAAGGTTCCTAAATCCGCGACTTCTTCTTCTGGGCGATGATTTTACTTGACTGGTCGTCTTTCCATGGCTACTCGAAATAAGGAAATCTTATGATGTTGTTTCAAATGCGGTTTTAGGTTCTTTTGGATTGTGGAGCTGTGCAAGCTGATGCATTGACAGTCGATCGTCTTGCTTCGTTAGAAAAGGTTTACTGATTTGATCACTTCTATGATTCTTGTCCATGTTGGTTTTTCCCTTTGAATGTATTTTTGACTTTGTTAACATTTTGATGCTGGTGTCTTAGTATGTCGAAACAGCTGTGGTTCCTCGAGCTGCGATATTGAAAACAGAAGTGGAGTGGCTTCATTCTATCAAAGCCGATTTTGTGGTAATTTTTTTTTTGTTCATGTAATCTCAGCACTTTTATTAGACCCACCGTGATTTTCTCTGGACTCTTGCTTTCTACTACCATTATTTCCTACCAAGAGAAAATTTCACATTTGTTAAAAACAGGTGTCTGATGTTGTCCCTGTCGCGTGCCGTGCAGCGGCTGATGCTGGGATACGTTCCGTCTGTGTCACCAATTTCAGGTGACATATTTGATGTTCTACTATCCATTTTTGTGTGCCTTGTTTTGGACTGAAGTCTTCTCCTGGTTGTAGTCCACATTCACGGACTGTACTGTAATTCTGTCTCCACCATTCAAATTTTCCAGTTTTTGTTCTCAAGTTTTCACCTCCCCTGGTTTGGAAGGAAATGTTTATAGTGAAATACTTAAATTTGATTTGAATTTGTTTCTTTATGTTACTTTTAGCTGGGATTTTATCTATGCCGAGTACGTGATGGCTGCTGGATATCACCATCGCTCCATCGTTTGGCAGGTAGATTTTTTTTGTAGAACCTGCGATATACTATCTTTTATTGGCTAGTAAGATGTGGTCTATACTCAATTTTATGATTGGCACGTAAATTGCAGTTAATACTGAATTTACTTGGTTGGAGTTAATACTGTTCTTCTCTGACATAGATAGCTGAAGATTATTCTCATTGCGAGTTTCTAATTCGCCTCCCAGGATATTGTCCAAGTATGCAGCATTTCTAATTACCATTTGTTTCTTGAAAAATAAATAAAAAGTTTCTTTCATTTCTTCCAAGTGATTCTGCTTTACTGCCTTACCTTTATTTCCTTGGTTTCTCGTAGTGCCTGCTTTTCGGGATGTCGTCGACGTACCATTAGTAGTGAGGAGACTTCATAAATCTCGGAAGGAGGTCTGTCAACAACATTTCATTGATCTTATCTTCCGTCGGACAAATAATCCAATTAACATCTACTACCCCTTTTGGTCAGGTGAGGAAAGAACACGGGATTGCTGAAGATGTGAATGTTGTTATACTCAATTTTGGTGGACAGGTCTGGCTGTTTATTCTTCCATTATTTGGTTTCATGATTTTTTTCCCTCCAAAAACTAATGCTCTGATTTTATGTTAAATGTATAATTACATTGTTTCTCATTGATCATGCATAATATATCTTATAGACATGCTCATTGGCTATGTCTCCATACTCTTTATTTTGGACTACTCAAAAGGCGTAATTTTCATTTGCATCTATGTTGTCTTTTTCTCATGTGCAGCCCTCAGGGTGGAATTTGAAGGAAGAATCACTACCGACTGGCTGGTTGTGTCTGGTATCTCTTAACATATACCCTGCGTCTCTTAATGTATGGTTACTCTCAAGTTGAGGATTCTATGCTGTTACTTAAACTTATCAATATGTTGTTCAGGTTTGTGGCGCATCTGAAACCCAGGAGCTTCCACCAAACTTTGTAAAGCTTGCTAAGGATGCTTATACACCTGATATTATAGCTGCATCTGACTGTATGCTTGGTCAGTAGTATGTAACCTGATTAAGAATATGAATAGTCAATTAAATTAGATGGCTTCTGGCGTTTCTACAATACCTGTTTCCATGATTTCAGGGAAAATTGGATATGGCACTGTCAGTGAAGCCCTGTCGTACAAGGTGCCGTTTGTCTTTGTACGCAGAGATTATTTCAACGAAGAACCTTTTCTGAGAAATATGCTTGAGGTTCAACCAATTCATCATCTTAATTTTGATTTTCTTGTCCTTAATTACCTCTGTTCTTTCACTTAAAATTTTTGGATCACATGTTCACATGTTCTGGTCAAATTTCTTCGGCAGTTTTATCAGTGTGGTGTTGAGATGATCAGGAGAGACCTATTAATGGGCCAATGGAAGCCATATCTTGAACGCGCAGTTAGCTTAAAACCTTGCTACGAGGGTGGCATCAATGGTGGTGAGGTAGATTCTCTATCTTTTTTCATTTATCTCTTCAGTTGTAAGATTCTGAGAATTCAGCCGTCCTGTTAACTACCTTCCCTTTTTGCACACTGGTGCAATGATAGATTGCAGCTCACATCTTACAGGAGACAGCCATTGGAAGACATTGTGCATCTGATAAGGTAAATTTCATATCTAAATAGCAAAATCATATTGTTTAATGTAAATCATTGAGATATATTAAGTTTCCAGAATACTGTGTCATCAAAATTCAAAATACTTGTGCGTGGAAATCCTTCTTTAAAGAAAATTATGCTGAAGTTTTTCAGTTGGGTCTTCTGTGTGTTACAGTTAAGTGGTGCAAGAAGATTACGTGATGCCATAATCCTGGGATATCAGCTACAGAGGGTTCCTGGAAGGGACATTGCTATTCCAGAGTGGTATTCGAGGGCTGAAAATGAACTAGGTCAATCTGCTGGATCATCACCTACAGTTCAAGCAAACGAGAACAACTCATTGTTGGAGTCGTAAGTATTGTTTTTGTCTGGCTATTTTCTATTTTTCTTTTGTCTTATCCCTTCACTTATCTTGCAGGTGCACAGATGATTTTGATATCCTTCAAGGTGACGTTCAAGGTCTTTCAGATACATGGACATTTCTTAAGAGTTTAGCCAAGCTAGATGCTATTCATGATTCTGAAAAGAGTATGGAGAAGAAAACTATGCGTGAGCGAAAAGCTGCTGGTGGGCTCTTCAATTGGGAGGTAGCATATTTTTTTCCGACCTTTTGTAGCTCCAGATAGCATTCTACTAAGGAAATAGAAAAAAATTAATGGCCTGAGTCCATGTCTAATGCCTTGCAAAAAACAACTTGCAACTTTTCCAAAGGAGTGTTTTGGGAACTCGCAGTTAGATGGTGGAATCATTTCTTTAAATTGACGCATGCATCTTTAATGAGGAACAATAATATTGCTATCAGGTTAAACTAGCCTCTTATAATTCTAAGTTGAGTTGTCATTTGTTGAGAAACTTTTGTGCATTTGCAGGAAGAAATTTTTGTTGCCAGAGCACCTGGAAGGTTAGATGTGATGGGTGGAATTGCCGACTATTCAGGAAGCCTTGTCTTGCAGGTTAAAATTCTCTAGTATTGATTTTGCTGTCACTTGTGTCTGATGTCCTCTTTTTGGTTTTGTATCTACTGCCAAGGGAAAGAAATATGCAGTATTTCAACTTATTAAGCATTTATCTAAGTCCCTTTCACACAAAACATCAGTCTGTCTTATTATGTAGTAATTCTAAAAATCCCATAAGTTCCTCCTTGCTAGAGTATCGTTTATTTTAATTGACCACAACAATTTCCTTATATGTATTCTCCCAAATTCAGATGCCAATAAGGGAAGCTTGCCATGTAGCTGTTCAAAGAAACCATCCTGGAAAACATAGACTGTGGAAACATGCGCAAGCCCGACAGCAAGCTAAGGGACAAGTACCAACACCAGTTCTGCAAATTGTAAGTAGGAGTATTTGAATGAAGCCCTTTATATGTACATTAAGGGCTTGTTCTTACAATAAAGTGGATTGCCTAGCTTAAGACTTTGCTTTGTGGTCCTCATGAGATTTCCTTGAATCTTTGTGTTTTAGGTCTCATATGGATCAGAGATCAGCAATCGTGCCCCTACTTTTGACATGGATTTGTCTGATTTTATGGATGGAGATGAACCAATTTCTTATGAAAAAGCAAGGAAGTTCTTTGCTCAGGATCCAGCACAGAAGTGAGTCTTTCGTCTTATGTTTGAACTGCTTCTTTAGTTTTTCTCTGTTAACAAGGTAACAATATCTTCCAGGTGGGCAGCATATGTTGCTGGGACAATCTTGGTATTGATGACAGAACTTGGTGTGCGTTTTGAGGATAGCATAAGCTTGCTGGTGAGGTTTTTTTTCATCCTTTTGTTAGATTGTTATTTTCTGCTGCAGAATCCTCGTGATTCATCTTTGGTTCTTTGCCATTTTCAGTTTTTGCATGTAGTATGTGTTTGTAAATGTTTTGGCTCTAATATTTGTTCTGATGCACATACTTTAGTTTAGCATGGTCTAGGAGTGAAGTTATCAAAAGGGTGAAGGAATATTTCAAGATTTAGAAAAGCAGTTGTAGGGTAGGAAGTTAGCAGTCGTGGGTTTGCCATCCCCTTAGAGGGACACATTTGTGACTGCCTCTCAGTTATAATTTTGGCAAACTGTGATCTTTCTGTCAATAGTCCTATTTGAGTTTCTCAAAAAATCTCAGAGCTGTGTCCATCATTTTGTTCTCAGTGTTATGCATATAAGATGAATGGTAGGGCTGACTGATTAAATGTTTCCTTAGGTTTCTTCTGCTGTGCCTGAAGGTAAAGGTGTATCTTCATCTGCTGCTGTGGAGGTGGCGAGCATGTCTGCAATAGCTGCTGCCCATGGTAATGAGAGAGTCATCTGATCACGAATGTTGGTGAAAAAACAGAAGTCATTTGAGATAGCTGAAGATACCATACACGGAAATTTTGTCTACTCATCTTAGTTTTGTCTATTCCAACAATGTTTGATATAAATGTGCAGGACTGAGTATCGACCCCCGAGATCTTGCTATACTCTGCCAAAAGGTTTCATGTTCAGCATCATACTACTAGCTCCTTTCCTAACTTTGTGCAATGTTTTGATTTTCTAATTCTCTTCTGTTGCCTGGTAGGTGGAAAATCACATTGTTGGAGCTCCATGTGGTGTTATGGATCAGATGACTTCGTCCTGTGGGGAAGCCAACAAACTATTGGCCATGATCTGCCAAGTAGGTCTTAGTAACGCTTAAGCTAGAAGTAAAAGATCACCATTTTTTGTAGCACTTATGATATCTCCTTTTCTTTCTGGAGATAACAAGATTTGATCTACTCCTTTTGTTTTAACTTTTCACATAAAAAACATGTAGCCTGCAGAAGTAGTCGGGCTTGTTGAGATTCCCAACCATGTCAGATTTTGGGGAATTGATTCCGGAATTAGACACAGGTGAATGGTTTTTCTTTTATCAGTATCGTTTCAGTTTTCTTCTCTATTGTTATGCCTATAATGCTTCACGCACTTAAATAAATGGCTTTATCTCGCAGCGTTGGAGGTGCAGACTATAGGTCGGTCAGAGTCGGTGCCTACATGGGGCGAAAGATGATAAAGTCAATGGCGACTTCTATTCTGTCACAATCAATGTCAAATGGTAGTGGAGGCAACCCGGACGAACTAGAGGATGAAGGGATTGATCTTCTTGAGACCGAAGCTTCACTAGATTACTTGTGCAATTTGTCACCTCACAGGTGGGAACACAAGTGGTTGAAACCATCCATGTTCTCATCTTGCAAACATTTCGTAATTCACACACCAGCATATTATCAGCTAAATCCACATAGCTCTTGTTATGTTGCAGATATGAAGCCCGTTATGCAGATAGGCTTCCAGATTTCATGCTGGGTCAGACATTCATTGAGGAATACTCGGATCATGATGATCCGGTCACAGTGATCGATCAAAAGCGTTCTTACAGTGTTAGAGCTCCTGCCAGACACCCTATATACGAAAACTTCCGGGTCAAGGTCTGTCTTTTGATATCTAACAGTCTACATGTAACAAATACATAAAATCTTCTCATCTTCTGTTTTTTTTTTATAAATTTTTTGGTTGGTTAATAATATATATGGTGCTCCTTGCGTAGACTTTCAAAGCCCTTTTGACTTCTGCAACGTCAGATGAGCAGCTTACTGCTCTTGGGGGACTTCTTTATCAGGTATCACTTCAAACTAGTCTGAATGCGCAAAGGAAATCGAGACCGAGAGTTCTTGCCAAGTTACGTGTTGAGTTTCTCGATCATGAATTTAACATCTGGATGCTCATTTGGCTATATCCTTGTTTGTTCAGTGTCACTATAGCTACAGCGCGTGCGGACTAGGATCAGACGGAACCAACAGGCTGGTCCAGTTAGTACAAGGGATGCAGCATAACAAGTCTAAAACCGATGACGGAACCCTCTATGGAGCCAAAATCACCGGTGGGGGATCCGGTGGAACAGTCTGCGTCATAGGACGTAACTCATTGCGAAGCAGCCAACAAATTCTCGAGGTATATACTCTAGGTTCAATATTTACTCCAAAACTTCTCCAAGTTAGTCGGTGCTTTAGTTATATTATATATATATGTGTGATGTGGTCAATGGATATATAAAGAAGCCCTTATATATATATGTAATTTGGTGGTGAATGTTCAGATTCAGCAGAGATACAAAGCTGCGACTGGGTATTTGCCACTCATATTCGAAGGTTCGTCACCTGGAGCTGGCAAGTTTGGTTACCTCCGGATCCGACGTCGAATCTCTCTCTGATTCCATTCATACTCCTCTCGCTAACTTTGGTAAACTTCTATTTATCCTTATGATACGTTTCTTGAATAATATCCATATGAATTTGAGTTTCATCTCAAAAATAATTAGGTCGTTCGTTTTTCTCCCATTTTCAAAATAGTAATGAATTGTTTTTTTTATTTCTCAAAACAAACTCGTCTCTGGTTTAGATAAATACTACAGTATGTTGTTTTAAAACAAATATCTTATGCAAAAGAAAACAGTTACTCTTCTTCACTTGCTGTTTATGTTCATTTGAAACGTGTTCACTGTGTTTGTCATACTTGTACTCTTTTCATGATTTTTTGGGTTTTCGGTTTGTGTGAGTTTTGTCGAGAAAGATTATTGAAATTAGTTGAATGAAAATAGGAATTGAAAATGGAAGTAGTAAATAAGCTAAACAACAAGTTGAAGGTGGGTGGGGCTTCATTAAAGAATGAGTGAAGAAGGTTCGGGGTAGAATCACCATTGTAGATCATCCACAGTGCACAGTTCTCGAGGATCTTATTGCTCATGTGCCTTTAATTGCTTTTACATACATACTCAGCCCAATACTACTTTTTCTTTGTCTTTCAATAAATTCCTCTTTTAAATGATGCTAATAGTACTACTTAATTTATATATGCATAGATGTCAGAACTCTCATCAATACAGATTTATACTTGGGTCTTATATAACAATAGTGCTAATAGTGCTTATTTTAATAGTCCGGTCTTACAAATTTACAATACATCAATGATATTACAAATTTACAATACACCAATGATATTACAAATTTACAATACATCAATGAAGTCAAAAGAGGGAAAGAAACCTGTAATTTGAGAGTTTCTTTAGAAACATTAAAGAAGAGGCTAGAAAGAGCAGAGATCCTAATTACATTATGAGAAAGGCACACTTGCTTTTACTTATTAACCTTACTTGTATAGTTGTACTGATAAACGAGCCGACATGCACGTGCTCCCTTCTATTCTTACGCGTTCTTATCGGATCCTATGGGCTTTTTTCATCCAACCGTCCTTATTCTTCCACGTGTCTGTTCTGCGTTTCTAGTTTCTACCATGGTCTCCATATGGAAAATAATTTTAGTTGAAACAAACACCGTGCAAAAAGAAATAACACAATCGAAATAGCAAATGCACGTAACTATTTTTTTATCGAATTGAGCAAAAATAAAATAAAAAAATAAAAATAAAAAGGTAGTCATATCGTGAGAGCGAGGGCAATAATTTTTCATGTAGAAATATTTGGTAAATCACGTGGAATTACATAATGCAGTATCGGACTATGGCTTGCGTCAAAATCACAGATTATATCATTATCTAGACAAATATCGTTCCTTCCCGATTTTCAATTTTTTTGTTAAAGTGGTATTAGTCTAATAATTTAACCTTTCTCTCAATAAATTTTTAGATCTTTGTATTTTTTTGGGTCAACTATTTTAAGATTATTTCAGTACCCACTTGACTTCTCAAGTTAAAAAAAATATACACGTTTGATATAAAAAATATGTATATGTGAATGTGATATAAGATTCCTTTCTTACGTATTTATATTTATAAAGTTTAGCATACAAAAATGATTTACAGAAACAAAACAAATGGGTGACAAATAAAAGGAAGTATTGGATACACTCTACACGTTCCTCTGCTTCACTCTAACACTTGGTGTCTTCTCTTCTTTGTCCTCTTCCTTCTTCCTTCTTCCTTCTCCCTTCTCTTCCTCAAATTCACTTTCAGATTCTCTCTCACCAGACACGAACTCCAGATTCATACCGACAATGGAAGCATTCCGAACATTCCACCTTTTTCTTTTTCTCTTCTTCACACACACTTCGCTGACGTCAGCAAAATCTCAGATCGTAGACTGTACAATGTGCACTTCCTGTGACAATCCTTGCCAGCCAAACCCCTCTCCTCCACCGCCGACTTCATCTCCGCCGCCTCCATCCCCCACCACCACCCCCGCTTGTCCTCCGCCTCCTAGCTCCGGCGGTAGTGGCAGTGGCGGTGGCGGTGGTCCTTACTACTACTATCCACCTCCTTCGCAGCCTGGCTCTAACCGTCCACCACCGTCTTCTTCTGGCGGCGGAAGCGGCGGTGGCTACTACTATCCTCCGCCGAAAAGTGGAGGAAACTATCCTTTTACGCCGCCGCCGAACCCCATCGTTCCTTATTTCCCGTTTTACTACTACAACCCTCCGCCGCAATCTATTGTTTCGTCCGGATCCGATGCGAAAGTCGGATTCTCTTACGGATTTTTTTTTGTCTTAATCTTCTCTCTTTATTTCTGTCGTTTTTAGTTAAAATGATAATAATACAGATTAAAGAAGATAAATAGAGAGGTTAAATCGTAACAACAAGAAATCCTCAGATCTTTGCAGACCCGGCTAGAGATTTTTGCAGAGAAGAAGACGACTATGCATGAGAGATCTTTACGCTACAGATTGAAACGGTGAATATTGTTTCTCCACTTTCCTTCTGTATTTTCACTACTTTTTTTGCTTGTACAAGTAGAAATATATTTTGTACTTCCTACTCTCTTCTTGTGTTTTTATGAACGTAGTTTAAAATTAATAAAAATATGAAAACGAAGATACAAATGGTTTTGTTTCCCTTTATTTTGGGTTTAATTTACTTTTCCGTGCTTACATAGTTACATTCCAATCTCAACAAACTATTTGATGCCATATAGTTTGGTTAAAATGACAAAATAAAAAGCATCGTTTACTTAGAATCTTATTATATAAGATACATATTATTACTTCATAACTATGAAGCCAAAAGAAGGTGTTAGTTTATTACATAAGTTAGAAGAAAAGAAAAAAAAGATATGAATGAATTATTTGTTGTTAAAGTGATGATGTAGAGAAAGAAAACGAGCCACAAACAAACACACACACACAGGTAGTGACTAGTGTAACTACTGTGTCACCCACTCGACGCTCTTTTGGGTCCTACTTTCTCTTTGTTATTCAGAAAAGCCCATAATCCGCTATAAATTATTTTGGGCCTACACGCTCAACGAGCATCCGATGTAAGTTGATGTTTTTTTTTTTTTGTCGTGTAAGTTAAGTCATCGAAGGGTTTGTGTGAATAAAGGAATGGTAAGCATTACTCATTTGGATGTTTTAATTTACGTTTTTTCATCCTCGTTTTTTTTTTCTTTTAAAGATATCAAAATTATTTTTGTTTTTAATTAGACATATTGTAACAACGAAATTTGGTAAAATGGCAATGGCTTGACTGGTATCTCAATGTAATAGCAGAATATTAAAACGCCAAAAAGCCAAAAAGCTACTATTTACTGAATAAATTCAAAAACAGCTTGTTAATTTTTCTTTTAGTATGTATTCAACGAAATCACATTTTTACTAACGTGAAAATGTGAATAAACTACATACCATTCAAGCACAATATTTTTATAGCGTTTTCGACTTTTTTTCTAGCTAACCATTAAAATGTGTTGTTAAATTTGCTACGAAACAACGAACATAATTCTTTTGTCCCACTTTTATGTCTATCGCAAAAATAAACGGACAACATAACGAATATAGTTGGTATCAGGCTATCAGCGATAATGAAATAACCGAAACTATTAACATTATGTCTTGTGTGGCCACTCCAAAGTCTAAACCATCACTATTTTGGAGTCAAACCAGGTCTGAGTTAGAGAGTTGATTGTATGACCAATGGCTGCTGGAGTCCTTCGCCGATTGCCACCTCAGCATGACACTATACAAAATTACTACCTAATCGACGAAGTAGATAGCTTCCTCGCCATTTAGACGTAGAATCGAATCAGTAGATCATGTTGTTCTTTCCATTATATAAACAAAGAGGCCTTTAAAGGTATATTTTGTAGGCTTGTATGTTGTATCATTAGTATGCAAACATTTGTTGGAGCGAGATATCAGAAATCTCATGGGAGACAAGAATTTTTATCGATTTGATTTGAAAGATTCAAAAAGGCGTTTCTTCTAGTCCAAATCAGAAACTTTTGTATCCAAAACTTTGGTCTAATAACATATTTGCCATTGCAAAATCTTTGTAAGGAATCCTTACACTAAATTGAGTTGTTGAGAATACATATTGAACAAATGTTGATGTTAAAATCCAAGTTCTTGAAATCTAAGAGAAAAATATAACTCTATTTAAGTAATATAGGAAATGAAACAAACCAATAGATACAAAAAAAGGTCTGATTTCTTCATAATTCAAGAAGACACTAAATCTGCCAAAGTAACCAAATCAATTATGACGCGGAATAATAAACTTATAGGTTCAAAGCAATATTCTAAACAGAAATACATGCATTATTTTAGCCAGCGATAAATTTGTACTATGATGATACAAACACAAAAATATGCTCACAAATTACGTAAATAATGCACAAAATATCTAAATAGTCATTTAATGTGTTCAATAACTAATTAGAAGTGCATGCTCACAATCATTATTTGTGAGAACTTAGTTAATCAAATTACAGTATGTCATAGAATTCGTTAGCTAAAAAAATTATTTCGAAGGACGCAGAAAATGTTTTTTTTTTTTTTTTTTAACAGAAGAGGCAGAAAATGTTAATAACCTTTTAATTGTGTTGGGAATAAAAGTGGGACATGAAAATCAGAAAAAAAGAATCGCATGAAAATGATAAGAGAGAGGCGCGTAGATTGGGTTGTCTCCATCACCGACTCTTTTTATTTTCACCAACAAAAGCCCAAAAGTCGTGAGCTGTTTTATAGCTGGCCCGTTTTGTTATCACGCGCTTTAAGAGCGCGTGGTGATGGGGTCACATCGAGTGTACGAGAGAGATAAGACCGAAACAGCTGGAGCCTGGTGGTATTAAATTTTACGGTAATTTGAAAAAGGGCCACAAATTTTCAAATTCACATTGCTCCTTTTTAAATCGTGATTATTATGATTGACAAACGAATTAAATACTTTCCACAATAGTAATAGATACATAACATTAAGAAAAAAGTATTATTTTGATATTTTCATTAGTTTTAGGATCCGTCATAAGACAGTTATTCAAACAAATCATTAGCGGCTAAAATAACCTTAAAAATGTGATATTTAAAGTAAAAACGCATGGAACCAAAAGTATTTCGGAAACATACTTTTAAGCTATTTTTTGTAAAGAAATACACTTAAAAGTAGAAATCTATCACGAATTAACTTATAGTATTAGAATGGAAACGAATGATTAGTTAATTAGTAAATCGCTTATAACATTAGCTTGACCTAAAATAACAATCCCGACTGAATTACAAATATATATAAATATATCTCTTCCTCATTTCGTTACTACTCTTATTTTCCCTAATCTCTCAAACCATTCAGACAAAAAAAAAAAAGAGTTAAGTGAGAAATAAAACTCAACCACAAGAGAGAGTCATGAGAAGTACTGCTGCTCGTTCCTCTTCCCCTAATTTCCTCCATAGCCTCTTCTTCTCCACCGCCGATCTCTTCATCGCCGGAACTTTAAACCCTAAATACAAAAATCTACTAACCCTTTTCACATTCTTCTTGTTACCGCCACTGTTGTACTCCTCAGGATCTGGTGTCCCGATCCTGTTCTTGCCATTTCCTGAATCAGCTTTTACGATCTTGACATTTTCTGAATCACCACCTCTTACGATCTTGGCATTTCGGTTTTCAAGACCTAGACTCTTGTTCTTGATCCTATTATCCTCTTGTCTAATCCCAAGAGCTGCTTGCCTCTTCTTCCTGCTTTTGATCCCACACGCATTGCACAATGACTGCAAAACAAAAAAGAACAAACTTTGATGAGACCCAAAGAACAAAAGTGAAACCATCCAACATAGACAAAGACCCTTAACATATAAGCATCTCTTAGTTACAAGGGCATTAAAAACAGTGTTCAAGATCTAGACCCAGAGATTAAGTGTTTACAATTAAGATTACAACTGGTGGATAGACTCCAGACACAGAATCAAACAAAAACATAAGGATCAACAAGCTATGATGTTCTTCTTCTATGATAAAGACATTTGATTTCAGTATTCACAAGAGCTTGAGACAATCCTCACCTACCTAGATACACATGAACACACTAATGTGACAACATATTCTGAAAATCGCTTGCAACAGAGCTAAGAACACAAGATCAACCCACATTTGAGGGTATTTAAGTACCCTTTTGACTAGATCTAAAACAGGAAACCTCAAATCATGGATTTCTAGGGTTTTGAAACAAAAAGGGGAAAACTAAAGATCATGATCTTACTTTAGGTCCAGCTGGCCCACCACGCCAAAGTGGAGTCTTGTTTGTTCCGCAATCAACGCATGTCTTCTTCGTATCGCCTCCACTTCCGCTACTGCTACAGTTCCCGTTGTCTACATCGGAAGAATCTCCCGCCGATTCGAGCTTCGCCGTCTTCGTTTCTTCCGTCATTGACATCTACAAACCCAAAAAGAAACAGACAAGTTTAGTAAAACAGACGCGATCGAAAGATACAAGTAAGAACAGCAGAAGAAGGATCAAGCGATCAGAAAACTCACATTGATCCACTTCGAGACGGAATCAGATTTGAGAAGAAATGGAAATCTCTCTAGCTCAGCTGAAGAATCACAGAAGCAGAACAACGGAAATGGCAGAGATGAATCAGAATCCTCTGCTAGAAGACTGTGAAGCGTAGAGAGAGAGAGAGGGTGTGATGATGATAAGGGAGAGAGAGAGAGAGACGCCGCAGAGGAGTAACGGATAAAACAAACGGAGAGGCTTTTTATAATAAAGGAGGAGGCGGGGACTAGAAACCCTAGATTTCGACTTTATAAATACTAAACTACCCTCGAGCGGGGGATTTTATTACACTAGAACCACCCGCCAAAAATAACAAACAAGAAAAAAACTGAAAAAGAAGAGGGAAAATTAAATTTACAACTTGTAAACTACTTTGATATTGAGTAACAAACGTATTGATGTGGAAGGGGTTTTTTTGGTATCTTGGTACGAAATTTGAATATTTTCAAAGCTGGCGCACAATTTATTACAAATTTACAGTTGTTAGATTTTCCAAATTGGGCTTAGATATGCATGCATTTTCTTCGATCAAACTGTCTATTACAATATTCTGTAAAATTCTTCACGATAAATTAATAGCTGTGAATTAAATGAAAATTGTTTATTACACAATTGATGTGTATTCTATTTTAGTTATAAATCCTGTTTTCGTGTATTAAATCAAATTTTGTGTATTACACAAGGCTATGCCTATAAGTTATAACGACAGACTTTCCAGTTTGAACAAAAATAATACTTCTTCTGTTCTATTTTAAGTGATGTTCTAGATAAAAACACACAAAATAAGAAAGTAGATTAAAAATAATAAAAATAGAATCCAAATGGCCAATAAACTGGTTTGCACTTTTGAACTTCTTTAGTCAAAACTTTTTTTATTTATTGTTGGATTAAAATAAATTAAAAAAACTGCATAAATATATAAAAAAATCAAATAAAATGGAACAAACAAAGATTCATCATTTAAAATAGAACAGAAAGAATAAATTTTATAATATTAAACCTCTACTCGAAGTTGACGATAAGCATTAAATAACATCGATTTCTGGAGACATGTCGAAAATAAAACATAGATATATACATAGATAAGCGTGCATAAGCAGACAACAATAGCCCAAAATGCTTTGGACCGCACTAAGAAAATGATTTGACGCACCAATTGGGCTTTTTGTCACCAATAAGACCAAATAAAGTTTGACCAACTTTTTTATGTTTTTTTGACTTTGCAGTGTTTGTGTAGCACAAATGTAACAAAACCCACAATTCTTCTCATCACACTTTAAAAAAACTATAAACCCTTCCCAAATTCCCCCCATTTTAGTTTATATAATCCCCCTCGGATGACTCCTACCCCAAACTCCCCAACAAAGCTTATTTCATTGACTCAAACCCACCCCAACCACTGAATCTGACCAGACCAGACCAGACCATAACAGACCCAAGGCACCCCATCTGACTTTTACACAGGAAGACCAGACTCTAATCAGACCCCACTTAACCAGTGCCCCCAAACTCTTAAACCTCCTTCGACTCTTCAATCATCACGCTTAGCTCCTGTTGAAACAAAACCAGACTCAAAGAATTACACAAAAGCCTACTCTAATTCCTTGTCTATGATGTGCTTCAGATGGTATTTGGACAGGGATTAGTTGTTAAGTCACAAAGTTATCGAGGATTATATACCTTCTTCACTTGAAGTTGAATCCACCTGGAGGTGCGGCTGCATCATTACCTCCAAACTGGAAGCCCTGAGCAGAGTCATCACCAGGTGGAAAAGACTCATCTTCCTCTTCCAACCAGTATGTTTCAAGAATCTTCACTGCCTTCTCATAGATTTCGCTGTTGTCATGACTCTGCAGATTCTCAATCTTTTCTAATCCCTCAGCATCATCGATAAACTGCGCATAGAAGTTTACATCCCCGGTGTTTCCTGTGACCTTTTCAGCTTCCCCGACTTTCAGAATGTTCTCCAATCCTTCTAGACACACGGTGATAATCCTTGGATCCGGACATATCAAAAGATCACACAGTGGTTTCACCACTCCCTGTTCCACCATGTACCTGTACTCCCAACAAGGGAAACAGTGTAAGCCATCCTTTGAAAGATGATCTTAAAGGAAGCGAGATCAACACAAGATGGGGCTGATATCGAATAATCTTACTTGATTTGGTCGGGAGAACCGCCCGAAGTGGCGTTTGATACTGCCCATGCAGCTTCTTTCTTTATATCAAACTCTGCATTTTGAAGCAGATTAACGAGGGGGCAAATCAAACCAGCTTCACATACAGCCTGCATTACCAAAGAATATTAGAGAACGTAACCACGCAGAAAATCTTTCTTTAAATAACAAAAGCCTTCTGAAACTGATAAACTGAACAGCATCAATTTTCAGTAAAAGTTCACCTGAATCTGGTCCCTGTTTCCAGCAGTGATATTAGAGATTGTCCAGCAAGCTTCCTTTTTAATGCTCTTCTTATGGTTGTGAGTCAGAAGGCTCAAAAGGCTAAGGAGTGCACCATGACTAATAACACACTGCAGGAAATATTTACATCAGCTCAGAACCAACCGAAGAAGAAAGAGAACTATAGAAAATGATTGCCTTAAATTAGTCTATAACTACGCAAAAGAGGCAGAACACGAGACGTCATGTGCATTATTTGAGAGAAGCTTCGTACTAGAGTAGCTATGTAAAAAAACATGCATGATACTAGGGTACACCAAGTTTAGAAAGAAATTATAGATCACATTCTCGAGGAACACCTAACATTCTCAAGGTGATTTAATCTAATGAGTAGCAGGAAGTAACTATGACAACCAAATGTCAGTATACTCTTCCCATTAATATTCTAGAACGAGTGGGGCATGAATACTGAACAGAAATGACTGAAACTATAGAAAGTATACCTGTGTCTGTGCATCATCTCCAGTGACGATGTTACCAATACTACGAAGAGCAGGAATAAGCACAGATGGTGATGGATGCCTACAGCAAACCAAAATTCAATGATATTCAGTAACACGTAATCATGTACAAAAGCAATGTGAATCACAGGATTACAAAAACTCACTGGAGAAGCTCGACAAGTCGAGGAACAACACCTGCCTCAATGACAGATTGGATTTTGTCATTGGTGCCATCAGAAAGATAAGAAAGGGCCCAACAGGCATCCGTTAACACTTCCTCATCAGTCGAATGAATCAGGCGTTCAAGGGCTGGAAGGGCTGGACGAACCTGTTCTTATGAGATCCAAGATGTCAAAAAATCTTCATTGATCAATAAAAAAAAAGTCAGGCAGAAAATAAGACTGAAATGAGAGACAAACCTGGTCAAAAGGAGGCTGTGGCTTGCCCCTGCAGAAATTTGAGAGCGTCCAAGTAGCATTTCTCAGCATCGAAAGTTTAGCATGCTCATTCAACTGAGAGAGCAATGGTAACAAAGCCCCCTGACCTAGGACAAGATCTCTGCATCTTGGGGAATCACCAGCAACATTCCCTAAAGCCCAAACAGCCTTACACATGAAAAGTGAAAAAAAAAAAGAAAAACTTAGAACATACTTAAAGAAGTTGACCAATGATTCTGTAATGAGCAAAAACGATGAACACATAATTTACCTGCTCACGGACATCATCACTCTGAGAAGCCAAAAGTCTGACAAAAATCGGAACAGCACCATGTTCAATGACCACCTTTGTGTTCTCAGAAGTCCCAGAAGCAATGTTCGTCAATGCCCAAGCAGCTTCAAACTGTAGCCACACACACACAAAGTACAAAGTATCAGATGATAATTCTAGAAAACATGACAGATTCAATATGGATCCAATCAAAACCTGAAGCTGTGGATAATCCTCCCTCATGAGAAACTCCACAAACCTTGGCACAACACCAGCATCTATCACCTCCTCGATTGGAGGACTACGCTCTGCCAAAGTTTAAAATAACATGGATTCAGTTTCCAAGAAATTGCCGAATCGAATGCAAACATAAAAAACTCGGAGAGATATAGCAAAATTACCTATAGAAAGCAGTTTCCGGAACTGAGTAGTCGCTTCAAGCTGCAAGGCTCTGTCCTCTGACCAGACTCCACCAACCATAGAAGGCAAACTCTCCAGCTTATAAACAAGACAATCAAAATCGAAAACGATCTAATCAGTTCTAAACGGAGAATCCGACGCAAACCCTAGAAATCGGTTCCAGATCCATAGTAATCCAACCTTTTTCTCGACGGATGGAGCACCAGTAACTGAGGAAGGAGCGAATTGAGGCTGCTGTGTGGATTGAATACCCTCGCGACGCTTCTTCTGCAAGCTCTCCTCACGCTTGCTCTTACGGATCTCGACCATGTTGTCCTCTCTCCTCCGTCGACCTTCCTCGGCGTCAACCGCCACTTTGTAGCGGTTCCGGCGAACCTCAGTCCTGGCGTTGGGTCTCAAAGACATGATTGCTGCTACTAACAAATCTCCCTCGCTTCGGTGCCGGTGAATTGAGGAAAGTCACTTGAAAAAGAGCCGACGAGAGACTGCGTGTTATTTATATATAAATGGGTAACAACAGCTTATGTATAGAGAGTCGGCGGATAGAAAGAGGATAAACCCTAGACGAGTTTGGGAGTGGGAACGAGAAAAGAGGAAAAAAAAAGTAGAGAGACCCTTTAGTTTGATTTTCGTTGGTTTACAAATACATTTGATAATCTGGAAAATTTTATTTAGATTCGTTTCAGTCGTTTACAGAGAGACCAAGTTGACTCGTTGAGCTGTATTTATTTACTCTATACAGCTATATAGTTTTGAATCAATGTAAAGAAAGATATTAATCATCATAAAAATACATTTTTGGCAAACTTGGCTTTGAATGGTAGTATATAATACGAACTTAAAAGTATATTCGTTTTAGAGTAACACAAGTAGGCTCGGCCAAGTTTTAAAAGAGTAGTTTTTTAAAGAAGTATACACACATTCATATATGTACGGCTGAGATATCTGATCTCTGAGGTATTTGTTTTTAAAGTAAAAAAACTCGCAAGGAAGGAGGCATGGTGTCTTTAACGGAGGTCGAGAACTTCGTATTTGAGTTTGGCGTTGAGGAAGACGTGTGAGCAATGCTCGTAGATTGGGTTACCGTCTTCCGATTCTTCGTGCGGGTGGAAGCCTCGTTGCTGGCAGTTACGGATCACCGATACTCCCGATGGATCCGAGAGATGGAATATCCCGTGAGGCGTCGATTCGTCTGTTGGAGCCATCACGATTGCAACTGCCTCCGGTAGCATTATCTAGCGAGGTAGACATTGGACTATAATCGCGCACTATGTGTGTGATTTTAACATATAGATATTGAAAGGGGAAGTTTTTGTTGTACCTGATATGAGTAGTGCGTGTGAAGATCAACGGATGACATGAAGCAAGTCTGTGTAGGGTGTGTCTGAAACCAAAAATGTAATTAGCCCCAAGAATCGATAAGCTTATCAACTAGTGGATATAATGGATTCAGAATTGTTCCCAAAGTAGCTTTTTGGTAAGTTTATATAGCAGCTTTGAATTATCTACGGCATGGATTTGCTGGTGAATGAGGCTGAGAGAGAGAACTTACATGAATCCAACCCAAGGGAAATAGAGAGAGTCTGTCCTGAACTTCGAATATTTCTTCTTCGTTTAGTGTTTGGCACTGTATGTTATTAACAAATGAGGATGGAGCAAGTGTGAGAAGAACAAAAAGAAAACAATCGTCATTGATGTAAATGGTTAAGAAAAATGAAGAACATACAGAATCTGAGGTAGACTCCTGCTTTGGGATGATGAGAGTAGTGATATGAAAAACCCTGTTTTTCTACAACAAAGGGAAAATAAATTAGTATGAAGTGACGACAAGATAATCTTAGCTGGTCATGAGATGCGAGCACAGTATAATATGAATGCAAAGGTGTTCCGTCGACTCACCAGAGAGCCAGCAAGCACTCCACAAGTTTCTAGGTTTCTTTCTGTGTTTGACCGAGCCAGCCTTAAGAAATCGTCCATTATGCGCACAGGCTTCACCAAATTTTAAATAAAAGGAGACGACATTAGCATGTCACTTGTATTTTGCTCTCACAAACACTATAGAATCGATGGAAATCGAAAAAAAAAAAAAGAAGAAATAGAAGGAACTTACAACATGCAAATGCTGATAAGAATTGGTGCCCTCTTTACCTTCTAGAGAAGGAATTGCAGGTCCTGGTCTAGGATCAGCTACTTTAGATGGGCAAATTTGGGCTAACTCTTGATGCACTTGGGCAAGCACAGGAGGAGGGGAAGGCTGCTTCATACCGACAAACTGAAAGGGGTCTTCAGTTGCGTCACTGATAAACTGGGAAGTTACCGCCTNATTTTGCTCTCACAAACACTCTTGAATCGATGGAAATCGAAAAAAAAGAAAAGAAGAGATAGCCGGAACTTACAACATGCAAATGCTGATAAGAATTGGTGCCCTCTTTCCCTTCTGGGGACGGAATTGCAGGTCCTGGTCTAGGATCAGCTACTTTAGATGGGCAAATTTGGGCTAACTCTTGATGCACTTGGGCAAGCACAGGAGGAGGGGAAGGCTGCTTCATACCGACAAACTGAAAGGGGTCTTCAGTTGCGTCACTGATAAACTGGGAAGTTACCGCATCAGAATGACGCTGCCATCTACCATCATCTAAGGAGAGCACAGAGTTCAGCGTTGAGACCCCTTGAGAATCACCATTAAGTGATGTTGAGGAGCCGCTAGGTCCAGCTTCAATCAAACTGTAGGAATCCATGGAGAAAGTTGGAAATAGCCATGAAAACTTATAAAGAAATGGGCAACAGAAGATAGGTACTTACGCTGAATTTTCAGCAGAACCCCAATCAGTATTACTCGGATATTGAACCTGTTATTCCATACAAAAAATAAATATTTTTTCTCAGTTCCTTCAGATCTAAAATTAACATTGGACTGGACCAAGAAGAAAAAGAAAGAGTGAGAAAATGTGGTAAAGATAACAACGATCAGCTAATTTTACCTTTATCTCTGACTTAGGTGCAACCCATTGACTTTTAAGACCATTTGGACCTAGAAATGAATGCCTAGACAAGGTTGCTTGGTTTGGAGGCAGAAAATCAAAAGATCTGCAGGTTCATGAGCACAATTAAAGTCACAATGGTCATCTCGGATTTATATGGACAAGCACTTGAGTCTTATATATACCCATTGATTGTTCTGATATTTCAAAACTAAAGATAAATTCAACAAAACGCAAACAACAAGTATCTTCAAACATGATACCATAAACAGAAAAGCCAAGCATCATCAATTTTTTCTGGTAATAGTGACCCAAACATAATCAAATTTATTTTGATCGCAGAAACAGACAGAAGTCAAGCAAGAAAACCAAATGACATACATGGGACTGCATGCCCCTATATCTCAGGATTTCCAAATGCTCAGAGAACTTATGGTGTTATGACTTCCTATTAAACAAAATTACAGACAATTATGCTCAAGGAGAATACTCACAGCTTCTGGAACTGTTGATCAATCTGTGTACGATTTGAAGATGAAGTCAGATTATTGTTATATGTCCAGGATGGTTGAGATGTTGTCGGTAAGGCTGGCTGCATCCACGGAAGGAAAAAGAAAGAAAAGACAATCCTTGTAAGAAAGCACAATGATTAGTCAACAAAATAACGCTAGATTATGTACTAAATGCAAATTTCCAAGTCTTAGACCTTCTTAATATCAGGCCTGGAGTATGAATCTTTATGGACAGGAGGCCATTCAACACCGTCTGAACTATATGATACGATCGGGAACTCACTTCCAGCCCGATGGGATTCCTCGTCGTCTCTGTTCAGCTCATCCACTAGCCGGTCGAACTCCGGTTTCAGAGACTCGAGCTCATTGATTACAGCGCGCAGCCTCTGTTGTACAAAGAAGTCCACTTTTGAGAATATTACCATGTCTGGTGACACTAAACAACACTTGAAGGATAATAATAGAAATACCTGACCTTCCTACTCCCAAGTCTTTCTTGTGGAACCGACGCCTGGTAATCTCGATGGAAAGGAATCGTTTCAGAAATCAAACTGCGAGGAAAAAAAGAACAAACTTGTAGCTTTTGCATGGAAAATATATAAAAAAAAAAACCTCAAAGTACAAATAGTGATACTTTTCTCCTCACCTCGAATATCTAAGAAGCATGATATACAAATCAACAACATTCTTTTCTTCCCGATATATGCTGGCCTGAGAAATGTTCAAACATTATATTATTTGTAGAAAACAATAAAACTGGTTATGCTTAAATCTTCTCAGAAATCTGAACCATCAAAACCACACAACAGGCCAATAATTTAACTGCTTAACATGTCTCTCTACAAGATCATTCGAAGGAAGTAGCCGATTACGTTACTAGAAATCAATCACTGATCCGACAAAACTTCAAAATCTAATCGATAAACTATACTTCAAGACACCCGTAGTAACCTAATAAAACCAATACATTCTCCAGTTCCTAAACCTGCTAGCGCGAAGTCAAATCTTATTAAATGCTTAACATGACAATGAGATGGAGATTCGAACAATCGGTTTTTTCGATATCGGAACATACCTGTCGGAGAAGATTATCGGCGATGCGGTAGTAATTACGGAGAGGGATACGATTATCCACCTCGATCTTACGAGCGACCTTGTTCAGATCAATCTTCATCTTCACCGGTAACCGAGTATTATACACAGCCTAGTCTTTCCCGATTTCAATCACTTTTCCGGCGAAAATTCCGCTGAGATCGAAGGATCAATTTTGCGCTGAGAAAACGTACAGTCAGTCAGAGAAAGAATAAAACTGTGTCGTTTCAAGAAACCAATGTCGACATGATTACCAAACGAGGTGCTGTAGCGAAAAATCAAAGTCAGAGTCGGATATATGAGTCCGGTTCTCCAACAAAAGAAAAGGGATGGGGCTTCGGTGAAAACCGGAACCGACCAAACCAATATTTTTTGGTTCGGTTCGGTTCGATTTGGCTACCACCACCAGCCAAATGGTTATTCGGTTTGTGCTCGTTCAACCTCCATCGTCGTTCGATTCTGTTCTTCTTTCACTCGGTTTTCGTTAGTCATTCTTCTTCTTCCACGTTGGCTTCTCCTTCGTCACTGGATTCATGTTTTGTAGATCGGCGAAGCTCACAAACAGTCTAGTCGCTGATGCCCTATGTCTAGGATGAAGGGCTCAACTAATCTTCAAAAATAAAAAGAGATCAATCTACCCTTCACATAATCTTCATACCCTTCCTTCCTTTAATGAAATATGAAAACCCATTCTATCCCTACTATCCAACCCACCATTTAATCCATCTAAAAAATTAATTCATTAAAAAAAATTAGAATTTCCAACCAATGAGAAATCAGTAAATTAGACCAATGAAAACATAGATCTG
The DNA here is from genome assembly GCA_020283515.1 of Alliaria petiolata. Taxonomy (NCBI): domain Eukaryota; kingdom Viridiplantae; phylum Streptophyta; class Magnoliopsida; order Brassicales; family Brassicaceae; genus Alliaria; species Alliaria petiolata. The sequence continues at coordinate 216,982,110 of JAHZTW010000001.1, read as the reverse complement.
CATTCTCTCTCTTCTTCTTCTCCCATCTGAGACGCGATTCCGACAACGACACCATTGAAGACATCTCGAGCTCTCTTACGAGAGCTCCGCCTCCATTGAAGCTAGTTAGATATTGCATTGAGCATTTCCGGTGAATAGAAGTGCATTGCTGGTGTATAAATCGTGTATATAAGTCGATGAAATCTGTAGATATCAAATTGGTTTTGTGTTTACAAATTGAGATTGAATTGGATTTGAAATTGAATCCATTGGATATGCATATTTTGATTTTTTAACCATGATGTATGCGCCGATTAGGACCATGCATTGAAAAAGAATGGATTGTAGCTCTTGAATCGTAGCAAATCGTAAATAGATTAAAAACCCAGATCAACCTGAAATTATGTGATTTAAGTTGCAGGCGATAGAACAACTCGGTAAAACTGGTATTACTAAGTACTAAGGTATAACTGGGTAGACCTGGTATTACTGATTGATTGTTCCGGATGAAATATTGGGTTACTAATGGATTGTTTCGGATGAAATATAAAAAAAAGGCAAGTCTTACCTCCAGATTACACCAAAAAGGGAATAAATCAAGAAAGAAGATTTCAATTGGCTTAAGAACGGTATCGAAGGATGAATACTAAAAGAGTGCCAAGACGAAATTTGGTAGATGGTTTGAGCCGGTTGAGATCAATAATAGTAGTGAACCTTTGTTTGTGTTTGAATTTGTATTTCTTTGACACTCTCTGTTTTGTACAACTTCTTAAAACTTATTTTCGTAATAGTACAATTAAGTTCAATTCAATTTTAAAATATTTAGAATTTAATGAAAGAAACAAATAAATCACACGAAGCAAAAAAAATATACATTATATAAGTAACTATTAAATATAAGAAACATATATTAATTAGATAAAAAAAAAATATAGCATTATAGTTGTTATTAGAATATGTACACAACAAACACCTTATACTTTTATGATCACTTTGTTAATATTAACCACATTAGGATGCAAAACATACAAAAAATATGATTTAAGATATTTTAATGCATAAAAACTTTGGAATATACTTTAATTGATTAAAATAATCGGTACAACTAAAAAAAACTATTTTATGGCAAGGTAATACTAATTAAAATTAAAAAAACACCAAAAGTAACACTGTTTGGAAGCAAGTAATACTGGAATATTAGGTATAACTATGTGAAAAGTAACTGCTTTTTTATTGTCACGTGTTAGTTCAGATAGCCACATGTGCGGAAAAAACGGCGCACATGTGTTTTAATGTTATTTTTCGTTATAATATTATATTTATATGTTTTTTTAGTTTTTTTTTAGTTTTTTCCCTCAAATTTTCATTTTAGGGTTCTTCATCTTTCTCCTCTCCACTTACACCTCCATTGTCACAATTATTAGAGAGTTTCCAAATTCCAATGTAACTCGAATTTCTTGTTTATTTCAGATTTAGAACTTGATCTCGGGCTTGTCTATGGATTTTAGGTTTGTTTTCCGTTTCTGATTTCGAATTTCTGGGTGTTTGAATTTCTGATTTTTTGGGTTTTGCGCTTCATTTTAGGGTTCTTCATCTTTCTCCTCTTCACTTACATCTCTATTGTCACAATTTTTAGAGAGTTTCCAAATTCCAATATAACTCGAATTTCTTATTTATTTCAGATTTAGTACTTGATTTCGGGCTTGTCTATGGATTTTGGGTTTGTTTTCCTATCTGATTTCGGATTTACGGGTGTTTGAATTTTCTTTTTTTCTGGGTGTTTGAATTTCTGATTTTCTGGGTTTTTGCGCTTTTGTAATACTGGGTAACATTTGGTACAACTACATTTACTAATAACAGATACAACGAAAAGCCAGACAATATATGATTTTGACCTAAATTTGAATCAAGTTGTATATAATGAGTGAATCTTAAACATGTTTTAGTCAAACATAAGTTTTAAAAACAATGATTGCGTTTTTTTCTTCGAAATCTTACAATCCAAATTTAGGTGTAACAAGTATTATCAAGTGTTACTTTTTCGTTTCAGATTTTTTTTTTTAAATTTAGCGAAATTTGAAATTTTTGAAGTTTTTTTTGTTTTAATTTTAATTGATAGATCCGAATGGATAAGACAATCGGGTCGATTTGATTAGGCTGGACGGTTTTTTAAAATGAATGGATAAAAGGTTGGTTGGGTGAATAAATTGTTTAAGTTTTTAAGGATAATAGAGTAAACAATCACTTTTTTTTTTATTAAAATCAATTATAAAAGAAATGGCAAAATAGAGATGGGGTATTTGAAATCTCATTTTCAGGTCAAAGATTAGTTGGGCCATTGATTCGTATGTCTGTCAACGAAAATCCTAATTGGTCTTTAGCTAGATTTGTAATGGCTGGGTTTTAATTTTTCCGATTGGGCTTTTATTTTTCTTCGATTTGGGCTTGTATTAATATCTAAATATGATTTTATATTCATAACTATTATCCGCGAGGGTTTTTAATAAAATATTTTAAATCCATAAAAATAAATTAAAAATAAAATTGAATAATTTATAAATAAAAAATAAAATTTACTTTGATTAATATTTCTAGATATATTTGTTTTAATACTCTTATATAAATTATGTTTATTTCTAATGCTTTATCTATTATATATATATATATTTATTTATTCTAAAATTTTGACGAATTAATTATCATTCTTTTATTATAATTAGATTTATCATAATTAAAATATAGATTAGGATCCGCGAGATTTATAATAATAATATTTAAAAATCATTAAAATGTTTTTAAAGAAAATAGAAAACAACATCTGATCACTACTGAGAAAAATATATGAAAAACACAATTTCGAAACCTAAAAGTTTTTTATTTATTTTGATTCTCATTTATTTTCAATTAAAATATTCAAAACACAGAATCTGTTATGGGTCCTAAGCAACATTAAACATACTTCTCATATATTTCAAACTCTTTATCAACTATCTTTTCTGTTCCGCTGCGTAAAAAACTTGGGTATGCAATTCGAGTCATTCGAGTATGTTAACAATCTCCCCATTAACTCTCTCTTCAAGCAAATAAAGTATTCATTTCTCTTCATATTCATCTTCCTTATATGATCTATCTGCTCTCTAGAGAAGTTATGCTTCTCAAGACTCACATCAAAAGCCTCTCTACATGATTCTTGATACATTTCTCCTTATTGAGCTCACTATCGTTTAATGTCATATCATTATCATCTAGAATAGGATCCGCATATATGCGGGTTTTTAATAAAATATTTTAAATTCGTAAAAATAAATTGAAAACAAATCGGATAATATGTAAATAAAAAATAAAATTTACTTTTAGTATTCCAAATATATATGTTTTAATACTCTTATATGAGTTATGTTTAATTCTAATGCTTTATCTATGTATCTATATATATATATATATATATATAATTTTGACGAATTAATTATCCTACTTTTATCATAACTAAAATCTAGATTAGGATTCGCGTATACACAGATTTATTATAATAAAATTTAAAACCCATTAAAATATTTTTTTAAGAAAATAGAAAACAACACTGGAACACTACGGAAAAAAAATATGAAAAACACAAAATCAAAACCTAAGGGTTGTTTATTTATTTTAATTTTCATTTATTTTGAATTAAAATATTCAAAAGACAGAATCTGTTGGAGGTCCTAAGCAACATTAACTCTACTTCTCATATAGTTCACACACTTTTTCAACTATCTTTTTCTGTTACGCTGTGTTAAAAAAATAGGTATGCAATTCGAGTTCTTCGAGTATGTTACGATCTCCCCATTAACTCTTTTCAAGCAAATAAATTCTATATTTCTCTTCACATACATCTCTCGTATATGTTCTCTCTGCTCTCTAGAGAAGTTATGTTTCTCAAGACTCGAATCAAAAGTCTCTAAAATTCTTGATATCCTCCTCCTCATTGAGCTCACCATCGTTTAATGTCATATCATTAGTAGCTAAAATTTTCTTTTTTTAATTGAAATATATCCTAGTTAATCAATTTTTTTTTTAATTTACTTTTTTTGTTTCTTCCTTATATGATATTTTTACTTTATAGAAAAGTTTTGTTTCTCAAGACTCGCATCAAAAATAAAATAGAAAACAAAATCTGATCACTACTGGAAAAAATATATGAAAAACACAAAATCGAAATCTAAGAGTTATTTATTTATTTTAATTTTTATTTATTTTCAATTAAAATATTCAGAACACATAATCTGTTGCGGATCCTAAACAACATTAACCCTACTTCTCATATATTTCACACACTTTATCAACTATCTTTTACTGTTCCGCTGCGTTAAAAACTTGGGTATGCAATTAGAGTATGTTAACAATTTCCCCATTAATATTTTTCAAGCAAATAAAGTCTCTCTTTCTCTGCACATTCATCTCCCTTATATGATCTCTCTGCTCTCTGGAGAAGTTATATTTCTCAAGATTCGCATCAAAAGCCTCTCTACATAATTCTTGATATCATCCTCCTCATTGAGCTCATCATCGTTTAATATCATAGCATCTATAATTTTCTTTTATTAATTGAAATATATCCTAGTTATTTTTTTTTAATTTACTTATTTGTTTCTTTCTTATATGATATTTTTGCTCTTTAGAGAAGTTATGTTTCTCAAGACTCGCATCAAAAGTCTTTCTATATGATTATTGATATTCTCCTCCTCATTGAGCTCATCATCGTTTAATGTCATATCATTAGCATCTAGAATTTTTTTTTTTTAATTGAAATATATCCTAGTTAATCAATTTTTTTTTAATTTACTTTTTTGTTTCTTTCTTATATGAGATTTTAGCTCTCTAGAAAAGTTATGCTTCTCAAGACTCGCATCAAAAGTTTCTCTACATGAATCTTGCTATCCTCCTCCACATTAAACTCATCATCGTCAAATGTCATATCATTAACATCTAGAATTTCTTTTTTTTAATTGAAATATATCTTAGTTAATCTAATTTACTTTTTTGTTTTTATTTTCCTTTTTTAAAAATTGAAAAAGAAAATAAGATTCTTTTACAATTACTAATACCAAAAGAAAAATAAAAAATCGAAAACATAAAAAAAAGAAAATTAAGAAAAAGAAAATAAGTTTTTTTAATGTTTTTTTATTTAAATTAAGGAAATTGTATGATCAATTACTAATATTAAAAGAAAAATAAAATGTAAATAATAAGAAGAAATTTTAGATGCTAATGATATGACATTAAACAAATGTGAGCTCAATAAGGAGAAATGTATCAACAATCATGTAGAGAGACTTTTGATGCGAGTCTTGAGCATAACTTCTCTAGAAAGCAGAATATCATATAAGGGAGATGAATGTGAAGAAAAGAGAGACTTTATTTTCTTGAAGAGAGTTAATGGAGAGATTGTTAACATACTCAAATGACTCGAATTGCATACCCAAGTTTTTTACGCAGCGGAACAGAAAAAAAAATAGTTGATAAAGTGTGTGAAATATATGAGAAGGATATTTAATGTTGCTTATGACCCGCAACAGATTCTATGTTTTGAATATTTTAATTAAAAGTAAATGAGAATCAAAATAAATAAATAACTCTTAGGTTTCAAAATTGTGTTTTTCATATATTTTTCTCAGTTTTGATCATATTTTGTTTTCTATTTTCTTAAAAAACATTTTAATAATTTTTAAATATTATTATTATAAATCTGGCGGATCCTAATCTAGATTTTAATTATGATAAATCAAATTATGATAAAAGAAGAATAATTAATTCGTCAATAATTTAGAATAAAGAAATATATATATATATATATATCTTATTATATAAAGTAGAATGCGTCAAAGTTGCTAATTCATATGATCGCGACACGTGGCGAGTCAATCTCATTAGATTTTAACATGTGTCGTAGTTAAAAAAAATAAAATAAAAAATAAAAAATAGTTAAATTAAATTAAAATTAAATAAAGGATATATGTTAATAATGTTAATAAATAAGAAATAAAAAAATAAAATAAATTAAAAGGACATATATAACTACGAAAAGAAAAAAGAAATGTTATTATATTAATAAAATAAATATATAATATAAAAAAACAAATAGAAGAAAACAAGAAAAGGAAAAAACAATAAACTACTTAAAAAAAACCTACGTTATACCCAAAAAACAAAAAAAACCTACGTTATATGCAAAAAAAAAACTACTGAAAAGACCTACGTTACAAGACCTACATTACATGCAAAAAACAATACTGAAAAAATAATTACATTAAGAAAAAGGATATATACTATTTCAAAAAAACAAAAAGATATATACAAATTAAGAAAAAGAAAATCCTAAAATATAATCTTAAAACACAATCTTAAAAGAAACAAAGAAAAATATCTTACGTTAATAAAAAATAAAAAGAATAACAAGAAAAGGAAAAAAGAATCTTATTATGTTACAAGACCTACGTTACATGCAAAAACCAATACTGAAAAAATAAAAAATTGAAAAAGGATATATACAAACTAAGAAAAAGAAAATAAAAATAAAAGAGAAATAAGATTAATTTATATTTTGGAAAATATAATCTGAACAATTAATCCTAAAATAAAAAGGAATATATAAGCTAAATTACTACTCATAAAAGAAAAAGGAATATACTATTCACATCTATATAAACACCTAAAAACTCTTAAAAATATTTACGAGACAAACAATATCACATCTTGAGCTTCATTATCTTGGTATAGCTTCTCTTTTTTATTTTTAATCTTATTATCATAAGCTTATGTAAACATTTTACGTTAGATGCATAATTGTAGTACGTAACGTTTCCATTACGTTGATTTTGTTTCCTTCCCAATTACGATATCGTTAAGATTATATCACTTCTTCTTTTAATTTCATTTATTTAAATTGTTTACTGGATAAATCTCATCAAAGTTATTCAAGAGTTCAAATTGACAATAATAACTATTTTATGCTAGATTAATTAAACAAGAAACGTCCATATCGCCGAACGGTAGCACGTCTAATTCGAAAGTAGGATGAAAGAAAATTTAAGAAAAATAACGAACTCATGGGATTGAATTTACTCCCACTTGATGAAAAGGTAATCAATTTTTTTTACTCAAACAATAATATTCATCTGTTTATTATTAAATTATTATTATAATTAACTAACTTAGTTTTTTTTTTGTTTAAACACAGGATAATACTATTCAAGGCTATATGCATCATTCTCTAACTGAAAAGTTTATAGACAATCTACATGAAGGAAGTCTTATGGAAATTTGCAATTTTAATATGCAAGATTGCAATAAGTATTACAAAGTCTCTGATCATAAATTGTAGATAAGATTAACTGAGTGATCAACCGTTAGCCCCGTGGAACAACAGCTTTGTCAAATACCCTTTGAAAAATTTCGATTACGAAATTATGAAGATTTTGATAAATTAAAAAATATGACAGAAGGTTTATATAGTATATTTATTATTTTATTTATTTATTAATATAATAAAATATTTATGTGCATGTTTAACATATATTTTTTAATCAAGACGTGATCGGCTATATCAAAAATATGGAAAAAATGGATGTACGTGGTCAGGCTACACCTACTTTAAGAAAGGTTACTCTAACTTTATCGTTAAAAAGGTTAGTTTTTAACCAATAAATCTCTCTCTCTTTAACTACTTCATATCAAAAAATATATTTGATAATACCATTATGAGCGAGGGAGAGAGATGATAGCAAGAACTTATGTAATATGCCTACGGTTTAAAAAATTACTGAACTCTTTTTAATTTCCAGATTTAAAGTTTTAATTGAAAAATTGTTGATTACTATTTAGGAGAATGTATTAATACTAAGTGCTATCATTGAAATCAAAATACACTGAAATGGAACTCTGAAGTATTAAAAAGACTATAAAGATAGAATATCATACCAATGATACTTTCAAGAAATTGTGTAAGCTAGGAAAGAGCAAGCACAATTATTGCATCAAACGATGACGAAAGACGATATCATAAGAAAATAAAAAGAGAGAAACTCTGAAATGGGTTTTTCCTTTACCTCAGGAAGTTTCATACGAAATGCCTAGCAACATCCAAGCGCGCATCAAGTGTGTTCACACACACAGTCTTCCCATATCACGAGACGCTAACACAAATCATCCTTAGCTGCAACGAAAAATACATTTGCATATATTTGCTTTGTCAAGACCATTCTTATCACCCAATCACATAAATTTTCTATTCAGCAGTGCTCCTCCTTTCTATAACGAATCAACTTCTATGACTTTCTCACAAGATATATAAACCATATGACCAAAATTCGAAATAACTATAGCTATCATCATTAAAAATTAATGATGGGGCGAACACTCCGATCATATTTCACAGAAACACCGAGCGGATAAGGAAGATTTCAGTAAGACTTTTATCAAAGTATGGGGCCTTTGGACCTATCGAATTTTTTTGAGGCTGAAAAGGTCTATTGAGAGTTCTTATTGATCAATGCAAATTATATTAATCTCCACTACACACTTTGTAAGTTAGGCTTTCCGCGAAATTGTTAAAACAACTCTAATCGTATGAGTGTATGGATCTCGGTTTAAAACCAGTAATTCCACATGATAAATTTATAAATAACTAAATTCTATTTATTAATTATATTAGGCTATAATTAGATTATTGTTTAGAGTCAACTAATTTTAGATGTTTAATAAAAAAAAATACCCACTAATTATTCATGAACCAGTAAATACTTATCCTACAGTTTTAGATTGATACACAGAATCATGTATTAAGTGGATTTAGAAAATAAAATAAAAATAAAAAGAGTATTAATTAAATTTCTAAAAACAAATTAAAATTTACAAAAACAACTTAAAACAAAAATTTTAACTACTAATCCATTCAACGCACGGGTTCATATCTAGTATATATATGTAGATAAAACATTAGAAATAAACATAATTCATATAAGAGTATTAAATCATAGAAAAATTGCTTAAAACAGCACCATTTTAAATTTTGCATTCAATAATAGCCTCATAAACATTATTGATCAGTTATAGCATTTATATCATAGATAAAAGACAATTTTATCCCTCCAATTAAAACACTAAAATTTTCTCAGAAACTATGGAGATCATCGACGACGACGGGCGAAGTCGACGATGACGGGCGAAGTCGACGACGACGACAAATCAAAGACGACGGAATTGGTGTCTCCTCAAGGCTGATACATCGCTTCCCCGACGAAGGCAGAGCGTCGATTAAAACCCCGACCTCGTCGGATTTGTTGCCGGAGAAGCGGAGCTTGGAGTATTACCGGTTGCTCGCGAGTAATGGCGGAGAACCGCACTTGTCGAAGACTAGTATGTCGAAATCGATGCCTCCATGCAAAATTAGATCCGCCAACGAAAATGCTCCACCTCTGGATCAGAACTCGTTGGCAGCTACGAAATAGAAGAGTTTATTGCCCCCGCGTCTGCCGCCGTCTAATCCTCTTAAACGGAAGCTCTGTGCGGAGGCTGCGGCAGAAAATGTCATATCTGGGATCTCAGACTCTGGTGTCAAGGTAATTTGACCGATCCTTTGAAGTCTTTCTTCTTCTTACTTAGAAATTAGGCAATGTCGAGCCAAATCCCTAATTAGGTAAGGTCGAGACATATATATTATTCTATCCAATTGAAGAATTTGTACCTGTTCAGATTCTGATAGCAGAGTGGTAGCGAAACATGGTGAAGATGATTTACACGATTTCCTCATAAACCGGACACAGCTTGTCTTAGTTTTTAGCTAAGTGTGAAGTCTTTTGTTGTTGCATATCCAACATTATGATCAAATTGAGCCAATTTTCAGGTTATAGTTAGAGTGAAGCCTCCAAACAAAGATGAGGAAAGCGATATGGTTGTACAAAAGATCTCCAAACATTCCCTCACAATTATTGGGCAAACTTTCACATTCGACTCAATTGCATCCAGAGTTGACACATGCAAGATATCTGTTTACATTCTTCTTAGTGTTATTTTTCCATCGTATGATTTCTTAATCTCTAATTCTTTCGTCTCTTGTGTTTTTTTTTTCTTAAGGAGCAATTGTTTCAGCTTGTGGGAGCCTCTCTTGTTGAAAATTGTCTATATGGGTCTAACAGTGCTGTATTTGCATATGGACAGGTAGTTTTCGTTTTCGAAAGGCTTCCTTTGAGGCAGAGAGTTCCATTTCTCAGACTGTAATTGTGATTGCAACATCTAAATTTAACTGATCATCAGACTGGTAACAGGAAAACATATTCCATGTGGGGTCCTGCAAATGGAATTGTTGAAAGAGCACCTCAGTGGTGAACAAAGAGGCTTGACTCCACGCGTCTTTGAACTTATGTTTGCCCGAATCAAAGAGGTGATGCATGGTTTTGTTCAATTCGTGGTTTTGAACTAGTACAAGGATTAGCACATTCAGAAGTAGACTCGTTTGTTTCTTTTTTGTTTACAGGAACAAGTCAATAAGGAGAAGTTGGTGAATCTTTTAGGAATGTCTTCCAAAAAAAAAACACAACATACGAGTTATTCTGTTTAGAAATGTTGGCGAATCTTTTAGAAATGTCTCCACATAATTTTCTTACTCAATAATTGGGTAATTTTTGTTTGTTTATACAACTATTTAAATTTTTGAAGCAGTCTCAACATTCATGAAGGCTTTCCTAAAACGTAGAAATTAGTGTCTATTTATACAATAACTCGAATTTGGTCAGATATATCTACAGTGACAACTAATAATCTTTTTATGTTACTTGAATGTTTAATAAGTTTTTAAATTGTCAAATAATTCATATATCATAAAATATGTAATGAATGTTCGAAATGTTAATTACTATTTGATAAAACAAAAATTGGAAGCCATTCTAACCGTTTAGAAAGACCTTCCTAAATTTGTATGAAAGTTTAGGAAGCTTTTGAACGTTTTAAGAAGTTTTTTTAATCATTTAAGTAGCTTTTAAAAAATTTTGGAATGACTTCCTAAGTGTTAGAGAAATCTTACAAAAAAAAAAAATTATGAAGACCTTCTCGAAAAGTTTATGAATGCTTTCTTAACGTTTGGAAAATTCCATTAAATAGAAAATTTGCTTGTTTTTGTCTTTATGAGTGTTGTCTAAAATACATACCAAAGAGTTATAAAGGCTTGAAGATTCTGAGAGCGTTTAGCTTTTTGATTATTAATTAGTTGTACCTTTTATGCTATGAAATGATATTTCTCTGCCATAATGAATTTTTTTACTTATAGGGCTCCAAGCTCACCAAGAATCTGCCACCAAAAGAATGTTCTTGAAGTACTCTTGATTAGCTGTTACTTTGAATTGCCTCTATTTTGTAAAAGGTTTATTCATTGTAGAATAAAAACTCAAAGCGGCATTTGAAAAAGATTTTTAGTAACTTATTCAAACTTTTTAGGAAGCTTCATACTTTTTAGGAAGTTATTCATAAATGTTGTTTATTAAATGTTTATTCAGTCATTCTAAACACAATTATTTTTCATTTTGATCGTTCTTTTTATTTGTTTTTATTTATAGATTTGCTGAAAATTTGGTTATTCTAAGTTTTACCAACAAACAATACACTACACTAGTTCAATTATTTGAGATAGATTAGGATGCCTTCCTAAAAATTTTGGAACATTTTCCGAAAACTTGATTTTGATTCTAAAGATTGAAAATTAATTGGGATATTTTTGTCTGTTTATACAAGTACTCAAATTTATGAAGTCGTCTTACACATTTATGAAGCCTTTTCTAAAATATATAAATTAGAATTTTTGTGTCTATTTATACAACAACTCAAACATGAAAACACAATGTGACAATAGTCGTTTTCGGTTTAGTTTAAACTAAATTTAGGAAGCCGTTCTACACCTTTTGGAAGGTCTTCCTAAAACGTATAAGTAAGAATTTTTCAACATATATTTATACAAAAACTCAAAGTTATGAGCTATCCTACACATTTAGGAAGAATTTCTTAAAACGTATAAATGATAACGTTTGTATCCATTTATATAACAACTCAAATTTGGTCAGATATGTCAACACAATATGAAAACTAAAAATCATTTTGTGTTCTCTTACTTGAATGTTTAGTAAGTTTTTAAATGGTCAAATAATTTATTTTAAAACGTGTAATGAAAACTTTTGTGTCTGTTTATACATCCACTCAAATTTAGGAAGTCATCATACACATTTAGGAAGACCTTTCGTTAAACATTTAAAATACTTTTTTTAAAGAATTTATGAATGTATTTTATTAGTCAATGAAAATTTCTTAAAATTCTAAGAAGTTTAAGAAGCTTTCTTAATAATTTAGAAAGTTTTCTAACATTTTAGCAAATATTTCTAAAAGTTTAGGAAGTCTTTATAAACGTTTAAGAAAACTTTCCTAACATTTGATGAGAGATTTTTTGAAGGAAATTTGAATGATTTCTAATTTTTTAGGAAATTAGAAAGGTTTTCCTAACTTTTGTGTACATTCAGATACAATTCAAATTTAGGAAGCCGTTATACACATTTAGGAATGTCTTCTTTGTTTTTTGTTTTATTCCTAAAAAATGATATCTCGGAAGCCCTTCATAACATGTAGAAATCCATAACACATTTATGAAGGCTTTCCTAACACGTATAAATGCAAATTTTTGTTACTATTTAAACAACAACTCAAATTTAGGATGCCCTTATACACATTTAGGGAGGCTTTTATAACACGTATAAATACAAATTTTTGTGTTCCATTTAAACACAACTCAAATTTAGAAAGCTGTTATACACATTTAGGAAGGCTTTCTTAAAATGTAAAAATACAAAATTTTGTGTCTATTTATACAACAATTCAATTTTGGTCAGATATGTCAACACAAAGTGAAAAACTAAAAAAGAAAACTTTTTATGTTTACTTGAATGTTTATAAAGTTTTTAAATGGTTAAATAATTTATCATAAAACGTGTAATGTGAACTTTAGGAAGCCGCTATACGTATTTAGGAAGGTTTTTCTAACACGTATAAAAGCAAACTTTTGTGTCTATTTAAACAACTTAAATTTATGAAGCCATTATACACATTTAGGAAGACTTTCCTAACACGTATAAATGTGAATTTGTGTCTATGTAAGAAATCTATACACATTGAACTTGATAAACTCCACAATCTTGTTCTCCTCGAGGTCGAGCTTGATTGTGTTGTTAGGCTTGATAAGCGGGTCGGGGTACCGGATGGTGCGACCATCATACATGTTCAGGTACAAAATGCCCTTCTGACCAAACGGGATCGTTCTCACCTTGCATAGCTTGAACTGTACAACAGCAAAAACGATGATGATATTCAAATTTATGGTAACCATTTTGGCGGGTATTTTCTTCAGTTACCGAAATAACTTCCTTTCTTAACGTTCAAATTTCATGTGTGTTGTTGATAAAATGTTAAAAACAGAGGAAATGTGTTCTTCTTGATAAAAGGTTAGAGAAACTCCTTTTGTCATAAGATGCCATAAAAGAACAAGCACCGAATCTTTAAGTTTCCCTTAAACGTACGTACGTGTACAAACCATAAACATAAAGTCTAAATATTGAACATACATAGATTGTATAGAGGAGCGTATCTAGAATAATAACTATAATCAGATTGAAACAATTGAGAAGAGTATCATAGCTAAAATGTAAGTAAGACTTACAACTAAATCATATCAACCTTTATAACGCATAGAATAAAAGTTTTTTCATCCGAGAAAATATAAAGGAAGAAGTCACAAATTAACGTTGTTGTTAGGTGGATCGACCCAAGCGATGCGGTTAGACAAAGAGGTACTTGTAGGGGAACATGAGCTTTTCTCATCAACGAGGGAGTAATACACGCTAAATAGCTCATTAGTCGATGGATATGAAAAAGATCTTGTTAAAGAGGCAGGATAACTTGCAAATATTGTCAAGCCACACACTTCGCTCTTCTCTGCCCATACCATGCGTTGACGGTTTAGTTTAAACACAGACCGATTGTTATTGTTGTTGCTCTGCCCTGTAGGCATAACAAAGATGTTACCATCATGCTCCATCATCAACACACTCCTACCAAAATCTATCCGACAAAAGGGCACAGTCCTATGGTTTCACTGGAAGAACATCCCGGGTTACTTTACACGGGCCATAAACCCCGAGAAAGCCGCCGTTATTGAGCGCATGATATGGGGTCAAATTTACCCTAAAGCAACTCTCTCAAATTAAGAGATCAGTTGTAGTACTTAGGGATCGAATCCACAGAGAAGGGATAGTCACACAGCAGTTTTCTAAATTCGAATTAAGCTAAGTAAATAGAATTAAAAGTAAAGACAGAAAGCAATTAAAAACGATGTAAGTTCAGGAGACGAAACGCTAGGTTTAGGGAAATTCTCAGGTGATCTAAATTGCAGGTCTAGACAGGATGTTAGGAATTATTAAGCACTGTTCTTGAACTCGAAACACTAATGTAAAATCAACCAACTCTCGCTGCGAAAATTATCTATGCCTAAACCCTAGAATTCCAAATCTCTTTGCAAATTCAAACAATTCAGACAAGCATTAATATCAGGTTCGATTGTTCACAAAATCCTAAACCAAATCTCTTTGCGAATAGGTATTTTGCTCATCTAACATTAGTTCAGGCAATTAATAATACTCTCGCATCTATTAATCAACCTAAGATCAGATTCTAGGTCATGAAGCTAGAATAAGCATTAAACACAAATCCAGATGAAGAACTCTAATGATTTTATCCTAACAATTTAATTCGACCTAACAATTCATTAATCACCTTTGAAAAACCCTAAACCTAACAAGCAAACTACTCAGACATGATCAATGAAACAGAAATCATTATTTGAATAGAAAGCATAAAAGAAATCAATAGAAGAAAATAAAGGAGTTCCAAATCAGCTCTAAAGGAGTCTGATTTTTCTCTCCAAAAACCCTAAACTTCTATGATTCTTAAAGTATGAGATTATGCCTAAACAATGGCTTTGACAACTATATTTATAGGCCTAGGTTCGCATCTTCAATTCCTTGGAAGATTAGGAAAAGTCTTGGAGATTTCCTTTTCTTCAAAATATGGAAACTTCTCGATTCTGGAAATTGGAAAACCTGGTGTCGATCGACACTAATCGTGTTGCAATTCGTGACTTCATTCCATTAAGCTCCAAAATGTATCCAAATCTCCAATTTATCTCCAATTGTACCTGAACCTGTAAAGACTCTATATAGACTCGAAAATAGCCAAAAGACTCTATAAAAACACTTATATCATGGTCTAAAAATGGGTAAAAACCATGATATATCAACTCCCCCAGACTTAGCTTTTGCTTGCCCTCAAGCAAAACAGAAACTTAGAATGAAGTAGAAGTTTGAAAACAGAAACTTTCGAGTACCTCTTCAGAACGCCACATTGATTAACACTTCTTGAATCCACAGGTTATAGAGCCAACCTTAGGAAATGTTCAGTGTACTTACCACAAGCTTAGCAATCTCCCAGTTTGAATTCAGATCCTTTCCTTGGTAAACATTTCGAACTCTAACAATGGTAATGCTACAGAACTTTAGAGATTCTTTTCCCTTCCTTAGTGCCTGAACAAGACATTCTCATACAGCTCCCCTATTCTCTCTTCCCTTAGTCAACTTCTGCCCATTTTCAGGGTGTTCTAAGATCTTTTCATTGACTCTTCTTATTCTTTTGGGATCTCTGGAATAGTGCTACTCTCTACTTGTGTTCCTTGTGAGGAGACGTGTTCAAGAGCATCACTAATATTGTTCCTTGTGAGGAGACAGGCTCATGACAAAGGCACTATTCCCAGACTTAGACTCTTTTTTCTTTCTTTTCTATTCTCAAGGGAAGATCAAGGAGAGACTGCAATTGCCTATCTGTTCGGACTGAAAGAGGAATCAAGTTCTGCGCATACCTAGTTCTTATAAGGGGATCTGAACTCGCCCTGTTAGACTGATTCCACTTGCAGCTTTCTACTTAGTAAGTCCTGCAATCAACTCTTATAGCAATGGTTCTTCAAGTGTCAACTTCCTGTGGTTAGTTCCTAGAAAAACTGAAAGTTCCAACTGATTTTGACTCAATAAAACAAATTTTTTTGACTCTCAAAACAAAGCACAAAGTCAGTAATCACCTCCCCCAGACTTAAACAACACTGTCCCCAGTGTTATCAAGCCCGAAGTTGGCTAAAAGAAAGATTAGAAACAACACAAAAGACCAGTTAGAAGACTTACCTTCGCCTGCGTGTGGTGTCGATCGACACTATAGTGGTGTCGATCGACACTGATATATGTCGAGTCCAATGTCGCCTTTTTCAACTGACTAAAATTAGGACTTAGTAAAACCAAAACAAAATAAAAAGAAAAACGTACCTAACAGTGGGTTGCCTCCCACTCAGCGCTCGTTTTCAGTCATTAGCTTGACTGTGTCGGGGTTCAGACGTCTGGTGGATCAGAGGGTGGCATTGAATGCTTCCCAGACGAATATCTTCTCATCCAAGGTGGTGTATACGCAGTAGTTGCATGAAAGCGACCAAGGAATTGAGGAATAGCAGCAGGGAGGGACTTGAGTTTGGGTGGGATACTCCTTTTTCCTGCAGCATCATCAAAAGAAACACCAAGCCATCTACGAGAATCTCGTGGCTTGGATAAGTGCGCAACATCTTTTGAACTTTTTAAATTCTTATTGATAAGATCAGGAGGTTTGGAATTGAGTCCAAGAAGCACATACCTTTGCTTTCTTCGAGGTTTCTGGGCAGAAGGATGTGGAAGCATCTTCTCGAGTGAACCGCGGAGGGTATCGATCGACACTACGTCAGTTGCTCGAATCTCTGCACTTTTTCTGCAGTTCATCTCTGCAATCCTTGCTTCTATGATGAAAACGTCGTCCTCCATTGGCTTGTCATTGATTTGAACATCTTCTCTGCTCATAGTTTTGAAGAGATGATTATTTTCACCCCAGTCTTCAAGCCCCACCATTTTCTTAGAATTTCCAGCCAATGCCTCTTGAATAACCAGCTTGTCCTTGTGCTTTTCAATATCAAGCTCCTTGACATACCCAGCAGTAACGTCATCCGCATCTTTCAAGATTGGGCCTTCATCCATGGACATCTCTACTGAAAAAGCTTGACCATCGATGGTGGATGGTCCTCTTAACTTGTCCATGTCGAAATTCATGATAACATCACCTAAATCAAGCTCCATTTTCCCTCTTCTCACATCGATGATGGCACCAGCTGAAGCCAAGAATGATCTTCCCAAAATAAGAGGATCTGCAGGTTCTTCATCATACTTCAAAACCACAAAGTCTGTGGGAATCATGCAGCCTTCAATCTTCAAGGGAACATCTTCTAGAACACCTTCTGGGATTCTCTTTGATCGATCAGCTAGGACAAGGGAGATTCTGGTTGGCTCGAAATCAGTCATTCCAAGTTTAACAGCAACTGAGTATGGCATCAAGTTGATACTGGAACCTAGATCGCAGAGAGAACGAGGAAACCTTCCTGTTGATATTGAGCAATCTAGCACAAAGTTTTCTGGATCAGGTAACTTCTCAGGAATCCTCTTTTGAATCACAACACTGACTTGTTCAGAAACCCACACCTTTTTCTTCTTCTTTGGAACTATGTTCAAGAGAATTGCATTCATGTCTCTGGTAAGCAATGCTCCTTCCTCAGGGCTTATACCATTGACAACCATTCTCTTGACATAACTTCTTAATGCAGGTGAAAGTTGGACTGCATCAACTAAGGATAGCTCAAACATCAGCTTACTCATCATCTCCTTGCATCTAGCTTCCTCTCTCTCCTGTTTAGATCTTCTGGGAGGTAAGGGATAAGGTATCTTGGGCTTGTACACCCTTTCCTCTGCAGTTGTTGAAGCTTCAGGTCAATTTGGTGAAGTCTGGGCATGGTGTCGATCGACACCAGCCTTGTGTCAATCGACACACGGGCTCGAGCTCTCGACTTCGCGATGTTCTTCGGGTGTCGATCGACACTCTCCTTCTGTGTCGATCGACACTGGATCTGCAGGGGCGTCTGGAGCTTCTTCTTCGATTTCCCCCCAACTCCACAAGGTCTTCAGCATTTAGATTCTTCTTCTTCTCTGGTTCCAGCTTGCTTCTGCTCCTTGTCGTGATGGCATTGACATGGTGTCTCGTATTCGGGTCCGTCTTTCCAGGAAGAGTTCCTTCTTGCCTACGAACAGCCTCTGCGGTTTGAGCAACTTGAACATCCAGCTTCTTCATGTGAGAGTTCATGCCTTCAATCTTCCCATTCAGGTCAGTGTACAAGGCATCGATCTTCCCATTGAAGTCCACAGTCATCTTTTGTTGACCCTCCAAGATCTGTGCAAGCATAGACTCCATCTTATTGTCTTGTGCAGGAGGCTTCTGGTAGGAAGAAGAACCATAAGTTCTGTTGAAGTTGTTGCTCTGAAAAGGCTTCTGGTAGGAAGAACCATAGCCTTGCTGATTGCCAAATCTTTGACCTTGAAAACCAGCTCTATTGATGTAGTTAACTTCTTCTTTCTCAGGTTCAAAAGTCTCCACTTCATTAGCAAAACAGACTTGCTTCTTTCCCACCAAGAGATTGTGTACGTTGTCCAGCTTCCTGTTGACTTCAGCAATTTGGCTTCCTCCATTCACTCCAGCGTGTTGTCTTCTTTCGAAGTCTGCGTTCTTGGTGCTGTTACTAGAGGCCAGATTCTCTATAAGCTCTATCGCATCGTCTGGAAATCTTGTGTTGAAGTTGCCATTGCTCGCAGCGTCTAAGGCTATCTGGTACCTCCAGTCGATCCTGCGATAGAATATTCCGATAAGCTGCGGCTCGCTGAATCCATGATGTGGGCAGTCCCTTTGGTAAGAACGAAACCTCACCCAAGAAGCTTTGAATGCCTCAGTAGGTCCTTGAGAGAATGTAGTGATCTTCATTCTCAGCTCCTCCGATCTCGCATCATCAAAGAAATTGCAAAGGAATGCATTATTTGTATCTTCCCATGTGGTCAAGGATCCTGGTGGCAACTGCTTCAGCCAGTATGATGCATCTCCAGCAAGCGAATAGGGGAAAAGTGTGCAGAAAAGATAATCATATGGAACTCCATTGGCTTTGATGCTGGATGCCAAGTCTTCGAATCTCTCGATATGATCCATAGGATGCTCAGTGGGAAAACCATGGAAGGGATGCTGAGCCACCAATGTGAAGTAAGAAGGCTTCAACTCAAAGTCATTCCTTTAGAATGCAGGAGGACGGATCGCAGCTCTATTAGCATAGAACTGGTCTGGGCGGTTGTACTCGCCTAATGATTTTTCACGTCCAGCTTCTGCAGGGACGATTTGTATCGCTGGTTCAATGATGACGGCGCCAGCCTCATCAAGTCTCTGTCCTTGGGCATTCCTCTTATGTCCCTCGCCATCAACCAAGTCACCATTCTCGTCGCGGATCAAAACCATCAGTCCAGCCATCTCTGGTCGCGTCGAGTGTCGATCGATGCTAAGTGTGTCGATCGATGCTCTGGTCGGGTGTCGATCAATACTCTTTGTGTCGATCGATGCTCGGGCAGATCGACGGTTCGTACGTTCAAGACGAGTGAGTTCCTGGTTGAGTGCGATCAATTCCTTTTCCTTGTTGCTCCTGGTATTGTGATTGTGCATGCACCTGAAACACAAAGTTGAGAAACTGAATTAGTAACCAAAAACAAAAATTAAAAACCTAGACAAAATTCTAATACTAGAAATCTGTAGGCAACTAATCTCCTTCCCCGGCAACGGCGCCAAAATTTGATATGGGGTCAAATTTACCCTAAAGCAACTCTCTCAAATTAAGAGATCAGTTGTAGTACTTAGGGATCGAATCCACAGAGAAGGGATAGTCACACAACAGTTTTCTAAATTCGAATTAAGCTAAGTAAATAGAATTAAAAGTAAAGACAGAAAGCAATTAAAAACGATGTAAGTTCAGGAGACGAAACGCTAGGTTTAGGGAAATTCTCAGGTGATCTAAATTGCAGGTCTAGACAGGATGTTAGGAATTATTAAGCACTGTTCTTGAACTCGAAACACTAATGTAAAATCAACCAACTCTCGCTGCGAATATTATCTATGCCTAAACCCTAGAATTCCAAATCTCTTTGCAAATTCTAATAATTCAAACAAGCATTAATTTCAGGTTCGATTGTTCACAAAATCCTAAACCAAATCTCTTTGCGAATAGGTATTTTGCTCATCTAACATTAGTTCAGGCAATCAATAATACTCTCGCATCTATTAATCAACCCAAGATCAAATTCTAGGTCGCGAAGCTAGAATAAGCATTAAACACAAATCCAGATGAAGAACCCTAATGATTTTATCCTAACAATTTAATTCGACCTAACAATTCATTAATCACCTTTGAAAAACCCTAAACCTAACAAGCAAACTACTCAGACATGATTAATGAAACAGAAATCATAATTTGAATAGAAAGCATAAAAGAAATCAATAGAAGAAAATAAAGGAGTTCCAAATCAGCTCTAAAGGAGTCTGATTTTTCTCTCCAAAAACCCTAAACTTCTATGATTCTTAAAGTATGAGATAATCCTAAACAATGGCTGAAAAACTATATTTATAGGCCTAGGTTCGCATCTTCAATTCCTTGGAGGATTAGAAAAAGTCTTGGAGATTTCCTTTTCTTCAAAATATGGAAACTTCTCGATTCTTGAAATTGGAAAACCTGGTGTCGATCGACACTCATCGTGTTGCAATTCGTGACTTCATTCCATTAAGCTCCAAAATGTATTCAAATCTCCAATTTATCTCCAATTGTACCTGAACCTGTAAAGACTCTATATAGACTCGAAAATAGCCAAAAGGCTCTATAAAAACACTTATATCATGGTCTAAAAATGGGTAAAAACCATGATATATCAATAGAACAAACCGTTCGAGAAGACGCACTTGTTCCATCTTCCACTGGACGATGTGTCCGGGTAGCGATGAATGGTCCATACGGCTTCACCAAGAATGAAAT
Organism: Alliaria petiolata; assembly: GCA_020283515.1. NCBI lineage: Eukaryota > Viridiplantae > Streptophyta > Magnoliopsida > Brassicales > Brassicaceae > Alliaria > Alliaria petiolata. The sequence goes on along the minus strand of JAHZTW010000001.1, from coordinate 216,961,067 downwards.
TTGATGTCGTCCTCATATCCGGTCGACAATACACTAATCGACCCTCATAAACAGCTGAAAATAAAAGGTATATCAATCAAGCTTCTCTAATCGACACAGAAACTCGTAATCAAAGACTATATGCATTGAAAATTGATTCTACGAACCAATCCTTACATCAGCTCAACCGATCCCAAATTTAGGATCTAGTGATCCTAAATTTCAAAGTTCAAATCTCAAATCAAACAAAGATTAAAGCAGATTAAGAAACTTGTTCCCAAATTTCGATGTCCAAATCCAAAATCAGAAACATAAAGGATCAAAAGCTGCTTACCTTGCACTGTCGCAGCTACGTTACTGTTCTTCGTCACCGTCGAACTGAAGGAGAAAATATTTTTCTTTTTTTGTAGTTTTTGTTTTTAACCTTAAAGATATAATAGTCTTTTATCATTTAATGAATGCTAATACTGAACAAAAATCAGCGTCTGTGCTATATCTGATCTATAAACTTACTTTTGTGCTATATAAGAGAATTGCCCTAAATCATATATATCTGGAAATATTTATAAAAGTAAATTTTATTTTTTCTTTACAGATTATTCGATTTTGCTTTTAATTTATTTTTACGGGTTTAAAATATTTTATTAAAAATCCGCATATATATGATACTATTCTAGCGCATATATGCTAGATTTTTCTTCCATGCTTTCATATCAAGATGGTTTCTCAACAAAAAGACCAAAATCACCAAACCAATAAAAAGTTAATTTCTTCCACCACTCATTAATTTCAGCGAGGTATTAAAACGTTAGAAAAGCAGAGCAAGCGGAAAGAACAGAGACAGAGCTGTGGAATTGTGAGACAGATCGAAACGTGTCAATATCTGTGTCATTCGATCGTCGGAGTCGCCATTAGAATAGTCGAGTGAAATTTGAGAGAGGGGAATATAATATACATTGACCTCTCTGTCTCTTGAGGAAGCACATGCTCTCTCTCCTTCGAGTTTTTTTTTTGTTTATTTACTCTTAACACTCGACGAGGTCTCTTCAGATCTATTCACTGTTCATTCATATTCTCTTCTAATCTTCTTCTTCTTCTTCTTCTTCTTCTTCTTCTTCTTCTTCTTCTTCTTCTTCCTCTGTTAATTTCCCGGTGACCGGAACCGGACAAGGTAAGCTTTCGATCCAATCCCCGGCTGCTTCTTCATTTTATTCAATTCGTGTTTTCATTTTTCCATCTCTTTCTGATTCTACCATTGACACAGTAGATTTCATGATCCCGATCTTCTTCTCCTTTTTTTTTTGTTCTTGCAATGCGAGATTGTTGCTGATAATATGACCCAACTATAAAAGTTATATTTTGAAGTTTCCCGACTTAAAGTTATAACTCCAATTGGTCCATACACTAGTTGTCGTAGTCCCTTTTGAAAATCTAAATTTTAATACATTTACAGATCAAGATGATTCTGGATTGTCTAATATATTTGTGCGAAAATGTTGATATAGATCTGTGAAATGGAGACTGATCAGATTGAGGAGATGGATGTCGAGGTCTTGCCTTCCATGTGGCCCGACGATGTCGGAACCGAAGCAGACAAACAGTTCAACGTTGAGAAATCCGCCGGCGATTTAGACATGTTGAAAGAAGTGGATATCGCTGAGCAACCGGCCATGGCGGACTTAATACGGTTACCGGAACTAATGAATAGGACAGACCTAGGCACCTCTCAGCTTACCAAGCTTGTGAAACAGTGGGAGTACACGCAGGACCACGCGGTTAGGCTTTTAAGAGAAGAGCTCAAGATTCTCACTAGACAGAGAGAAGAAGCCGAGGCCAAAGAGCTAAAGATCATAGAGGAGCATAACTTCGAGAGCCAAGAAGAGCATGAGAATGTTCCGGTTTTGGATGAGACGAGCGATCTTTCCCGCAGGTTTAGGCAGAAGAAACGCCACGAGCTGGTCGATAGCAAAAAGATTGAGGTCGATGAGGAGTTTGACACAATCGCATATTGTTCTCCTCTTGCACCTGCTCACGAGGATGAAGAGGGGATTGTCAAGGTCGAGACCGATGTACAAGTTCCTGACAACAAAGAAGAACCGAACGAAAAAGACAAAGAGGTTGTTGCACAATCCGGTGAAGAGAAAGAGACCGGTGCAGTGGATGCCGCCACCAAAGAAGAAGAAGAAGAAGAAGAAAGAGGAGAACTGATCAATGAGGACAAAACAGAAGAGCAAATAGAGGAGCCGAGAGAACCAGAGAAGAGTGAAGAAGACAAGGAAGAAGTTGAAAAGAAAGTTGATGATGATGAGGAGAATAGCGAGACAGTTGTTACTCCAGAGAGCACCCAAGAAGACAACGGCCAAGACAAGGAAAAAGTTGAAAAGAAAGCTGACGAGGAGGAGAATTGCGAGACAGTTGTTACTCCAGATATGAAAGAAGCTGCGAATGTGGAAGAAAGTAAGGAAGAGGAAGAAGCAGAAGTTAAAGAAGAGGAAAGCGAAAGCAGCAATGTGAAAGAAGGAGTAACAGAAACAAAGGCTTAAGTAGAAGAAGGAACAAAGAAGGAAGTGGTGCAAGGAAAGAAGGAATCTCCATATCAGCTTACAACGATGTAATAGCAAGTTAGATGCAAGAGAGAGCTCGAGGAAGAACAAGGTCTTGGCTCTTGCTGGAGCCTTTCAAACCGTTATTGACTATGAAACTGCTATTTCTAAGAGCAAGAACAATGGTAGATTTTAACTAGGTTTTTAATATATATTAAACAAATAAAAATTATTATAATAATAAATGAGTTTTTAAAAACATAAAAAAATTTCTTATATAAGAACTTTTGAGTGGATTTATGAAATTTCTAAGAACCTAATTTATTATTATAATAATGATTTTTATTTATTTAATATATACTAAGAACCTTTCTAAGATCTACCATTGTTCTTGCTCTAAGTGACAGACACAACCGCAGCTGCGTCTAATTAGCTTTTTCCGCTTTTATTGTTTAAAAAAAAAAAAAATTATTGTTAAATTTCTTTTGTTTTGGCATAGCATCATCAAATGTTGGACAAAACGAATTATATGGTTTTTGCCTGTGAACACATCAATGCTTCATCTCTGCATTTTCTTTCTTTACCCAAAAAGATTTATATATGCAGACACGTGATATTACATTACATCCACCAGCACCAGAGCATATATATATATATTTATTTATTCTAAAATTTTGACGAATTAATTATTATTTTTTATTATAATTAGATTTATCATAATTAAAATATAGATTAGGATCCGCGAGATTTATAATAATAATATTTAAAAATCATTAAAATGTTTTTAAAGAAAATAGAAAACAACATCTGATCACTACTCAGAAAAATATATGAAAAATACAATTTCGAAACCTAAAAGTTTTTTATTTATTTTAATTCTCATTTATTTTCAATTAAAATATTCAAAACACAGAATCTGTTACGGGTCATAAGCAACATTAAACATACTTCTCATATATTTCACACTCTTTATCAACTATCTTTTCTGTTCCGCTGCGTAAAAAGCTTGGGTATGCAATTCGAGTCATTCGAGTATGTTAACAATCTCCCCATTAACTCT
>JAHZTW010000001.1:216791130-216956440 GCA_020283515.1 Alliaria petiolata | reverse complement strand
AGATTCTGTGTTTTGAATATTTTAATTGAAAATAAATGAGAATTAAAATAAATAAAAAACTTTTAGGTTTCGAAATTGTATTTTTCATATATTTTTCTGAGTAGTGATCAGATGTTGTTTTCTATTTTCTTTAAAAACATTTTAATGATTTTTAAATATTATTATTATAAATCTCGCGGATCCTAATCTATATTTTAATTATGATAAATCTAATTATAATAAAAAATAATAATTAATTCGTCAAAATTTTAGAATAAATAAATATATATATATATGCTCTGGTGCTGGTGGATGTAATGTAATATCACGTGTCTGCATATATAAATCTTTTTGGGTAAAGAAAGAAAATGCAGAGATGAAGCATTGATGTGTTCACAGGCAAAAACCATATAATTCGTTTTGTCCAACATTTGATGATGCTATGCCAAAACAAAAGAAATTTAACAATAATTTTTTTTTTTTTTAAACAATAAAAGCGGAAAAAGCTAATTAGACGCAGCTGCGGTTGTGTCTGTCACTTAGAGCAAGAACAATGGTAGATCTTAGAAAGGTTCTTAGTATATATTAAATAAATAAAAATCATTATTATAATAATAAATTAGGTTCTTAGAAATTTCATAAATCCACTCAAAAGTTCTTATATAAGAAATTTTTTTATGTTTTTAAAAACTCATTTATTATAATAATAAATGAGTTTTTAAAAACATAAAAAAATTTCTTATATAAGAACTTTTGAGTGGATTTATGAAATTTCTAAGAACCTAATTTATTATTATAATAATGATTTTTATTTATTTAATATATACTAAGAACCTTTCTAAGATCTACCATTGTTCTTGCTCTAAGTGACAGACACAACCGCAGCTGCGTCTAATTAGCTTTTTCCGCTTTTATTGTTTAAAAAAAAAAAAAATTATTGTTAAATTTCTTTTGTTTTGGCATAGCATCATCAAATGTTGGACAAAACGAATTATATGGTTTTTGCCTGTGAACACATCAATGCTTCATCTCTGCATTTTCTTTCTTTACCCAAAAAGATTTATATATGCAGACACGTGATATTACATTACATCCACCAGCACCAGAGCATATATATATATATTTATTTATTCTAAAATTTTGACGAATTAATTATTATTTTTTATTATAATTAGATTTATCATAATTAAAATATAGATTAGGATCCGCGAGATTTATAATAATAATATTTAAAAATCATTAAAATGTTTTTAAAGAAAATAGAAAACAACATCTGATCACTACTCAGAAAAATATATGAAAAATACAATTTCGAAACCTAAAAGTTTTTTATTTATTTTAATTCTCATTTATTTTCAATTAAAATATTCAAAACACAGAATCTGTTACGGGTCATAAGCAACATTAAACATACTTCTCATATATTTCACACTCTTTATCAACTATCTTTTCTGTTCCGCTGCGTAAAAAGCTTGGGTATGCAATTCGAGTCATTCGAGTATGTTAACAATCTCCCCATTAACTCTCTCTTCAAGGAAATAAAGTATTTATTTCTCTTCATATTCATCTTCCTTATATAATCTATCTGCTCTCTAGAGAAGTTATGCTTCTCAAGACTCACATCAAAAGCCTCTCTACATGATTCTTGATACATTTCTCCTTATTGAGCTCACCATCGTTTAATGTCATATCATTATCATCTAAAATTTCTTTTTTTTTAATTGAAATATATCCTACTTAATCAAATTTATTTTTTTGTTTCTCTCGTATATGATATATATCATTTATATGATCTCTCTCTCTAGAGAAGTTATACTTCTCAAGACTCGCATCAAAAGCCTCTTTACATAATTCTTGATACCTTCCTCCATATTGAGTTCACCTACGTTTAATGCCATATTATTAGCATCTAAAATTTCTTCTTATTATTTACATTTTTTTTAGTATTAGTAATTGATCATACAATTTCTTTAATTTAAATTAAAAACTTAAAAAAACTTATTTTCATTTTTCTTATTTTTTTTATTTATGTTTTCGATTTTTTATTTTTCTTTTGGTATTAGTATTTGAAACAAAATCTTATTCTTTTCTATTTTTAAAACTAATTTTTGATTTTCCTTTTAGTATGAGTAATTGATCATACAATTCCTTTATTTAAATGAAAAACATAAAAAACTTATTCTCATTTTCTTAATTTCAATGAAAAACATAAAAAAACTTATTTTCGTTTTTCTTAATTTTTTTTTTACTTTTTCGTTTTTTTTTCCTTTTTATATTAGTAATCGAAAAAAAATTTATTTTTCCTTTTAATTTTTAAATTTATGTAAACATTATGTTAAAATCTAATTGGTTGAATTTTTTAACACGTGTCGAAATTTTGTCGATAAACTTGACACGTGTCACGATCATATTAAAAACTAACTTTGATGCATCCTACTTTATATAATAAGATAGAATTGAAAAAACCGAACCAAACTGATTTTTTGTTTGGTTTACTTCGGTAGCATCTTTCCTAACTCGAACAAGTCAAGAAGAACAAATCGAATACCCAAACCTAAAAAACAAAAATACTTATATCCTTAACTATAAGATAGATTTGCCTAAATTTTCAAGGATTATCATTTAGATTTTAAAATAATGTTTAAGAAAATGGAATAATTAGAAAAATGGTATTTTGACCATGAATCTCTATACTTTTTCAAAAAAAAAACTTGATAAACACGATTTAGGTTAATTCAACGCAATTTCAAAAATTTAATTACAAATATGGAATTAGCTAGATTCGAAAAATTTAGGTAGTTTAGAGATGAAACTTATAAATTTAAGAAGTTTAGTGATGATGAGCTTAATAGTCTTGAGAAAAATAACAGATCCAAATATATCCTTAACTATAAAATAGATGATGATTTTCGTCTATATCCTTGATCTTCCATTCTTTGCGATTTTGTTTTTATGAATTACTTGTGTTTCGAGGAAGTTTGTTTTCTTCATGAAAAATAAAAGTGTAAGAAATCAAAATCTCTACAATCGTTAGAAAAAAAAATTATAATTGAAAAAGAAAAGTAAACAAAACTTTTCGTTGAAACAATTTTTTTTTTAATGTTTAATATATAAACACAGTTTCACTAGTTTTTTTGGTTTATCAGATTCAGGGTTTTTGTCGATTTGTTGTAATTTTATTATTGGTCCAACTATCTTTTGGGTTTATTATCATCGGACCTGGATATACATCTGGTTTATGGTTGAACCTGATTTGACTGTCAGTCCGGTCTAGTTCAAACACAAATTAAAACAATGAAAGGATCAAAGAAAATCTATAATTTAGCACAACATAATATGAAGATATTACAAGAATCTACATGTAAGCATCATTATCCAACCATAAATTAACCTAATTTACCATGATCAAACAATCGTACTACTCAAACATGCGAAGGAAGCAAAACCAAAGATAAATGAAAGCAAATACATAATGATAAAGTAATAGAAAGAGATTGGTAAAAAATCTTCTAAAAATAGATGGAAATTGTAGTGTCCTGATGCGGATATACTAACCTGCGGCCAAATCACAGTAAATTTTTGTCTTTCAACTGATATTCTAGATGAAGTCTAATACATTTTTTCCATCTAACAATTTAACTCATTCCATTCTCATTGACCATCCAACAACCTACGCAGTCAGAATAATCAATACAAGTTTCGGCTTAGTAAATACCTTGGCCATTCGCAGACTCAGATGCACTGACCCACGCTCCAATTGTCTCAGCCACAATGATGGCCACCCACGAAGCACATCTCCCCCCGTACTTAGTCACTCAACCAACCATCCCCACATGACCAAGTACAGAAGAGAGACGGCTCGGATCCCCGATCCCTTGCACGTCCAGACACGATCAGCTCGATCGCCAGACACGATCATCTTGATCGCCAGAACACATTCCACTCGATCGCCAGAACACGATCCACCCGATCGCCAGACACTCCAGTCACGATCAATCATGATCGCCAGTCAGCCCAGTTCATGATCTCCCAGACCATATCCATGTTTCTCATGACCACGGTCATGATCTTCTCAGTAGAAACCTGATCCAGTTAGCTTCCACTCGGATATAGCCGAACTGCTCGACTAACTCTCGGCTATGGTCATATCCTCTCGGCTATAGTCAGATCCCTCACAACTATAATCAGCTCCTCTCGGCAGAGCCACTTTCCCTCGATGAAAGTCTGGACAGAACGATTCCCCCTCGGTGAAACTCGATCAGAACATAAATCTCTCGGTGGCAGTCACACGTCTCTCGGATATAATCGACTCGCTCTCGACTAGCTCTCGAACACAATCGGATCGCCTCGGCTGTCTCACAGCCATGATCGGATTCTCACGGACAACTATCAGACACGGTCACACGCCCTCAGATGCAGTCGACTAGTCCTCGAACAAAATTGGGTCGCCTCGGCTATCGCACAGCCATGATCGGATTCTCACGGACATATCTCGACTATCTCACGATCCGCTCGGCAACTTTCGACTATCTCGGTTGTTCCCTCGGAAAAACTCCTAATCCTGAACGAACAGTCAGATCAGAATTGACCAGAACTCCCGATCTCCCGATGATAGTCGGAACGTGCGGACAATCCCTTGGAAGCAGTTGAATCCTCTCGGCTATGGTCATGATTCATTCGGCTACGGTCAGGATTCCTTTGGCTACAGTCGATCTTCCTCGGACAGAACTTCCAGAAACTCCACGGATCACACGATCTCTCGGTGGCAATCGGATCACTCGGATAATCCCTCGGCCACAGTCGGATATCTCTCGGCTAATTTCATCGCGGATCGACTATAGCCACATCGCCGTCGAACATCGTAGACTAGAATCGCCTAACTCTAGACTAAACTCTCTCTTTCGCGGTGTTTTCTGAAACAATGCGGCTGCCCCTGAGAAAAGTCACAGAATTCGCCTCTTATACTTGAAAACTTACGTACCCCGGTTATAGTCGATGCGCCTCGGTTATTGTCGGTCGGTTTTCTCGAACATAGCCAGTCCGATTTAAGTTCCCCCTCGATTATGTCCCACATCGCTCGGCCATCATCGAGCTAAGTCCTTTTTGCCTCGGCTAATTCCACTTTTTGCCAACTAAACCCAAGGCCCATGGCCCATCTCGACACTTAGCCATTTTCTCGATAATATTCACAGTCTTACTCGGCTATAGTTCATTTTCGCTCGGCAATAGCCGCGGTATCGTCCATCTCTCACGGACACAGTCACAGTACAATCCATACCTCACGGACACAGTCACAACACAGTCCATAACTCACAGACAAGGACTAACCTCACTCGAATCAGAATGTATATACAACGGCCATCCAATGACCCGCATGACAATACTCGAGATTTCTGGTCGCGGATTCTACAATTCTCCCCCACTCAGTTTGGATTCGTCCTCGAATCCGGTTCTTCCTCAGGAAGTTTCTCAAACCATTTCGGGAACTTTGTACTCATCCTTGACTCTACTTCCCAAAAAGTTTGCTCGTTACCATTAAAGTCCCACAGAACTTTGATCATCTTGACCACTTTACCACGCTTAACCTTTTCTTTCCGGCCAACCACACAGATCGGTCTACCTACCACGGTTAGATCCTTTGCAGCTCCGGAAGTGGTTCCGGTATAACATTCTCACGTTCGGTCATGTGCTTTCTCAGCTGTGACATGTGAAACACATTGTGATAAGCATTTGTTTCCGGCGGTAAGTCCAACTTATATGCCACGGCTCCAATCCTTTCCAGAATCTGGTACGAGCCCATGTACCTCGAATTCAACTTAGCATCAAACGTTGCTCGGCTTTTCCCATTATAGGTCTTAGCCTTCAGATAAACCAGATTGCCCACATTGAACTCCAAGTCCTTCCGGCGCTTATCGGCATAACTCTTTTGCCATTCTTGAGCCTCTTTCAACTTAACTTTCAGAAATCAGATATTTTCAGTAGTAGTCTCGACCACTGCCGGTCACAGTACACTCTCCCCCTCTTGGGTTCAACACAACGGTGCTCTACGCAACCCAGCCAAAGGCAGATAACTCTCCCAGTTACCCCCTAATCGAGCACACATGCTCTTATATATAATCCAGAGTTCTTTTCGTCCTCTCAGACTGTCCATTAGAACTTTGTGATGCCTCACGACCAGTTCCAACGTTTACACGGCCAATGCCTTTATCCAGATTGTAACACAACACTCTATCCACCTAATCCCCATCCTCGGACTCCATCCCCTCTTAATATAGCTGTACTAACTCTTTTTCCCAATCAGAGCCTTCTCAAGACTCGATTCCAGATACTTGACCATAGACCATCTCGCCCTTGGTCCGGATTTCCACTGACAATCAGAATTCATGTACGCCACATCTGGACGTACACTAGTCTACAGAACAGCCTACACAGCTTCATCACGCAGAGCTCTTATCCGACCACTTCCAGATCGAATAAACTCTTATTAGACCGACTTCTCTTTTAACACTAGTCAACTGAAGACTTACTCCTTTTGTCTTTACATGATGCTAAACCTTTCCATTTTCTGGACAGTCTCTTGGTGTGCGTACATATCTTAGAAAACTTCTCCAGTTAGCTTTGGACTTTTTCCAAAAGCTCAGTCGTCTATGATGATAGGTCATGCTTATGGTCAGTCAATCTTGGCCCATTGACTTGCCTTAGCGAACTCCCGAGTTCTTAAGCGTTTGTCTTATCCTTGCCTCAACTACCGTTGACCACCATCATAAGTTAACCAAGATACATTGGTCCTTAATAACACAACTAACGAATCACTCTTGATTCTTTACTCGAATTTCCAAAACTCTCTTAAGTTTCTCTTTAACTCTTTCCAATTAGGAACACACACTCAACTTTTCACAACAATCCCATTGCTTGAAGTTTAACATTTCTTTTTTTTGTCATTCTCTGACACCTTTATCGGATCTCATCCTCCTCTTAAGCCAGTCGGATCCTTGATAACAAATCAGCTTAATCTGAGGCTCCTGAACCTAACGGTTCCAACTCTCGAGTAAAGACATTTAACCCCAATGTTCTTAGTAGATTTACCACTCCATCTACATTGCCTCAGATTCTCAGATCACCCTTTGATCCTCGGATCACTCTTCGATCCCCGGATCACTCCTCGATCTCGGATCAAACCTTGATCCTTACAGATAATATTGTCTTGGCAAACTCACCTAGTTTCCAAGAAGAATCTCACGATCACGCTTTGGCTAATCCGCAGATTCCCATAGACGCTCTAATCGCCTTGGCAATCCGCAGGTTCCTAGCTCACGATTTCAGTCATGCGGTGATGAACTCCTCAGTTCTCACCCATGCAGTCCTAGGTTACACAACAATCATCTTGCAACCAGAATAGGTTACTCAACAGTCATCTTGCAACCAGCATGCCACAGTCACGTCCCATCTAGACTCTCGATAAAAGGGATCAATGACTCAGCCAGTACTTGGCACACTAGGCCATCAGTCAGCTCACAAGGCCTTGGCTCACACGGCTATTACAAGTCCTCACTTGCATTTTCAATTGGTACCATGCCTTAACCGGCAAATACCCGGTACACTAGCCAATCAGTTCGTACACTGCTTAACAAGCAAGTACTCAGCACACTATCCAATCCATTAGTAACGTCACGCCACATTACTAATCCTACGATGGCGAACTTCCTTAGTCCCCACCGACACAGTCATCACAACTATCCGTTGCAACTTCAGTATCACATCATTCATTGGCGAATCCATTAATTCCCACAGATGCTACTACAACCGCGCTTTGGCAAACTTAATAGTTTCCAAAGTCGCCTTCACTTTAGTCATGCATTGGCAAACCCACGATTTCCAAATTGCATCTCGAAAAACGTTCGTATTGGCCAACCCTCTTGGTTCCAAGAAAGAATCCCAGAAGTATTGGCAAACCCACTTGGCTTCCAATAACACCTTGCAGAAACAGTCACGCTTGGACAACCCACTTGGTTTCCAAGGACTCATCTAAGAAACAATCGCGCATGGACAACCCACTTGGTTTCCATGGACGCATCTCAGACACAGTCACGCCTGGACAACCCACTTGGTTTCCATGGCCGTAACCCAGAACAGTCATGCTTTGGCAATCAACCCCGGTCCCAAAGTCGGAACACAAACAGTCACGCTTGACAAACCCATCTGCTTTCCACAGTCGTAATAGAAAACAGTCATGCCTTGGCGAACATAACCAGTTCTCAAGGACGCCAGAACAATCACGACTTACCAGCCCTTACCAGTCACACAGACTTTTACTACGGCTCACTAGCCTTTCACGGCACACAATGCCTTCGGCACAAAATGGCCACGGTCTCCCAGACCGTATTCGGCACGCAATGGCCATGGTCTACCATACCATTATCTCGGCTTCCAGCCTTATTACGCTTAACGAGCGTGTCTTTGCTTAACCAGCAGAACAACGGAATGCAATAATGCATCACCGAACAGATATGATCATCTACCCTAACTCTGACACTAGTCTTATGGACTTGGTTCCGCACTGGCATTAATCACACATCACCCATGCCAGAGACTTGATCTTGCCTCAATCACGAATTAGTTAGACACCATGTACAATCGTATAACAGAATGATTATCTACCCTAACTCTGACCATCAAGTCTTACCGACTCAATTCCTCACTAGCGTGAATAACACATCACCTAGGCAAACGAAACGATCCTGCCTCGATCACGAGCTAGTTAGATATCATGTAATTTCACGGTTCCATGATCATCACAACCACTTGTGAATTTCTCACGGCCATCGGTTCTACTCCAAGCGAGAGTCACACATCCCCTTGAGTTAGTAAATCGATCCGGACATCCACACAACTAGTTAGACATCACGGTGGAACCACGGTATCCAATACCAATCATAATAAAAGAAACACATTGACCTTGCTAAGCATGTTCTCTAACTTACACAAGCAATCAATGGAAATCAGATAACCTAGCAATCTTACGATTCTAGATACCAGCAAAAGTCACACATTCACAGAAAAATTTAACTTAGACTAGATCCATCACGGATCCAGCCACTTATGCAGATAAAACATTTATTCCCTTTACCATTTTTCCGCGTCTAAGTCATTCAGCCCAGTTCATGATCTCCCAGACCATATCCACGTTTCTCATGACCACGGTCATGATCTTCTCGGTAGAAACCTATCGAGTTAGCTTCCGCTCGGATATAGCCGAACTGCTCGACTATCTCTCGGCTATGGTCAAATCCCTCTCGACTATAATCAGCTCCTCTCGGCTATCTCTCGGATATAGTAGAATTATCTCGGCTATCTCTCGGCAGAACCACTTTCCGTCGATGAAAGTATGGACAGATCGATTCACCCTCGGTGAAACTCGATCAGAACATAAATCTCTCGGTGGCAGTCACACGTCTCTCGGATATAGTTGACTCGCTCTCGAACACAATCGGATCACTTCGCCTGTCTCACAGCCATGATCGGATTCTGACGGACAACTCTCAGACACGGTCCCACGCCCTCGGATGCAGTCGACTAGTCCTCGAACACAATTGGGTTGCCTCTGCTATCGCACAGCCATGATCGAATTCTCACGAACATCTCTCGAGTATCTCACGATCCGCTCGGTAACTCTTGACTATCTCGATTGTTCCCTCGGAAAAACTCCCAATCCCGAACGAACAGTCGGATCAGAATTGACCAGAACTACCGATCTCCCGATGATAGTCAGAACGTGCGGACAATCCCTCAGACGCAGTCGAATCCTCTCAGCTACGGTCAGGATTCCTTCGGCTATTGTCGATCTTCCTTGGACAGAACTTCCAGAAACCCCACGGATCGCACGATCTCTCGGTGGCAATCGGATCACTCGGATAATTCCTCGGCCACAGTCGGATATCTCTCGGCTACGGTCAGATTTCTATCGACTACGGCCAAACCCTCCTCGGCTAATTCCATCGCGGATCGGCTATACCCACATCGCCGTCAAACATCGTCGACTAGAATCGCCTAACTCTCGACTAAACTCTCTCTTTCACGGTGTTTTCTGAAACAATGCGGCTGCCCCTGAGAAAAGTCACAGAATTCGCCTCTTATACTCGAAAACCTACGTACCCCGGTTATAGTCGATGCGCCTCGGTTATGGCCGCTCGGTTTTCTCGAACATAGCCGGTCCGATTTAAGTTCCCCTCGATTATGTCCCACATCGCTTGGCCATCATCGAGCTAAGTCCTTTTTGCCTCGGCTAATTCCACTTTTTGCCGACTAAGCCCACGGCCCATGGCCCATTTCGACACTTAGCCATTTTCTCGACAATATTCACAGTCTTACTCGGCTATAGTCCATTTTCGCTCGGCAATAGCCGCGGTACCGTCCATCTCTCACGGACACAGTCACAGTACAGTCCATACCTCACGGACACAGTCACAACACAATCCATAACTCACAGGCACGGACTAACCTCACTCGAATTAGAACGTATATACAACGGCCATCCCATGACCCGCACGACCATACTCGAGATTTCTAGTTGCGGATGCTACAGAAGTACTCTTGAAATCTTCATCTCAAAAATAAGAATCCAAAAAGGATACCAAATTAAATCAAAATTTCTTAAAAGTTATCTAAACTTGGGTTAAAATGAGTTAAAAATGCATAAATATTAAAATGAAGCGAATCAGATCGATTCTAGATAAATCGGATCGGATTTTGGGGAAAATGGGCCGAAGAGCTGCTATCAACATCCTCTATTGAGAAATTGCCTCAAACAGCCCTATTTTAAGTTTTTAGTTCAATAATAGACCTAAAAATTTTGTTAATCACTTTTAGCATTATTAGGAAGATGTTAAACACATTTAGGAAAGCTGTCATAACTCAATTTAGGAAACTGTTATACACATTTAGTAAGATTTTCCTAACTTTAATGAAAATTTAGGAAGCCGTAAGGAATATATTAGACATATTTAGGAAAGCTTTCCTAACTTTAATGAAGGTTATTTATGAACAAACGAGTTTTTAGGGTTATTTTTGAAAAATAAACTTCATTTTGTGCTCTTTAAGAAAATTGATCAAATGATAGAAAAGATTGAATTCTGGTCATTTCCTTCATTGGTTGGTCGATGGGATTGATATGTCTTCACTAAATCAGCCATAACTCTTACGCTCATAATGACTATTGTGAAAGTAAGGCTTCGAGTGGTGACCGCTGATCAAATATTGCAGATCAAGCAGATGATGCATATCAAGCAAAACAAATGCAGATCAAAAAGAAATGCAGAACAAATGCATATATGCAAATAATCATATTATATTAAATATTGTAACAATATAAAATGATGCAAATCAAATATTTAAAAGTTAAAAAAGTAAAAAGAATACAAATTATATAAAAATTTAGTATCTCTTTTAAGTAAAAATATTGTTATGTTTATTAATATTTAATTATTTATCAAATAATTAATTAATACAAAAGCAAAGCACAAAATAAAGAAGAAAACATATTTAAAATTAGATAAAATTTTGGATATATAGATTTGGTTGTCAAATATGAAAGTAAGTAATAAATTGAAAAATCTAGCATTTATAACTAATTTAGAGTTAATAGAAAAATGAAAAAAAAAAAAACAGATCTACAAGTGTTAAGAAGGAGATTACAACATGAGAAGAAAATTTAAAAATAAAAATTACTAAAAATATTTGTTTTAACCTAGAATGTATTTATAATATTTTCCGGATTTTGCATAATGTATTTGTAATATTTTATTTGTTGTTTGGAATTTTAGTTTTGAATTATTATATTTGAAAATATATTTATAACGATTTTTAATATATATATATATATATATATATATATATATTATTTTAAAAATTGAAAGATTATTATGTTTATTGATATTTATCAAAAAATAATTAATACATAAAATATTGTTCAAAAGGAAGAAATATAAATCATAGAAAATATCTTAAATTGGGGAGAGTCTAGGATTTATAAATTTAATATATAAAATAAATATAAATATTTTTATTAATATTTATAGACGATAATAAATAATAAATATATTTTATATATAATAAAAAAATCGTATCAAAATAAATTATTACATAAAAACGAAAGAAAAATTAAACCTTTCTTTTGAGAAGAATTTTATTTGATTTGAAAGTGAACGAAAAATTTAAAGAAAATAGGATTATTTGTAAGCAATTATTAGAAAGTGAACCATCAGTTTGCGCATCCTTCCCATTTTTCTTCTGCATATCAAAAATTTTACATAGATTATCATCTGCA
Organism: Alliaria petiolata; assembly: GCA_020283515.1. Lineage (NCBI taxonomy): Eukaryota > Viridiplantae > Streptophyta > Magnoliopsida > Brassicales > Brassicaceae > Alliaria > Alliaria petiolata. Next base: position 216,944,139 of record JAHZTW010000001.1, on the reverse strand, counting down.
TGCATACCAATTAATAATTTATTATTATCTTTTTGTTTTGCACTAAAAATGGAGAATGGCACACAAAAGCAGATTAATCTGCTTTTTTAAAAATCTGCTTTTAAACTGCTTTTAAACTGCTTTTCTTCTGTCTTGCCATTCATATATTTCACACTCTTTATCAACTATCTTTTCTGTTCCGCTGCGTAAAAAGCTTGGGTATGCAATTCGAGTCATTCGAGTATGTTAACAATCTCCCCATTAACTCTCTCTTCAAGGAAATAAAGTATTTATTTCTCTTCATATTCATCTTCCTTATATAATCTATCTGCTCTCTAGAGAAGTTATGCTTCTCAAGACTCACATCAAAAGCCTCTCTACATGATTCTTGATACATTTCTCCTTATTGAGCTCACCATCGTTTAATGTCATATCATTATCATCTAAAATTTCTTTTTTTTTAATTGAAATATATCCTACTTAATCAAATTTATTTTTTTGTTTCTCTCGTATATGATATATATCATTTATATGATCTCTCTCTCTAGAGAAGTTATACTTCTCAAGACTCGCATCAAAAGCCTCTTTACATAATTCTTGATACCTTCCTCCATATTGAGTTCACCTACGTTTAATGCCATATTATTAGCATCTAAAATTTCTTCTTATTATTTACATTTTTTTTAGTATTAGTAATTGATCATACAATTTCTTTAATTTAAATTAAAAACTTAAAAAAACTTATTTTCATTTTTCTTATTTTTTTTATTTATGTTTTCGATTTTTTATTTTTCTTTTGGTATTAGTATTTGAAACAAAATCTTATTCTTTTCTATTTTTAAAACTAATTTTTGATTTTCCTTTTAGTATGAGTAATTGATCATACAATTCCTTTATTTAAATGAAAAACATAAAAAACTTATTCTCATTTTCTTAATTTCAATGAAAAACATAAAAAAACTTATTTTCGTTTTTCTTAATTTTTTTTTTACTTTTTCGTTTTTTTTTCCTTTTTATATTAGTAATCGAAAAAAAATTTATTTTTCCTTTTAATTTTTAAATTTATGTAAACATTATGTTAAAATCTAATTGGTTGAATTTTTTAACACGTGTCGAAATTTTGTCGATAAACTTGACACGTGTCACGATCATATTAAAAACTAACTTTGATGCATCCTACTTTATATAATAAGATAGAATTGAAAAAACCGAACCAAACTGATTTTTTGTTTGGTTTACTTCGGTAGCATCTTTCCTAACTCGAACAAGTCAAGAAGAACAAATCGAATACCCAAACCTAAAAAACAAAAATACTTATATCCTTAACTATAAGATAGATTTGCCTAAATTTTCAAGGATTATCATTTAGATTTTAAAATAATGTTTAAGAAAATGGAATAATTAGAAAAATGGTATTTTGACCATGAATCTCTATACTTTTTCAAAAAAAAAACTTGATAAACACGATTTAGGTTAATTCAACGCAATTTCAAAAATTTAATTACAAATATGGAATTAGCTAGATTCGAAAAATTTAGGTAGTTTAGAGATGAAACTTATAAATTTAAGAAGTTTAGTGATGATGAGCTTAATAGTCTTGAGAAAAATAACAGATCCAAATATATCCTTAACTATAAAATAGATGATGATTTTCGTCTATATCCTTGATCTTCCATTCTTTGCGATTTTGTTTTTATGAATTACTTGTGTTTCGAGGAAGTTTGTTTTCTTCATGAAAAATAAAAGTGTAAGAAATCAAAATCTCTACAATCGTTAGAAAAAAAAATTATAATTGAAAAAGAAAAGTAAACAAAACTTTTCGTTGAAACAATTTTTTTTTTAATGTTTAATATATAAACACAGTTTCACTAGTTTTTTTGGTTTATCAGATTCAGGGTTTTTGTCGATTTGTTGTAATTTTATTATTGGTCCAACTATCTTTTGGGTTTATTATCATCGGACCTGGATATACATCTGGTTTATGGTTGAACCTGATTTGACTGTCAGTCCGGTCTAGTTCAAACACAAATTAAAACAATGAAAGGATCAAAGAAAATCTATAATTTAGCACAACATAATATGAAGATATTACAAGAATCTACATGTAAGCATCATTATCCAACCATAAATTAACCTAATTTACCATGATCAAACAATCGTACTACTCAAACATGCGAAGGAAGCAAAACCAAAGATAAATGAAAGCAAATACATAATGATAAAGTAATAGAAAGAAATTGGTAAAAAATCTTCTCTAAGTAGATGGAAGTACTCTTGAAATCTTCATCTCAAAAATAAGAATCCAAAAAGGATACCAAATTAAATCAAAATTTCTCAAAAGTTATCTAAACTTGGGTTAAAATGAGTTAAAAATGCATAAATATTGAAATGAAGCGAATCAGATCGATTCTAGACAAATCGGATCGGATTTTGGGGAAAAAGGGCCGAAGAAGCTGCTATCAACATCCTCTATTGATCAAATGATAGAAAATATTGAATTCTGGTCATTTCCTTCATTGGTTGGTCGATGGGATTGATATGTCTTCACTAAATCAGCCATAACTCTTACGCTCATAGTGACTATTGTGAAAGTAAGGCTTCCAATGGTGACCGCTGATCAAATATTGCAGATCAAGCAGATGATACAGATCAAGCAGAGCAAATGCAGATCAAAAAGAAATGCAGAACAAATGCAGATCTGCAAATAATCATATTATATTAAATATTGTAACAATATAAAATAATGCAAATCAAATATTTAAAAGTCAAAAAAGTAAAAAGAATACAAATTTATAAAAATTTACTATCTCTTTTAAGTAAAAAGATGGTTATGTTTATTAATATTTAATTATTTATCAAATAATTAATTAATACAAAAAACAATGCACAAAATAAAGAAGAAAACATATTTAAAATTAGAGAAAATTTCGGATATATAGATTTTGTTGTCAAATATGAAAGTGAGTAATAAATTGAAAATCTAGCATTTATAACTAATTTACAGTTAATAGAAAAGTGAAAAAAACAAAAACAGATCTACAAGTGTTAAGAAGGAGATTACAACATGAGAAGAAAATTTAAAAATAAAAATTACTAAAAATATTTATTTTAACCTAGAATGTATTTATAATATTTTCCGGATTTTGCATAATGTATTTGTAATATTTTATTTGTTGTTTTGAATTTTAGTTTTGAATTATTATATTTGAAAATATATTTATAACGATTTTTAATATATATATATATATATATATTATTTTTAAAATTTAAAGATTATTATGTTTATTGATATTTATCAAAAGATAATTAATACATAAAATATTGTTCAAAAGGAAAAAAATATAGATCATAGAATATATCTTAAATTGGGGAGAATCTAGGATTTACAAATTTAATATATAAAATAAATATAAATATTTTTTATTAATATTTATAGACGATAATAAATAAATAAATATATTTTATATATAATTAAAAAATCGTCTCAAAATAAAGTATTACATAAAAACGAAAAAATAAATTAAACCTTTCTTTTGAGAAGAATTTTATTTGATTTGAAAGTGAAAGAAAAGATTAAAGAAAACAGGATTATTTGTAAGCAATTAATAGAGAGAGAAAAAAAAGAAAAAAAAAACCTTAAATGCTATTGACCATAAACTTGCGCTAGCACCCTTCCCATTCTTCCTCTGCAGATCAAAAATTTTACATAGATTTTCATCTGTATGTAGACCAATTAATAATTTATTTTTTATTTTTTGTTTTGCACTAAAAAAGGTGAATGGCACACAAAAGAAGATAAATATGCTTTTTTCAAAATCTGCTTTTAGACTGCTTTTCTTCTATCTTGCCATTCAAAGCCTAAAATTAACTTAATTTTCTATATTGGTACACGTTGTTTCAGTCACTCGGGTTGCCTCTGCATTTTCTTTCTATGACTTATCTTCACTAAATAAAATGTATCGTTTAAACCATTGATGAGAATGACTTTAAATCACCCTCAAAGTGAAGATAGCTCAATTTCATGGCATAGCTAAAGTGATGAGATCTATGAATGTCAACTCGCTCGAATTTGTTGTGTGTTTGTCCTCAAGCAAATAACCCTAAACAAAGTCTAAAAAGGAAGTTTGAAAAAGTGGAAACTAAAAATCATAAAGATCTTACCAAAGCTTTCAAAATCATGTCCCAAAATAATACCAACATTGCAAAAATGAATCCCTAATCTATCATCCTCTTCACATTTATCGCAACTCCAATTTTTTAAATAAAAAATATTAAAAGAGCATGTACTATCAAATATTAAATTTTAAAAAGTGTAAATGTTAAAAGTACAAAGTTTAAAAGGTAAAATTCTAAGAATTTTGTAATACCTAATTATAAATATGTCATTTTCAAAATTAATTTTAGAAAAAGTTTAAAAGGTAAAAATCCAAAGATTTTGTTATATATAATTATAACTCCAACTTCCGAACTTTTCAAGTACACTAAAAACCTAGAAAAGCTAGATTTGGAGTCTTTTTTTTTCTTCTGAAAATATTAAACATCGAAAAAGTAATACATTGGTGAAATACAGAGCTGAAAGACAAGGACTTATACATAAATGGCCAAAGATTAAAGAACAAAGCTAGAGAAAAAATGCAATCAAAGGCAAGAAGAACCAAAGCGTAAGATGACCCTGCACTTGAAGACTAAACCCGAGCTTCACCAACACCAGCCGTAGCACTCCAAGAGACACGAGAAACGGAGAATCAAATCAACAAACCGCCACCAGACAACAACCACACAAAGAGGTAGGCTCTAAACGAACTCAACCAGCAGAAGTACAGCAGTGAAGAACGCAGAGTAGCAAAAGAACAGAAACCAGCAAACCTTCCCAAAACATGCACTCTGAAGAGAGGAGGCGATCAAGAAGGAGAAGGGCACAAGAACCGGCTATTTATTTGATTATTACTATATTGTGTAATATTTTGACATGATATAAATGTATTTGAAGTTTTGATCTTATTTTTTATAGATATTTTGTTCATGTGAACTTATTATTAAATGTCGTGAAACAAAATGCAATATTTGTGAAATATTTGTGATACAACTCGTTGATTTTTTAGTGATGCATATGCACAACATCATTGTTGTTCTGTTTTAAAAAAAAACATCATTGTTGTTATGACTTTTAAAAATATGTTAAATAAGCATGAACGAATGTTAATGTATCAACATGGTTGATAAAGATGTGATATTATATCTTGCTTTCTACTCTACATCGGATCTTTTGTTTAAAGGTAGATCGATGTACATCAAATATTGTTTGTTTTTTAAAGTTAATGTGTCTGCGCTTACAATTTACATTTTTTTTTTAATGAATGTAAAATTAATTCAACTCAAAAAATTGTTTTTACAATAAATACAGGTTGTTTGAGAGCGTTTTATAAAACAAACTTAGAGAAAAAGATAGAAAGATAAAAAATTTACAAAATTTATCTGGTTGCAAACCAAGTCTCCATGCCTTTTTCGTATCTTGCATCTCTCATGCTTGGTATGGTCGATAATCGGTTCCGAACTTGTTTGTCTATGAGCTTAATCTGTCGAGACGAAATGGTAGGATCTTGACCATGTTTCCTTGCATCTCCTTCCCTCCAAATCGTATATAAAGTTATCTGAAAGACGTAACGCAAGAGGAATAAGAATAACTTATCTTGTGTTTCGTCTTGAAGAAACTCTTGGATTCTAGCTCAAAATAGTGTAAAATCTGAAGCAAGTAATTTCCGGGTTAAGCCAGACCATATCTCAGCCGAATATCTGCAAATAAAGAAGAGATGGTTGCGAAAGTAGTTTTGAACATGAAAAGTATTCATGTATTGAAGAATAATGTATTTTCATATTATTTATGTTTCAAATACACGTTCTTAGAACTAATCTGCATGCTACGATTTAGAACACACATATATATCTTATACTAAGTTACATAATAATAGAACTATTCTTCAAGCTTAAGCAAAAGATTTACAACATACTATTCTCTTCATATTTTATACCTAATCTATTTCATAAATCTTTTAAACCTAAAAATATTTCACTACAAAAATATTCTTACAATTTTTTCGTCATAATATATAAATATTACGTCACAAAATTTATATTATGACGAAAGTGTCACATATTATAGAACGTCACAATATAATCGTCACAAATCTATCTATGCCTCAAAAAGATCATAAAATTTTATGACAATTAACAACGGTAAAAATTGGTCATCACTTGTGATGATATTAAAATAGTCATAGAAATGACACAATTCGCGACAGACAATACTGTCACAACTAGGTCAAAAATTATAACAATAAAATTGGCACATATCTGTCACAAATTATTACCATATTTAAGATATCGATTCATTACAAATTACAATTAAAGTAATATCACAAACCTCGTCACTGTATGTGACTAAATTATAGTCATAGAAATGACATAATTTATGATGAAAAATACTGTCACAATTGTGACGAGATTACTTTTGTGTTTTGCCTACAAATAAAACCAAATTTCAGTTATATATGGATATTATATATATATAACTAAAAATTACATGTATAAAATAACTTTGACTTATAAGAAGGAGATAAGTATACATAAAAAACATTAACAGATTTATCATTGATTAACCACAAACATATGAAAGTATAGTTAGAATTGTTTATAGTAATTTACATTGATCTAGATTAGCTCGTTGAGTACAAATATTAATTTGAAGCTTTAATGTTTTACTTCTTTCAGTCTTGCTCTTCCTATATTTTTCCTATTTCTTAACCAGTGTATGGCTTATTTGGCTTCTTACATCCAGTAACTCATTTAGTACCTCCATCTGCAAACAGTCTTACAAATCCAATTAAGACAGTAAAAATGTAAATAATCAACATGTAAACACAAAAATATCATTCTATGAAAGCAAATCAAGAGTTAAAAATCAGTACATAACAATGAAAAAGTGCATTATTTATGTAATCAAAATTACTTTACTCATTAGTTTGAGAATATGTGATCTTTTTACTACTTAATGTATGCTAAACCTTTTAAATCTAAATGACAAAAATGATAGGCTATACATTAAACATGCCTAAACCATCAAACATCGTTTATATGTACTCTTATGGAAATGACATGTTGATGTGAAAGCAAAGTTAAAGAATCATATGTATAAATGAATAGCCGCACATATTAAATTATTAACTTGAAGAACACAAAAAGAGAAAAAGGGAATTCTAATATAATGCTTTTTCAAATTTCAGATTTTTCTAGCTATTCTTGAGAGTTATATTTTTGTTTTTGCGAGAAGGAAGACTTTGAAAAAACTTACCTTTAAAAATAAATTTTTGACGAATACCTATTTTTCTTGGCAGCCAAGAGGATGCAGTAGAGCTGAATAGTAATTTCATTTTCATTGTGTATTGAGTATTGGCATATATCAAACATCTGGAAAAACAAAAATCTGTGTACTGCATAGATTGTGGACCAAGTTACGTAAACAGACATGTAGCTAACATATACCTGTTAATTTTGTCTTAGAATTTCGATACTATTAATATCGATAACAACCAAGCTTTTTTGGTAAGACACTATAAACGAAACTTTCTACTCCAAAAAAGCTTTGTTTCATATGTTATTCATATGTTAGGATTAATCTTTGTTTTCTTTCCTGATGAACGTAAAATTATATTCAATCCGAAAAAAACTTGTTTACAAAGAATTCATCATTTTGTTTATTAAATTTATAAAAAAAAACTAACCCAGAAGAAGAAGAAAAACAATACAACAAAAGAAACAAGACTATCGAAACACATGTGAAGCAGAAATCTGAACCGAGACTGAGAAGAACCATTTAAGAGCGAGGGATGATTAGCGTTTGCATGTATTTTGAACCAAGTGTATATATAGGAATCCGAAGCTGCCCTTGCCGAAGATGAAAGATTGTTTCTTGGTTCTAAAGAGTCTCTTCTATCCAAACCCGCAAGCTTGGCTGAATCTCCTTGATAACCACCGCCGTTGGTTTGCTTGAATCATTGTCTAGTCTTTTGTTCCTTTCCTTCCAAAGACCGTACACAACAGCTTGAAACACCAAATTACAGATGGCCTTAAGCACATAACAATATTCTCAAAAGAAACCGGCGGCGAGATGTTTAATTGGATGAGTAAGGAAGGCGTTCCAGATTGCACAAGAGTAAGAGCACTCAAAAAAACAAATGAGATCGATTTGAGATTTGCTTAGGCAGTTTGTGTGGCGAACCACATAACTAGTCCATCGTCGTAAGTGTGATCTCCTGCGTTCCGAATTGAGCTTATCCAGTTCCTCACGTTTTTGTCTATCGTTCTGATGAGTCGAGAACATGGTGAAGGAGCTTCTTCGTGACGACGGCCATTTTTGTCTCTCCAAATATGGTACAATGTTGATTGGAACACATACCTGAAGAGAACAAGCTTTAACCGAGGATGATTTGAGTTGCTGAGTATCGTTGTAAGCTAACTCCAGTCTGTAGAAAATTTGTTTCCCAGTAGGTGTCGAGCAAGCTGAGTCCAAATTTCTGCAGAGTATAGGCAAGAGAAGAACAAGTGGCTTCTTGAATCCTCTGATGATTGTCCGCAAATAATACAATCTGTTTTGATTAAACTTTTTATATATATAAAGTAGATATCAAATTCAAAATGAATAACACAAATAACAATATTAAAATTTTAAGAACACTTGATTAGTTTCATATACTGATATACATATGCATGGCGTGTGAAATCGTGCAGTAACTGTTAAAGAAACGTTCATAAAATCATTAATCATACATACATAAATTCTAAACTACGACATATGATCAACTTGGTAATAAAGTACAAGTTTGTTTCCTCCAGCGTTGTAAATATGAAGTACGTAGGACATGATACAATATAATCAAATTAAAGCACAAAAATAAACAAGAACTATCAGGTTCATGACTTTGGATTTGTGTAGTTCGACTTTGTGTATTTTCTAACCTTTTCTTTCAAGTTATGGACTACATGCAACCTATAAATCATCCACTTCGATCTTGTCATTGTCATTATCGATTTTACTTTTTTTCAAATTTTCTTAACACACAGCATTTTCCACCCAATTAAACAAATGACCCTCTTCATTAGAGAATTCATCAAATTATGTTTTTGATGTTCTACCTAGATCATTTTCCTTTTAATCCCTTCATCTTGAAACATTTTTACAAAAATCGTTGATACCTAATTTAAAGATGTAACACATAAAGAACACTTTCACATTCGAATTCGAAAACAAAACACACAGGTTGTAACATGTTTCCTTTCTTCTCTAAAAATTACTCAGCATATCCTTCAAAAACACCATGTTACAACAGTGATTTAAGCACTTTACTCAAACCTCAACAAATTTATAAGTCAACTTTATATCTTAAATCTCAAATTTAATCAAAAAACAAAATATCAATTTTCTTTTGTCTACAAAATTGAGTACATTCTACTGATCATCTAAATAGATCCATTCTGTTCAAAATAAAGTTACATATAGGTAATTACTTATGTCCTCGTCGTCATCATCATAAACTGTAAATTTAATCTTGTTATCACCATCATCCCACATAGACACATCTTTTATAAGCATAAACCCTAAATCTGAAACTCGTTATCATTATGCACATGTTTGTTTTTAGAATATTAACTTTCAATGAGTCGAAAATAAAATAACAACTTTTATTAACAAAAGCTGAATTCTATTATTAAAATCAAATATTATTGCAGATAGCGAAGTCTTATTTTCTGTTTGAAAAATCTATATAACCAAATACATGGTTACATATAATGTAGCAAAATAGTTTCATTATACAGTAGTTGAGATTTGTTTGCAAAATATACTCTCGAAACCATTTTTTAACTTTTTGATCTATTTCATGGTCTTTTTGTTTTTCTATTTTTTTTTTGTTCTTTTGTCAGCAAACTACATTGCCCATATATTTATCTCCTACTAGGGAAAGAGTCGAACTTCTTTGCCGCCTGAAGTGCCAAAGAAAGAACTTCCATTGTCCATATTTTTCGACAATCATTTTTCTTTGTTTAAATTCAAAGCTAACCAAATTTTTGGTATAATCATTTATTTTTATTTCAAGAAAAACCAAACACCAAAAGGTTTTAATGTAAGGAAAATGAAAGAAACAGCAACAAACTGTCTGCACCAATTATTGAAACGACAAGCATTTTATGGACCAAGAGCCAATACAGAACAACTGTGCATAAATTGCAGAAAAGTTTTTTTGTTTTTTTTTTGCGAAAGGGTTAACTGCAGAAAAGTTTTTGTCATGGAAACATGAAACACGTGAGTAGGCTCTCTCACCAAACCAATCACGTTCCGTGTCCACGTCAAACCCTTTTCATTGTACCCTAAAAGCTCGAATCTGTCTGCAGATGAAAACGAAATTTTATAAGTATCAGTTAAAAATAATCGCATATACATAAAATAACACATTAATTAGTATTCATACTGATAACTATTTACTCACCAGATTCTCTTGTCCAGAAGCAAAGGTGGGTCTTCTAGGGGGAAGTTGATCGCGAGGTGTTCTCTGAAAATAAAATAAAATTAAAAGAAACTTAAGGTGGATAGTTAAGAATACTAAATTACTAATTAAATGCAATTGTACTGGTATAAATTAGTAGATTTAAAACATTACCTGTTGTAATTTGGGTCTTAAATTTTCAATAGCCGCTATTGTTCCCCCGTCCACAATTGCTTCTTGCTGTGGAATATCATAATAAAAAGAAATTATAATAATATATCGAAAAAGAGAAAATTTCAATTGATATAAGCAATTTAAAGTTAGATGGATTGCATAAACTCGACATACCTTGTTTAAAGCCCAATCTGCTGAATCAAAGAAAGCACGTTTGGGATCCTGCATTTGTTTAAAATCGATAATATTATTATAATACTAACAAATGAAATCACATACATTATATATATATAAAAAAGCAACTCAAATCATACGAAATATATTAGTTTCACCTTCGAGATCAGAGGCTTCTTCTTTGGCACAAGTCCTCCATATTTGTTTGCTTCAGGGGACTAAGGTCAAAACAAAAGACATCGAAATAAATAATTCAATCAATTATTCAATGGGCCTAGGGACAATCTATATAGCTCTTTATTTTCGTTAAAAGAAAAATCTATAGCTTTAGGTAATTACATTTAAAAACTTAAGAAGAAGGCAGAAAGATAATGATCATCTTTGCCGACAAATCCTAAACCGAAAAACAATTTTCTTTAAAAAAGAGTTTAATATCATAAACTGACTGTCAAAAATCAAAAGAAAAGTTCACCGTACTACCGATCACAATCGGACAAAACAAAAAATTAGGGAAAAAAACGACAATGCATTTGACCAAAACGAAATCAGAATTTTCATGCGGACCGGATCAAACTGAAGATCCGGATGGAGAACAGGTGTCCAAAAAAACTACCATGTGGCAATTCAAGAATTTTTTTTTTTTTTTTTTTTGAAAAAGAATGTGTTTTCCTATCAGAAATATCTTCCCACCCGACAAAGAGAGAAAAACCATTTGAATTATTGATAATCGAGTCGCAAAACGTATCTAAAGCTTTCGGTAATATATTAATATTTAATTTTGACCAGAAAAACAAAAAAAAAAAGCAAAACAAAATGTTTGAATGGTAGACGTAAGATGTAAAACAAACGTGTACGCAGTCGTTAAAAAATAGGCCACGATTAGGTTTGGCAAAAATATTTCGACGTTGACTACTACTAATCCGGCTTTAACTTAATTTATAACAAGAGAGGATTCTATTGACTTATCGTAGTCAAAACTTTTCTTAAAACTACAAACTTTTATCGCTAACCCAGATTTAATAAAATCTTCAGTATTGTTAAGATTTGGTTCAAAAGCAAATATTCTTGTTGCTGCTAGGGATCAGACACTAATATTGTTGTCTACTTAAATGAAAAAAAAACACCTAAACATTAATTGCACCACGGGTTTTAAGAAAATCATGAAATTATCCGAAATCAATCAAACAAACAAAAAAATCGTCGATAGATTGATTTTGATTTACCTCTTGTTGTTGAGAAAGCAAGGAATCGTCGGCTCTGTTGTAACCAGTCGCCATTTCTCTTCGTACCTTTTTGCCTTTGTCAAATTCCTTCTTCGTCCTGGTCGAATTGATTAAAAAAAAAAACAAATCAAATGAGTAATTAACTAAAAGAAAAAAACATTCTGCATTATGGAATTAATCTCTTGCGTACTCGAAACCCTAATCATGCTTAAAGATGGAGATAGTTAGGTGAGAGAGAGAGAGAGAGATCTTACAGAGGCTGAGAAAATAAGAGGACGACGGTGAGATAAGAATATGCGTTTAGCCAAATTATATATACACACATAAGATAATACAAAGCTTTATACATCACACGTGCGTAGTAGTTAGGCGCTTAGGGTAAGCGCAACATACACGTGTGTGAGCCTGTTAGATATTTTGGTTTTTTTTTTTCTTAATTTTATTGGTTGTAATAAGTTAGAAAAAGTTATATTACCATTTAATAAAAATTGTATTTATATTTTTATCAGTAAATAATTTGTTTATACTATATATATGCAATAAGATAACAAACAATTATCAATAATTAATTTAAAAATATATTATTAAAATCATAAGAGAATGATAATTTTCTTATTTTTGTTTTTTTTAACATATATGATAATTTTCTTACTTTTATGAAATTAATAACCTTTTTAGTGTTAACAAATAACATGTCAGCATGTGTCATATTTGTACCAATATATTAGAGAGATATATTAAAACTAAAGAATATCATCAGTTTTGGGTTAAAAATCTTATCTTGGATATCTAACAGGCTCACACACGTATTAAATACAAAATTTTAATGTATAATAAAGAGGTTAGATATACAAAATTTTAATGTATAAGAGAACTACTAAGCAGATATACTTAAGTACAAAGCTTTATACAAAAAAGAGGTTAGATATCCATATTACTTTTGTATATCTGCTTAGTGGTTCTCTTATTGATATACATTAAAATTTTGTATTTAAGTTCAAACAATTGGTTATACTTTAGAGTAATATGGATATCTAGCCTCTTTTTTGGACTTAATATTCAGAAATAACATCTTCCAAAAGTGTTAGTAGTAACTAGCTATCATTTATCCATCTGTCTTTTACGATTGCATCCTTCATTTGTATACAAATGGCATTTGTAGCTTTTGTATACAAGCTATATCTCTGACAACATATCTTTATCATATCTTCTTGATTCTTATTTTATTAAACTAACCAGATCAAATATTTTTGATATTTCTTTGAGCTTCACCGTCTTTTGACTTCTTAAAATTTAACAACAAATATGTCTATTATACTTTATTGATTAAAAACTGCGTTAATTTACAAATGAAAGATGAAAAAATAAAAATAGACTATTTCTACTTCCTACATCTTCATACTAATGAAACTCTATCAGAGTTGACACATTTCGAACCACCTATAAAGAAAACCCTCGAACTTATGCGAAAACGAGTATTCCAGTGAATAGCCTTATTCACAAGTCTAAAGAGCAGTGTAAAGAGCTGTGAATGAGACGTCCAACTTTTGTGATGCCGACGAGCATTTCTCTCTTTCCAACAAAATATATTGTTGTTTGAACCACCATCTTAAGCAAAGTGAAATTTGGAGAAACATGCCTTTCATGGAGTAGATAAGTCACGATATCCTCCCAATCTGGTGTCGCAAAGGAGCCAAGAAGTCTATTATAATTTTTGCTTTATAAGCTTTAACGAGATTTAATACGAAGGTTTGGGGTTTGAGTTGCTGCGATTAGAGTTTTGATTTTTCTAATCTTAATGACTAGAAATGAAAAAATGACAATTCAAATGAGAAAGATAAACAATATTTTTATAGGGTGAACACATCAATATTTTCATAAACATGTAAAAGTTTCAAAAGGTTTATACAAAAATTTAAAGATTGATGAACATCGACGAGATTTAATTGGGGTCACTGTACATTTAGGGTTTAATTTTTTTTTCGTTATATGTTTTTTATGGTTGCTATATTATATTATTCTATTTGGGTTTGCTATTTTCCATATTTTCTATTTTTCTAAAAGAGTTTAGGTTTTTACGGTATATTTTTTTTTTTATGGTAATGAATAAGTTAATGACCTTATCTTCGATGACAACCAACTCTATTAAATAGTTGATCGGCTATGTCGTCTTGTACGCATTCGTCTAATATATTTCTACTATTTCTATAAACTTTTAACTATTTTTAAAAGTTTAGAATTGTTTATCATATGTAATTACTGTTCATTTTCCTTTTTTGAATGGTAACATTTTTTTTAGATATATATTTTAAATCGTGCAATTAAACAAAAATTCAACACTATAAACCCTAATCGCTGTTAATTATCTATCATACATCTAATAGTGAAACCGAACATTGTTAAACACTAACAATGATGCTTCAAAAAGACAAAACGGTCTGAAAACGTTATTTTCTAAACAGCTTTTTGGTGGACATTATTTCTGTATATTATTTGGATCAAAAAGGCTATGGGGGTGATTGGTAAGAGCTGTAGAGACTTTTACTTTTTTTAAAAGTCTTTAAAGTCTATTTTTTATCAATCACACTTTAGCATTTTAAAAGTTTTAAAAGTTTTCCTATTTTTTCTCACAGTCATTTTTCACTTTTTTGCTCTTATAACATTATTTTTTTAAAAGCCAATAATTTATGACTTTTTAAAAACAAAAAGTCACAGCTTTTATTTTAAAAGCCAAAAGTTTTCACAGCAATTTTATTTTTAAAAATCTAGAATAAAAGTTACTACCAATCACCCCCTATATCCCCAAGTGTTCTTATACTTGATAAAAAAAAAATTGAACATTAGTAATTATGATTTGATTATACATACACAAAATAGTACATATCTCATGGTATTGGCCGTACATAGGTTTTGGTTAAATATATCTTAAGGATTGGAAGAATCGCTTAACACCAATTAAAATTAAATTTTGGTGTATCATAGCCATGAGGCCAAACATTCACAAAAATATCTGTTACACTTCTTAGTGGAGGCTGTGACTGTGAGAATGGTGGTTGTGAAGGACAAAAAGATTATAGAGATCGGGCTTAGTTTTCTGTTTTTCTTGAAAAAGCATATGACTCAACAATAATTCTTTTTGCACATCGGCGCACCAGTTTTTTTTTGTTTTATATTAAAAATCTATTAAAATACTTATACACTCTTAATTAGATTTATATACAATCTAAAACAATTCCTTAGCTTGTGGGCAACTGATTTCTAACTTACAACAAACACCATAAATAACTGTTTAGTAACTTCTGTGTTTTTCTTACCGATCTGCAATAAATGCTATTTACGATTTTTCACCAGCAAATTTATCTTCTAAATTTTTGTTCTTTAACGATTAATTTCAACTTAAGCTCGCTTTCTTTTTATTTATATGCGACAGGAAATGAGCATTTTAAATTAGATTATTGGTATGTACGAATCCACCTCAACGACTCTTGCCATGTCATTAAAATCTTCACGTTTATGTGTTTAGATAACCAGTCTTCATATTGTTCCAGCAAGACTATAGACTTCTCTTTCTCTGCTTCATGACGTATCCTCCGGATATACACACTTTCATCTCTTCCTTTGTCTCCTCTAATATTCTAAGGTTCCTCTTCTTTGTAGATCTGAAGTTTATTTTTTGAATATTTCAACAAAAAAAAACGCTATATTTTTTCTTTATTTTTGGAGTCTAACAAAGTCAATGCAGAGATTGTAGAACTGAAGTTTCTCCTTTCCGTTAGGACATCACTTACATTGGTTGGTCCCTCGCACATGTTCAGCCGACAGGTTTTTCTCCTTATGGGTCATTGTCTAAATAACATTATGCAAATCATAAATAATAATACCATGACAATGTTATTTCTTTATGCTTTGCATATATTATAAACATAATTTTTTTCTATTAGCAACATTGTGGTGGCTTGGAACCATGAGAGTTTGTACAAAGTATATTCACCTTTATTTTTGGGTCAACATTTTGATTAAAAACCCAAAGGATAAACGTTCGGTCCAAAAGGCCAATACACAAAGAAGATGAAAAATAAACACTTGTTTTACTCTGAGCCACTAATAAAGAAACCTCGAACCTTCCACCGCTTTATGCAGATCTGAGTCGTCGGTGGCTAACCCGAACGAACTGAAAAGCGCCGCTTGTGAAGGATGAGACCTTTGAACCTTCGATTGTACCGAAACTAACTCTTTTACAATTATCACCAGAATAAATTATTTGGATCAGATTTGAATCATCGAAAAATAATTCCCAGTTGACCCATCAAAACACGATGATATACTTCAAATCTTTATATTTCAATTCAATCAATCGCTTTTAACTTGATAGATCTTTTGGATAAAAAAATTACAGCGACTACATAGAAATGTTTTTTTTGGTTAAGTGAACAATTGTTTCTATGTTTAATTAGAAGCAATGAACTTAATTAGATTTTACGTATAATTTTTGTCAAAGAAAAAAATTTTCCAGAGAAGAGTCTGATTTTCAAAAGCTTCTCGTGAGGGAATCTTTTCATGTTCACAAAGTGTCGTGTGTTATACTATAGTATAGAGTGGCCAGGTGTTGTACTTGTACCTTTTTCTTTTTCTTGCTAAAGTGTACTTGTACAGTTGTACCTTTGGTTGGTGTTAAAGCTATGTACGTTCATTCTCACACTACTAGAGGTCATTAGTTGTTTTACGTAGCTGTCTTTTTTTTTTTTTTTTTTTGAACCTTACGTAGCTATCTTCGGAGTTGCATGGGACATTAAATAGTTTTGATGTTTATAGATTTTACAAGAAATCGTTTAAATTTATAATTTTGTAATTTTATATTAAAATATTATTTACTCATAAAATCTTGGGAAAGTTTCTGAAAGTTTGTACAAGAATTTAAAAGTTGATGAATCGACAAAAATTAAAATGGTTGCTAAAGTTTAGGATGGGATTAGGATTTAGATTTTATGATTTAGGGATTAGATTATGTTTTTAGGATTTAACTATTTAAGGTTTAGATTTCATGTGTTATATGTCTTTTATAGATAACTAGATTAGGACCGCATTTACGCAGGTTTATAATAACAAAATTTTAAACCCGTTAAAATATGTTTTTTTTTAAAATAGAAAACAAAATCGGATCAGTACTTTAAAAATATATATATTAAAATCACAAAATCGAAACCTAAGAGTTATTTATTTCTTTTAATTCTCATAATTTTTTAATTAAAATATTCAAAACGTAGAATCTGTTGCAGATCCTAAGCAACATTAACCCTACTTCTTTTGTCATTCACACACTTTATTAACTATCTTTTTCTGTTCTGCTGCGTTAAAAACTTAAGTATGCAATTCGAGCCATTCAAGTATGTTAACGATCTCCCCATTAACTCTCTCCAAGCAAACAAAATCTTTTTTTTTCTCTTTATAGTCATCTCCCGTATATAATATTTATGCTCTCTAGAGAAGTTATGCTTCTCAAGACTCGCGTCAAAAGCAGCTACATGATCTTTCTCTACATAATTTTTCTCTTCATTGAGCTCATCATCGTCTAATGTCATATCATTAGCATATAGGATTTCATTTTCTTAATTGAAATATACCATAGTTAATCTTATTTATTTTTTTATTTTATTTTTCTTTTCTTAAATTCTAATAGATCCTTTTATTTTATTTTCTTTTTAAATTAAAATATATTTTATTAAATCGTATTATGTAAATAAGATAAAATTATTAAATCTTTTTTATATTTTCTTTTTCTTAAATTGAAATAGATCATTTTTTATATATATATCTTTTTATTTTATTTCATTTTTTAACTATGACACGTGTTAAAATCTGATTGATTACCTTAACATGTGTCGTGATCATGTTAATTATTATCTTTGACATATTCTACTTTATATAATAAAAAATAAATATATTGTACACTAATCCTTGACTAAGATTTATCATTTAGGATT
The DNA here is from genome assembly GCA_020283515.1 of Alliaria petiolata. NCBI lineage: Eukaryota > Viridiplantae > Streptophyta > Magnoliopsida > Brassicales > Brassicaceae > Alliaria > Alliaria petiolata. The sequence goes on along the minus strand of JAHZTW010000001.1, from coordinate 216,926,073 downwards.
TAAAATTTATGATTTATAATTTAGGGTTCACAGTTTATAATTTAAGATCTAGATTTTAGGGTTAAGATCCACGAATCCTTAACTAAAGTTTACCTTCTAGTATGTACACCGATTATACGTCTTTGTTAGCCTTTCCAATATATTGCTATTAATTATGAAAACTAATAGATATTTATAGAAACATAAATCTATTTACCCTGTGTAATTCCCTTTTTGTCTTTTTTGAACAATAATGTTTTTCATATATATTTTAAATCGTGTATTAGACAAAAGTCTAACGCCACAAATTCTAACCAACGTTTCCAAATATAAACATATCCGTGAAATCAAACATACTTAAACAATAACATTGAAAGTTAGTATAAAATAAAAATATTGGTAAACATTCATGTTTTTTTTGTTGCTAAATACGTTATTATATGTTTCATTAACTTATCATAAACATTCGTCGTACCATCATTTTATCTACAGCAACGCTGTCAGAGAGTAAATAATAGTCACAAAGTATTGGTTATTGCCGCAAATAAAACCGATACGTTACTTTTACAAGTGTCTTTATATGAATTTATATTCGCTATTGACGAGTTTGTTTTTTTATACTTTTTTGAACGTTGAGTTTATTTAATTTCAACCGTCTTTGTGAATAGTTTTGGACACGTTTTCTAACTTTTATGGTTTACTCGAGGAGCAAACAATTATTTACCAGATAGACAATCGACCAACAAAAGCAAACTAAAAAGTGACATTAGAACTTGGAAGTACAAAAATCTGCATTTGACTCATCAATTCAAAACTGAAATAAGGTTCATATATAAATTTTGGTATGGGCCAAATATATGAACCCAATAATATAATATAGCCCAATAATATTATATTCTAAGATATATAAACAAATCAAAGCGTGAGAAGTAATTTTGCTAATCTTAAAATCGTGAAACTAGTTTATATGTTACACTAGTTTTTTTTTAATATGTATATGTAAACATTTGTTCGAACTAGAGACTTTTAACTTTAAAGAAACCTTCACTCTACACTTGAATTCGGATATATACCGTTAAAACAGCATTTTCTAACCGGTTGTATTATCAATTTTCTAACCGGTTGTAATATAACATATTAACATTACATTGTAAACCATCTTTAACAACAACAAAATTGTAAACCACTTTTAACTATTTTATCTGGCAGGACATTGCCAATATCATGTGTACATTTAGAAATGTAAACTCGTCACTAATAAGAAGTGTACCATTTGTGACTAGTGACTACCATGTTGACCTTAAGATTTTTTTTCGAAACTTAAGTGAAAGCTTCTCTTTCTGCTATAATAATTGCCCAAAACCAAATCAATATTTCATAATTCGAAAAGATTTGTGCCAAAGTTACAAAATTTGTTGGTTAAAACCTAAAAGTATATGATTTATACGATCTTTACTTATTTAATATTTGCTCATATACAGTAAAACCTCCATAAATTATTAATGTTGGGACTTCAAAAATTTATTAATTTATAGAGTTATTAATATTAATTTATCGATAAATTAATAATTATAGAGAGATTTTTTGGTTTAAATTTTTAATGTTCATTAAAAAACAATAAAAAACTATTTTTGACACTAAAAAATTCGTTCATAAATTTAATTACATGTATAATTATTAATTTATATGATTATTGGGACTATATATTTATATAGAAGTTTCAAAAAAAGTATTATTTTATTATTTTATCGAATTTTGCTAACTTTTACATTAAACCGACTCGGGACCGACAAAATTTATTAATTTATAGTGGTTATTAATTTATCGAGTATTAATTTATAGAGGTTCTATTGTATATAGTCAATATCTTATTTTGTTGGTAGGCAAAGGAAAGATAAGTATAACAACAATCACTTGAGAAAAAAGAAAGAATACTAGTAATATATATATATGGATTATTAGTTGACTTACTTTTCAAATGTGCATACAAAAACTTAAATGAAATGTTTCAATGAATTGAATTGAACTGAATCAGATCTATAAAATGGTTTAGGTGAAGTGACAAATATGAAGTTAAAACCCAACTACTACACCACGTATTTTCATGACATGTTCTGATTTGATCTACATTATTATTATTATCATAAGCTGAGCTAGTTTGTTCTCCGTTTTTGAAAACAGAATATCTTAATCAATTTTGCTAATTCAGCCATCAAAGTTGCACTCACGCTCGACTTGCTCAAAAAATAAATGGGCGTTTACTATCACCAATTTTTAATTAATTCTATGACCATATTTTATTCTAAATTAATGAATTATTAGACCATAAACAAAAAAAATGTTTGGACTACATATATATATATATATATATATATATATATATATATATATAAATATAGATTGTTTGACAAACATATATTTTCAAGCTAATATTTTTTTTTGAATTATAAATATAAAAGGGATTATATTTTTTTTTTTTTTTTGCTTTACACCATCATTTTTATTAGATCGGCTCTGGTTGGCGACTAACATTTTTTTTTCTCTTTCTCTCTACTTTATTCCATATACTTAACAATTTCAGTACTGCTTAAAAATACTGCTAATTTTATTAAAGGATCAGACAAAATAATTCTTTTGTGAAGTTGGATGCAAATGGAATCCAGTTCCACATAATGACTGGAAAGTTTGAAAAACATCTAGTTTATTAACTTCGGAAGGAAATGTTTATTTGCTTTTTTAACCAAAAAATGTCTGTTTATTTTTTGCAGTGGAAAGTGATAGCCATATTTTATTAACTGAAAGTAATACTTCTTGACGACTTGAAAGAAAAAAAGGGGAAAAAGGTGATTAAGGGCCTGACTTGTTTAAACGCATCAGTTGCGAGAGTTTGCGGAAGCGGGCGATTGCGGTTAACATCGTTATTAAGCGGGTTGTACGATTGGCACAACGGTAAGAAACGGGTGCGTTTGCGGGATATTTACGACTGATTAACTTGCGGGTACAGTAGCAGTTATACAATAAATTAATAATATAAACATATTTTATAACTATAAAAAATATTAAACACCATATTATGATTAAAAACTATAAAATTATTAATTAAACAGAATTAATTATAAAAATTATTACTTTTATTTTTCAATTTTTTTTAGTTTGGATGAAAGTTATGATTTTAATAGAGAATTTTTTTTTGTATGGAGATGTTAGAGGAAAAGAATTTTAGTTGTTATATACACATTAGTGATGAAGAGAAAATTTATCAAAATAATTAGAGTTTATAAATCTCATATATATAAACTTTTGAAAGATTGTTAATGGATATTAGTTAAAAAATGTCAAATTTATTTATTTATTTGTAATTATAATATTTAAATCTTATTTTTTAAAAAGTTTATAATATATATATATATATATATATCTAAATTTTAAATAAATTTTGTGTTTTTTTAATTTTTTAATTTTTTTTAATTATCCACCCGCAATCGCATGTAACCGCAAACGCTAGCTGGAATGAGCTTTTGATTTTGAGCGACAAAAAACAGTTCGAAGCAGTAAAAAGCGTTTTGTGTGATTGTTACCAAACGTCAACAACCGCTATCACCCACAAAAACTGCGTTTGAGGATGCTAACGGAAAAACCAATCAAATCCTATGTGTTGGAATTATTTCGGCAAGTGTCAACCAATTATTCTTTTTTTTTATTTTTTATTTTTTACCAACCATAGATTCTTGATATCCAATTTTTGTTGTATTGCGGTTTTGATTGCCGATGATAATTAAGAAACACATTAGAGAAAGTAAGTTGTTGTATGAGACATGGCAGTGAGCGACATACAACCATCCCAATGGAATAGAATTATAATTGAATAAACTCGTCAACTAAAGATAAATTGCACTAGGTTAAATAACCACGAAAAACAATCAATGAAACTAACATCTATATACAATATATATTAACTACTTGCTCAACATATATATATTAACTAGACTTTAAAAATAAAATAAAATAATATATATATTAGGTTTTATTTTGTTGTCATCTATTGTTATTAAATTTTCAAAAAGGAATACCAAGTGGAATTCAAAGCCAGCGGCACACCATAATATCCCCAGAAACAAGTTTAAAAGAGGGAAGCTAAACCAACGAAAAAACTAAGCATCCCTAGAAACTAAGACCCACAACTAAAACAAAATTAGTTTAACTAAAACCCAAACAAGCTATTACTTCTAAAAACTGCACACTAACACAACTTTAAGTAGTCTGCATGAGATTCACCGCTGTTGTCCACGCCCACAAAAGGGAAACATCTTCTAGTAACACATAGAGACACTTTTTCACATAAAAGACTCAAAGAAGAAGACACATCAATGCAATAAAACCAATAAAATCAACGTCAGTCTTCTAAACAATGACACTCAACCTAGAATCACGTTTTAAGGGAGAAATCAACAAAGTAAAGCCGTCAAAATGCACCACCAGTAGAAAAAATTATCCGTAGAGGCGGAAAGAGGAAAAAGAACTGCTGGGCAAAGGAAAACTGCCCTGAAACTAACTTCTTCAACTAAAAGAGCAACAAAGTTGAAATCTGCAAATTTAGAAGTCTAATAGAAAATTGAGAATAGCCAAACCAATTCTTAAAAAGGGAAAACTAGAAACCATAGAAACTGAAATTGATAGATCGGTTAGAGATCTGATAAAGCAAACCCCATCAAACACAGAAAAACCAGATCTATATCACATCCGCCATGCCCACTACTTAAAAAACATAAAACCACAAACAAAAAAGAAAGCCGAACCGATGCCATGGTTGTGGAAGCCCACGGTCACCAGATGGAATATATCAAGATCTGAACTTCTTTTTTGGGCGGCTAGATTTAGAGAGAAAAATAACAAAAGAGACATTAGAGCATCCGTAATGCACATATTTTCAAAGGTTGTTAAACTAAAAAATAAAGAAAAAATAAAAAGAAATATGATGTGGCAGAATTTGTGAGAGAATCGACTCTCTTCCCAGAGACGGAAGAATCGACTCTGATGGGAAAGCTCGACACGTGTCGAGACCTAATTCGTCGATTTTTTTTTAAATTTATTTTTTGGCGGAAATCGATTTTTTTTTTAATTTCCAAAAATTATTTTTTAATTAATATTAAATGTTAAAGAACCCCATAAGAGCTTCTTCAATAATGATGCTCTTATAATACTATGATACCCACCACCTTCTAAACTTAATAGTCTCCTTCTTGCTCCTATTATTCCTCAATCCATCACATAGAAGTTTTAGCCACTAGTATAAGACTCGAAATCGATGAGAACTTCAAAAGAGTTTTTCAAACAAAGAAATATTATTATTTTTAAAAAAATAGAAACCAATCTATGAAAGACAATACTGCTATGGAGTTCTAATAAGTTTTTCAAAGGTTCTTAAATCACTCTGGAGTTCTTACTCTCTCTCTTTCTTTCTCTTTTTTTTTTCTTTTTTTAAATCACGAGATACCCTTACGAGAGAATCTTGCATTGAAAATACTCTAACATGCCATTTCACAAATAGGTTCTGTGTGCAATAAAAAGAAAAATATAATTATCGCCATTTATAAAATTCATTTTAGATACTTTTTATTTTGTTCACATGCTAGATCACACCTAAAACATGCCACTACACTAATGGACCCCTTAATTAAATACACATATGTGTTACTACAATGCACATATTGATCATACATCCTGTATAACAATGATGGTTAAACCTATTCTGATCTTAAAAAAAACAATAATGGTTAGACATACAAATGAAACTCTATATATTTATCAGAGAGATAATTGACCAACTAACGCTGAATCCGCCAAATATGCAAAAATAACGCTCTCCATAATAAAATTAAGAATAACATTTTGAGCATATATTATTACCTTTTACTCCTTCAATTATCATCATCCACCGTTACTTTTAATACTGTATCGTTATGTACGGTAGAAACTCTATAAACTAATAATGTTATGACCGTGAAGTTTTATAAAAATTTATTAATTTATACAGTAGTGATTATTAATTTATATATATATTATTTGGTTGAAAAACTAATTTTGGGACTGACAGAAATTATTAATTTAACGAGTTATTAATGAATCGAATATTAATTTATAGAGTTTCTACTGTATATGGAATATCTCTCCCTCTTTCCTCTCCCTTTCTTCTCTCGTGCGGGTTCTCTCCTTCCCTCTTTTCTCTTACTAATGAGTTTTAACTTCTACTAGGAGAGAACCCGCGCGATGCTCGGATTTTATTTTAATTTGAGTTTTAAATAATATGTTATTAGATCTGTACTTTGATTATTGATTTTGTCTTGTTTAAAAAATTATATTTTCTACTTTTTTTTCTTGATTATCTGTGTAATCTCTTTGACACATTATTTTACAAATCTTTATTTATTCTTCAATTTGCATACTCTTTTCATTTGTTTATATCTTAATATCATAATATATTTTATCATTTTATCATTTTGAGGATTTATTCTATATATCTTTCATTGCATACATGTCTTTTTCCATATTTTAAAATTTTATATATTTTTGTATCCATTCTTCATTATTTTTTTTCTTCTTCACTATTTTTTAAAATATAATATGTGATCTTCTCGATTTTTAATTGAATATTTTTTGTATATTACAATTTTATATGTTGGAGTTAACTTATTAATTTATTCAATATCATAATTATTTTTCACTTGTACCAAAGTTTAATTTTTCTAATTTATTTGAAATAAGGATTAAATCACTAAAAAAAACATAATGATACATTTAAAATTATATATTATTAAAGATTTATATATTTATTATGTTTTTAAATTAAATTTGAATTTTATCTACGTATAATAATTTTTAAATAGTTGAATTCAAATTTAATAGTTTTTTGAATAGTTAATTGTACATATGTTAATATTTATAGGTTGGAGCTTAATGTTTAAAAAATAATAATTAATCTCTTTTTAAATTTATCATTTATATATATATATATATATATATATATATCTTTCATTGAATATTCAAGTCTTTTTCACGTTTTAAAATTTTGTATATTTTTGTATCCATTCTTCTTTTTCTTTATTTTTTTCTTCTTCTCTATATTTTTAATATACAATTTGTTATCTTCTCGATTTTTTTTTGGAATATTTTGTTGTGTCTTATGATTTTGTAGGTATCATATTTTTTTCACTTGTACCAAAGTTAAAGTACTCTAATTTATTTGAAAATAAGGATTAAATTACTAAAAGAAAAAAATAGAATGATATATTTAAAATTATGTATTATATAAGATTTATATATTTATTATGTTTTTAAATTAAATTTGAATTCAGTTTTAATGATTTTTTTCCGTGTAAAGTTTGTTTTATTGATAATCGTTGTTACAATCATTGTTTACAATATACTTAAGAAAAAATGGATAAACATGATACAAACACCACAGATAAATCGAAGTAGCTCCAAATTTTGTAAGCAAATGCACATATTGGTTAGACTGTCTATTTCTATAGGAGAATTGAATTTCGGAGAACATCGCCGCCCATCCTTTGATTGTGTTGATATAATGTTAAAGTTTGAGGTCCAACCTGTCTCCATTGATTAAACGAACAATATTAATGATTTTTACGTATAATTAATTATACATATGTTAATATTTATTTATGTTACTTGATGTTTAAAATAAAAAATTGCTTATACTCTATACTTTATACATGTCCAAAAATAAAGTTGAGATTGACAAATAAGAAAAAACCGATGTGTCATCCTCTGGAGAGTCGGAGTCCTCTTCATCTATTATATAGTAAATGATGATTTGTGATTTGTGAAAGTGTTATTTATTTATTCTTTTCAATGATGATTTGTGATTTGTGAAAGTGTTATTTGTTTATTCTTTTCAATGATTTTTGTGTGTGTGTGTTGAATATATTACTTATTATTTTTTATACCTTAATAATTGACATTTTATTAAATACATAACAGAAGACACAATTTAATCTGAAATAATAAGAAGGTGAAAATTCATATTGTTTATAATTATTTTTAGTATATATCATTTTATCATATAAAATTGGATGCGTCTAGATTATTAATTAACATGATCTTGACACTTGATAAGTGAATCGGTCAGATTTTGCTTCGTGTCGTGATTAGAATATATTAAATAGGTAAAATTTAAATTTATGAGTAGTTAGATTTTAATAAATAAATGAGTGTTAGTATGTTATCAATTAAGAAAAAAAGCATAAGTAAATGAGATTAACTTCAATTTAAGAAAACATAAAAGCTGAAATACTAATCCTTAAAAAAAATTAACTTGAATGTTTTTTTTTGTCTTGGGTTTTGTGAATAAGATTTTATTTGTCATTAATTATAATAAATGTTGTATATAATCTATTGATTTGGTAAGTTGCAGTTATCTATGGTGTTTATTTGTAGATTTTTTTTTAATTATATTATTTTTTTTTTTGATTTATTTTGGTAAGTCATTTTTAAAATTGTAATATATATTAGATTAGCATATTTGTTTTATGTCTTTCACTATTATTAATATTAAATTTCGTAAACTTTGTCAAGAAGAGCACTCATGGAATAATGGATAATGCTGTTGATTTTTATTGAGAGAATGTGGGTTCAAATCCCCTTGAGTGTGAGGGAATAAAAATATTTTGTTAGATTTGCATTTAATGCAAGTAAAATAATTTTTAATAAAATTAAATAAAAGAGAACATGTGTCAAAATTTTAAGTGCTGACGTGGCGATCTCTGGAGAGAGCCATTCAACTTTCATATAGTAAATTAAATAAAAGAGGACATGTGTCAAAATTTTAAGTGCTGACGTGGCGATCTCTGGAGAGAGTCATTCAACTTTCATATAGTAGATTCCTCCATCAAATATTTGAGATTTATGATATCAAAAATCGAAATTTGGATTTTGCTTAAATCAAATCTAGATTTTGCCTAAACCAAACAAAAAATCTTGATTTTGCTTTGTGAATTTTTTAGGTTTTAAGGTTCAAACATTTTAATACGAAGCTTTCGGTTTTGGTATTATATGATTATATTTTATATTTTTTTGGTTAACTGTGCGAAAAAATCGATTTGTCCAACAAAAAAGATGAACAGTATTTTTACAGGGTTAACATATGAAAATTTATATCAACATATAAATTTTTACACTAATCTGTTTGCGTTCACCAATCCTTAGGGAGAGGATTTAGGGTATAGATTTTTGAGTTTAAGGGAAGGTTTGGGTTCATCCATCTTCAGTTTGGGTTCATCTATCCTCAGTTAGGATTTATGGTATATATTTAATAGTATTTTTACTAGGTTAGCATATAAAAATTTATATTAAGATATAAAATTTTATACTTATCTGTTTGAGTTCTCTAATCCTTAAGGAAGAGGTTTAGAGTATAGATTGTTGGATTCATGGGAGTGTTTGAGTTCATGCATCTTCAATTTGGATTCACATATCTTCGGATAGGGTTTAAGGTATATTTTTATTGCCGAAGTTTGTGTTGTGATTTGATAGTATCAAATTAACAATATTAAATCGAGTCAAGGAATTGCGCATATCATTTATTTGTCTGCCGAAGTTTGTGTTGTGTTTCTAAATTCTAATAATATTACTATGAAATTTTGTTTTTGTTTACAAGTTGGGGGGTGGTCTCGGTGGATCTTCTCGAATGAAGAACAGTATTGTTTTTATAATACTACTACTCTCTAGAAACCTCGATCAGCATGGCTTCAATCATTCTCGAGAAAGAACAGTTTATTAATTAAATATATACTCCCTCTGTTTCGCAAAGAGTGTCATTCTGACATTTTTCACATAAATTAAGAAAAATTTGTAAATCTCTTTTCTGCCCTTTATTAATACACCAAAACAGTTTTTCTCTCTAATTAATAGGTTAAAAGAGTGAGGATAAAACTGAGATTTAGTTTTAAAAACTGCATTGAAAACATAAAGTGACACTCTTTGTGAAACAAAAATCAAAAATCAAAATGACACTCTTTGTGAAACGGAGGGAATACCTAGAAAAACACATTAAATATTAGAACAAAGAGAAAAATCCACACCAGTTATTAAACGCTACAGTACATATACAATACAATAATATTCTAGTACTACAGTAAATCAGCCAACTAGTGTGGATTTCTCTAATAATTTAGTACTACGATAAAACATGAAAATTAGTAGTCGGCAACAAAATTTAATTGGCTAAACAATAGCTTAGTCGGCAACAAAATTTAATTGGCTAAACAATAGCATAACTCGTAAGTATGTAGATTTAAATAATTTTTGTAGATTTCAAAAGTATAGAGATTTAAAAAATTTTAAAATTTTTTATGGATTCTGATAATTATGTTCACCCATATTTATAGAATCTACGCAAAATTCTTATTGATTGTCGTGGATTTTCGTGAATTGTTATTAAAAAAAATTCTTCACTTTTTTGTAAAGTAATTATATGTTTTTTAGATTTTGTTTTATATACTATATATTCAAATAAAGTGTTTATTTGTTTACAAAGAAGATAATAGTGACGTGATAACATTATTCATTGTTCAACATTCATCATTTAGGAGGAACATAGGTAATACAAGTCTTTTTAAGATTTAAAATTTAAAATTATTTTGTATGTTCTGGTTTTCTTCATTTTTATTGGCATAACAAATATGAGGTTTTTAATATTTATTGGCATAACAAATTTGGTTTTTTTAATCTTTATTGACATAACAAATTTGGTTTTTTTAATTTTTATTGACATAACAAATCTGTGTTAATGATAATGGTGTATTGCTTGTATTGGAAAAAAAAACTGGAAAAAACCTCATGAGATAGATTTGTCAAACCTAAAATTATGGATCTATGTTTATTTGAGAAAGAGATAATTTTTCAAATTTTGTTATCCAAACTTTGAAAATACAATGGGTAACTATAGTATTTTGAAAGTATTGATTGATAAGTTAAAAGGTAAAAAATCATTGTTCCAATAACACTAGAATTTAACAGAATTGCAAAATCATGAAATACTTGACTTTTTGAATAACACAAGATTTTAAATAGAATTACAAAATCATCACACAAATAACAAAAGATTTGAAAAAAATTATAAAATCATCGCACCAATAACACAAGATTTTGTTAAGAATTTAAGAATCATTAAACCAATAACAATAAAATTTTCAAATTTTTAAAATCTTTATAAATGGATCCCCCACTAACCCCCCTAATTAATTCCGGATAACACTATTGGTGTTTAATCTTAACAAACCGTACTTTTTCTAAAAAAAATTTGGTCCGTCCAGTTAAGTGTCTTTTTCACTGTTCTTCAGTTTTGGCTTCTTTCGAAGCAGTCCTTCGTTGAAACATCGTATCTTTCAGCATTTGTCAACTAGTAAAAGAGCAAGTTCGTAAAAGGGACCCACATCTCGAATGATCCAATCAAATCACGCCACGTTTTTACTGTATGGAGCTTGTCACACGCGGAGAATGAGAGAAATGTTCGTATTTAACTTTGAAGGATGATGATGCCTTGATGAAAATGCTTTCACCTATTCACTTTGCGCCACTTCTTTATTGTCTTTTAACCCAAATATAGTTGACTCAACCAATTTAAAAGAAGTTATTTACAATTTAAAAGAAAATATATCTGAAAAAAACAACAATTTTGGAAAAATATGTTGTACTCTTTAGCTTTAAAATTGGAATTTTACGTATACACTTTTTAAAACATATTCCTCATGAAAGTGTTGTAGATTTTGGACGATAGTGTAAAGATAATTTATAGGGGGTGCAAACTGTAAAAAACTATGGTAAAAAGGAAAAAAAAAAGAAGATATTTTGTTTTTATTCATAACATACCATTTCCAGTTGAATCGTCAACGCACACAGGTTTATCTTTAAGAAGTTTATTAATTAAAAATTTAGTGGGATAGCTCAAATTCGGATTTTTCCGGTTTTTTTTTTCTTCCTTTCTCTCTCTCATCATTTGGTATTTTCTCAATTTCTGTGTTTACACACTCTCCATCGTCGACTTGTAAATTCACTTTTCTTAGGGTTCTTCTTCATCGGAACTTTTTTTTCTCGCGGAAGAGGATCATCGGATTTCCGAAAAACGGAGATGGCCGGCGTCGATTCCGGCAAGCTTATCGGCTCGGAGATTCATGGATTCCATACTTTGCAAGGTTTGTTCTAAGATGATCGTTCGTGTTGATTCATGAAAGCTAGTTGACTGTTTTTTTTTTTTTTCTTAAATTCGCACGAAAATCGCTTGTCTGAGTTTTCATTCACCGATCATTTTCCATTCATTTTCTCTGGGTTTTGGACTTTTCCGATTGCTCTTGATTCTCGCTCGCAGCTATTGAACTAGAATTTGCAGATAGTTGTGGAATCGGAGGTTCCTCGTGATCTAATGTGTTGAATTGAATAAGAATTCACCGACATTTAGGCGGATCAGTAGGATAGAGAAAACTTTGGATACCGAATCGAAGCAGATTATTTGGTCATCAGGAGACTTTTCGTACCTGTTCATGAACATGTCTCAGTATATTCAGAGTTCATCCTTTATTCAAGTGAAAAGATAATTGGGATTTGTTTCAGCTGGTTTTTGATCGTGGATATGGAGAAAGTTAGATGCATCAATAGATACGTGGATTTGTGCTTAATGTACACTTGAGGTTGTATTGTCAATAATTATTGACAGTTTTGATTGTGTGTTGCAGATCTGGATATACAAACGATGTTGGAGGAAGCATACAGTAGGTGGCTCCGGCCAAATGAGATCCATGCTCTCCTCTGTAACCATAAATACTTCACCATCAACGTCAAGCCAGTGACCTTACCCAAAAGTAATCAGTATTTCCATGCCATTTTTCCTCCTCACATGTTACAATTCTGTCCACTGTTGGACTTGACTACGTCTTGTTAGGAACTTCTTAATCACATATGCTCTTTTCAACTTGGTTAAATCTCTGTCCAGGCTCTTGTTCTATCAAAATTTTGAATTTGTTCATATTTGGCAGGTGGCACTATCGTGTTGTTTGACCGTAAGATGTTGAGGAACTTTAGAAAAGACGGTCATAACTGGAAAAAGAAAAAGGATGGAAAGACCATTAAGGAAGCTCACGAACACCTAAAAGTGAGTTTTTTCTTAATGTCTTTTTGAGTTCATATGCGTGTTTGTCTCCTCTACAGCTAGTATATATGTTATTTTGCGACCTCTGTATATTATTTTTTCCATCTCCAGGTNGAGACGTCAACAAACCCAGGGTATGCAAATGAAGAAGAACAGAGCCTGAAGGACACTCTGTCGGCATACAGAACCGCTGCAGAGGCGGCGGCGCGGATTCAGGGAGCGTTCAGGGAGCACGAGCTGAAAGTCAGGTCAAGCGCGGTTAGGTTTGCTAGCAAGGAAGAAGAAGCCAAAAACATAATAGCCGCTATGAAGATTCAGCATGCGTTTCGCAACTACGAGACACGTAGGAAGATTGCAGCCGCTGCTCGGATTCAGTAAAGGCTGTCTCTTATACACATCTAGATGTGTATAAGAGACAGCTCTGAGGAATTTTGGTAAAACAGGTTCAGGCAGCTCCAGCAACACCTGGGAACTCATACTCGAGTTCGATCACTGACCACTTATCATCAAAACCCGTGGCTGAAGATATTAATTCTGTTGTCCGTAATGCTTGTAATACAGGTGAGAAGGAGTCTCTTGGTGATCTTGAACTTTTTCGATTCAAACTTTTGGTGTATATTGGCAATTCTTCCGTATTGTTCAGTAAATTTTAGTCGTGTATATTAAAATGTGTTCTTCATTTGGAGTTCTTTTAGAAGGCTGGGCATTTATCACACTTCTCTTTTTTTTTTGAGGGTTTGAAGTGCGCAGCAACAGTCTGGTTTCTAGAAATCATGAGATTAGGCTTCATGAGATCAACACACTTGATTGGGATGAGCTTCTAGTACCAGCAGATATTAGCAACCAGTCTCCACCACCAGAAGGTACTTATATTACTTGAGCTTGTCCTTTAAAAATCCCCATCCTTCACATAAAATAATATCTGGTTGTTGTAAAAAGGGAGTAATGAGATGATGCTGAAAAACACTTATTTTTCTTTTCATTTGTTCTCTGCTTACAGAAGATGTGTTATACTTCACAGAACAGCTCCAAACTGCGCCTAGGGGATCTGCAAAGCGAGTGAGTGAAATTGATATTTCAAGCCTGCAAGTGGCTTTGCCTGGCTTTCTGTTCAACATTTTTCCGTCTTGTTCATTGTGCAGGGAAATCACCTTGCAGGCTACAACGCATCAACAGATACACCATCATTTCTCGGTCTTGGAGATCCTGTTTATCAAAATAATAATCCATGTGGCGCAGGAGAATTTTCTAGTCAGCATTTGGACTGTGTAGTAGATCCAAATCTACAGGGAATGGATTCCAGTGCAACAGTTGCTGATGAATCGGGTGATGCTTTGCATAATAACGGTTATGGAAGTCAGGAAAGTTTTGGAAGGTGGGTGAACAACTTCATAAGTGACTCTCCTGGTTCAGTGGAGGATCCTTCCCTTGAAGCTGTATTTACACCTGGGCAGGAATCATCTGCTCCTCCTGCTGTATTTCATTCTGAGTCTAACATACCGGAGCAAGTATTCAACATTACTGATGTTTCACCTGCCTGGGCCTATTCGACAGAGAAAACAAAGGTTTTTTTAATCAAACCCTTTTTTCCAATATACCTTTTTCTATCACGTCACCACTGGTTTGTCCTATCCTATAACCAAACAAAACCTTGCTTTCACGGAATTGTCATTTCAGTCATGGTGCTGAAGGGAAAGAAAAAAAATTGCACACCTTAGACCTTGGTTTAAAAGAGGAGAGTAATAAATTCTCTCAATTTGGAGACATTAACTCAAAGCCTTCCCATTAATAAATAATATGGAATTGACTGTGTCTCCCCTTTTGCGTGTGTGTTTGTTGAGGTCTTATGCATGTTATTAGTAGGTTTACAGTAAGAAATTGTGTATAGTGTGATTTACAATATATAATAGAGATGAAGCTTGGATATGTAAAGCATAACATTGTGATATCCGTCTCTGTTTCATATTGTGTTTCATATTGCTGTCTTAAAACTACATTTCAAGATCTAATAAGCATTTCTTGCTGTAAAGAGCTAAACATTTACATGTTAATTTTGCAGATACTTGTAACTGGGTTCTTTCACGACAGCTTCCAACATTTTGGAAGATCAAACCTCTTCTGCATTTGTGGAGAGTTGCGTGTCCCCGCAGAATTTCTCCAGATGGGGGTTTATCGTTGCTTTCTTCCCCCTCAATCTCCTGGGATGGTGAACCTTTATTTAAGTGCCGATGGGAGCAAACCGATCAGCCAATTATTCAGCTTCGAACACCGCTCAGTTCCAGTTATTGAAAAAGTCGTCCCTCAAGACGACCAGCTATACAAGTGGGAAGAATTTGAGTTCCAAGTCAGACTTGCTCATCTTCTCTTCACTTCTTCGAACAAAATCAGCGTTTTCTCAAGCAAAATCTCACCTGATAACCTGCTAGAGGCTAAAAAACTTGCCAGCAGGACTTCCCATCTCTTAAACAGTTGGGCGTATTTAATGAAGTCAATCCAGGCGAATGAGGTTCCGTTTGATCAAGCGAGGGACCATCTCTTTGAGCTTACTTTGAAAAATAGGCTGAAGGAGTGGCTTTTGGAGAAAGTGATCGAAAACCGCAACACGAAGGAGTATGACTCTAAAGGCCTTGGAGTGATCCACCTCTGTGCCGTCCTTGGATACACTTGGTCGATCCTTCTCTTCTCCTGGGCAAGTATATCGTTGGATTTCCGTGATAAGCATGGCTGGACCGCTCTTCATTGGGCAGCATACTATGGAAGGTTAAATAACTTGCATATTCCAAGTGATACGGGATTCGGTAATCTTGTTTTCGTTTTATTTACTTCTTTTTCCACGTTTTATTATTTGAAAGGGAGAAAATGGTTGCTGCTCTTCTGTCTGCCGGGGCAAGACCAAACTTGGTGACAGACCCGACTAAGGAATTCCTCGGCGGCTGCACGGCGGCTGATCTGGCACAACAGAAAGGTTATGAAGGTTTAGCAGCCTTTCTTGCTGAGAAATGTCTTGTAGCACAGTTCAGGGACATGAAAATGGCTGGTAACATCAGCGGCAACCTTGAGGGCGTCAAGGCAGAGACGTCAACAAACCCAGGGTATGCAAATGAAGAAGAACAGAGCCTGAAGGACACTCTGTCGGCATACAGAACCGCTGCAGAGGCGGCGGCGCGGATTCAGGGAGCGTTCAGGGAGCACGAGCTGAAAGTCAGGTCAAGCGCGGTTAGGTTTGCTAGCAAGGAAGAAGAAGCCAAAAACATAATAGCCGCTATGAAGATTCAGCATGCGTTTCGCAACTACGAGACACGTAGGAAGATTGCAGCCGCTGCTCGGATTCAGTACAGGTTCCAAACATGGAAAATGAGGCGGGAGTTCCTGAACATGCGGAATAAGGCAATTAGGATCCAGGTAACAGATTCTTTTGCCATCAGTTTAATCTGGACTCTGCAACCAATAGAGAACTGCTCTTTTGCTTTTAGAATACGCGATATGATGTTGTTTTCTCGGTGATGCAGGCTGCGTTCAGAGGGTTCCAAGTAAGAAGACAGTACCAGAAGATAACATGGTCGGTGGGAGTTCTTGAGAAGGCGATTCTGAGGTGGAGACTGAAGAGAAGGGGATTCAGAGGGCTTCAGGTTAGCCAACCTGAGGAGAAGGAAGGGAGTGAGCCGGTGGAGGATTTCTACAAGACAAGCCAGAAACAAGCGGAGGAGCGGCTCGAGAGGTCAGTGGTTCGAGTCCAGGCCATGTTCCGGTCCAAGAAGGCTCAGCAAGATTATAGGAGGATGAAACTGGCTCATGAAGAAGCTCAGGTAAAATCACTTATTTGCTTGTTTCTATTTTCTTTACTCGATTCAAAAATAGATTAGTAGAAGAAGATTGAAACATAGAAAGTTCGATGATTAATGTATGTTTAAACATAAAATGTGACACAGCTGGAGTATGATGGGATGCAAGAGCTTGATCAAATGGCGATGGAGGAGAGCTGAATGGTATAATAAAGAGAAGCGATGTGATGTAAAAAAAAAAGAGAAGCGATGTGGAGTGGAACTGTAAATTTGTGTACATGACAAGGGGCAATTTCGACCTTTTAGAAGCTGTTTTCAAAAAAGTTTCAAAAGGGTATTATGGTTAAATCAATCCTGGAGCTGGAAGATTTCCATAGAGCGTCTCTTGTCGTTAAAGTGTTTTTTTTTTTTTTTTGGAGGATGGTGGTTAGTTTTATAATGGAATGCGTTATGTGACCTTTGTGAGATTTGACGCCAAAAAGCTAAACGTTTTTAGTCCTTTTGTTTAGAATTTCTCCTTTCTACCGTTTTCTATTTTGGATTTCTCTCACTTATGTAATATGTATAATAAATATATTTTAATTATGCGTCAGTGTCACCCACATTGTATATCATTCTAAATAAATAATAATCTAAGATATTGTAATAAAGTGTAAAAGTAAAGAACATGAAACAAATATACGTGAAATCCAGAGGATACATAGCGAATGTCGCTAAAGTACAAATGTCTTCTTCCACAAAAAAAACTCTTTGTTACAGGCTGATCTCGAATTCTCCTTGTTTATACAGCAACTTTTACACTTTGTGCCGTCGTTGAAGCTGGACTTTCGACCTGAGAGTGAGATCAACAGGTGTTTGTTTACTTACTAATCGAGGTTTGATTTCTATCGATCAGAGAATTGCAAATCTAGATTCTTGTATTTACCTTGGCTGCTTTAAACAGTTCGTCTACAACTTCAGACAGAGTTGGATGTGCATGAACCGCAAGTTTTATGTCCTGCAACAACATCATCATCAAAAAGCCAGATAAGGTCACAATCAAAAGTTCAATGATCAGAAATATCAGGAACAGGTTGGTTTAGCCAGAAAGAAAAAAAGACACTTGCCTGAATGCGTGTTCCTAAAGCAATAGCGTTGGATGCTTCATGGATAAGATCAGCAGCATGCAATCCAAAGATATGAACTCCCAGGATTTCGCCATTGTCAGGTCTGTATATCATCTGTGCACATAAAGAGCGTGTTCACGTATCTTTCTCGGTCACTCGAGGACTATAAAAAACCTTCTTTAGTTTTTTTTTCCTTCCGATTTAGTTCGTCTCTTTACCTTAGCGATTCCTTCTCCTTCATTTTCGGCTAGAGCCTTTGTGTTTGCCTTGAAACTTGTCTTGGCAATACTTACTTTAAATCCCTCTTTCTCAGCTTTCTCTCTCGCTTGAGGCTGGGAATTGCAGAAATGATTACTCCACATAAAAGGTTACGGTTACCTTCTTTAAAATTAAAAAAACACCAAATCCGCTAAGGGTGTCTAGAGTTACCTCTGTCAACCCCACCATGCTGATTTCAGGATGAGTAAAACAAGCAGCTGGGATGCTAAGATGATTAAGCACATGATCTCTACCTGTGACTTGCTCCACCACTAGCCAACACGAGTAGTTGCACAGAGTTTAATAAGAGGTCGATCAAACGTAATGAAGTATAAACAAGGAAAAAAGACTAATGCGTATATCGTGGCATATTGATAATTGATTTACCAGAAATTCCTTGGGCACTGGCTGCATGAGCGAGCATCAGTTTACCATTGGCATCACCGATGCAGTACAAGTGTGGAACCTATCAACCAAGAGCGACTCGGTAAGAACTGGTGGTAAAGTCATAAGGTGTGCATATGAAAACAACACTAACCAGCTTTCCATTTCCATCGATAACACGCATTCGCTCATCAACTGGTATAAACCCTCTCTGCGTCGCTACATTGATCTGTGTGGAAAACAGAGCGTCAGGGTTATGTCTTTAATAACCAAATAAACAGAAAACGCAAAGTGAGAAAAGATTATTCATAAGAGGATGCGGTTTATTGCCATCTTACATTTTCTAGGCCAAGACCATTGGTGAATGGAGCTCTTCCTGTAGCAATAAGAGCAGCGTCCACCTTGAAAAAAGAACATAAGGTCACACTTTCAGCGCAAGAAACAAAAAACCCATAAAAGTGTCAATTGTGATAGAATTTAAAGATGTTTCTGTTTCTTATTCTTTTGTCGGAGAAAAAGATCAAGTTCAAGAAAATGATAAGCCTTAGCTAACCTACGCAAGTATGCATGTAATAATTTATATACTTCTGCTTGTGGTAAGCCCCCATAGGAATAGTAAAAGCGCCAAAATATCGTAGTGAGAATGGTGAGAACCAAAAAGTGAGAAAAGACATCTAGGGATCCACTAAAAGCACATAACTGGTAGGACGTGAGATTAAGTCTCGAATATGAGTACTAACTACTCGGCAGCAAGCACAATCATTATCTTAAGCATCATCAATAATCCATCCAGAAAGATAGCTTTGTAAAAACGTCAGAGGCACTTAAAAGCTCTTTTATACGAGATTTTGTTTACCTCCAAAGTATCTTTGAGTTCCTTGGTTTTGGCATCAATAAGCTCAATCAACACAGGTCTTCCATCCTTTGCTGGAGTGATCTGTAAAAAAGAGTCAAAACAAATTAAGGATCTGCAAACACACTGTATAAGGAAGAAATGATATATAGAATGCCTGAGATAATACTTTGCTTGCAAAGACTCCAGTATGATAGTCAATCTTTCTTGGATTGATCAGAACCCTTTGAGCCAGTTTACTGATCTCAGGATCAAATCCAGGCATCAGCTGATCCAGCGCCTCAATAAATGTTACCTGCACAAAATTTTGTACCAAGTTTGGTCACTTCCTGTAGTTCTACAGTTCTACTGCATCACAAACTTAAGTAGCCCGAAACATAGCAATATCTTATTTTTGAGTTCGATTACCAATAGAGAAGCTTCATAGGAGCCTTTCATTACTATTGAGAGAAATAAACTCTTAATTGAAAGCTACACACAAACACCACTTGCTCATACTAATGCAAGTAATTAGTAAAAACTAACATGTTACCTCACTTCCAAGGGCCGTGTAAACATCACTGAACTCAAGACCGATATAACCACTTCCTACTATCGCAATCCAGTCAGGAACAGACTCCAACTTCAATGCATGGTCACTTGTGATAACAGTCTTTCCTACAGAACAAAAATATGAGGAATTTTAAGGTGCTTGCTATACTAACAGCGGGTTTGGAAACTCCTCCCCTAGCATATATATCTTTAAAAACAAAACACATACCATCAACTTCAATTCCTTTCGGGACATATGGTACAGATCCAGTTGCAATGATTATATCTTTGGCGGTGATAATATTGTCAGGGAAACCAACCTTTCCGTATTTAACCTTTTGTGGCCCCTGAACAAGTACACAAAAGACTAAAGAGTATAAGGATCGCCAACAGCATATCATGTCGAGTTATCAACCAAAGACAATAACATACTGACCAGAACAGAGCCAAACCCAGTCAATATGTCAACACCAAGTGCCTTCATTGAATTGGTGAGATTATTCCTAATTTTGGTAGCAAGGTTACTCGCATGGTCAGCCACACCCTGACGGTCATAACCGGCAGCTGAAACCTGTTATCCAGGGGAGACAAAGGAGGCAAGATAGAATCAAAGCCAAGGAGATAGTACTTGCTTACAATCAATCAAAATCAAACTTTTGAGCATCTAAAATCATTTCATGGACTATTAGTTGCAGTCCAGAGAAGAAATCAAAAGAGGCAACACTAACTGCTGCATTTAGATATGTTTAAAGCGGTATAGCCTAGACCAGCGATTCTATATGAGCCAACATCAGTTCATATTACCTGCAGACCAAAGGCCTTCATGTGATGTTCGTTCTGAAGTTCCCGCATCCTACCACTAACAGCAAGAAGTGCTTTGGAAGGCACGCAGCCTCTGTTGACGCAAGTTCCTCCGACAACATCTCCTTCAATGATGGCAGTTTTGAGTCCCTAAAGAACATTATCAAACCAAAAATTCACCCAGTGGAATATTGTAAGCAAATACAGTAACAGATGTAGTAGGATTTTCATATTGGCATATTGAAGAGGACGTTTCTATAAACAAAGCATATGTTTCCACTATAAATCTCAGTTAGTATTCAATTCTCACAATTTACCGGCTCAGTGAAACAATGTACAAGAAAATGGGAAGAAAAATATAATCTCATAATAAGCCATATGATTTGAAATCGACGAAGAGTACAACTCAGATGATCCACGTATACACAAATGTAAGAGCTTCAAGTTTTCATAACCTAAGAATGATTCGATTCGTGTGCTGAGAAACAAATGTATCCAAATCAGTTTGAATCAAGAACATTGGCAAATCATTATAAGCCTTTTCACCAGATTATAGTCGAACTTATTTTCCAAATTAAAATCGAAAACAAAGCAAACCTTCTCTACGGCGTGCAGTGCAGCTCCGTGGCCGCCAACTCCAGCTCCGATAATGACCAAATCATAATCGAACGATTTCGACGGAGCTCCATTGCCAGCAGCGGAAGAAGAAGAAGCAGCGGCGGAGACTTCAATCCTCCTACCATGACTTTGTAAACGGCACGATGTCAACTGCTTCGACGGAGAGAAACCAAACGCCTCTCGCCGGAGTCCGCAGAACCGGAGATTCCTCGGCGTAGAAGGAGCGGCATTCGATGAACAGAGCGAACGATTCGATATAGTAATCGACGCCTGTGAGAAGGAAAGAGAGAGAGCTGATTGCATTGTTAGAGTCAGAGAGAGAGAGAGTGAGAGATCTGTAGAAGAAAATGGGAGTGACGGAGATGACAAGTACTCTCACACCGGAGACATAGACGGGCGGAGGCGGAGATATCAAAGATGGGACACGTGGCACGTTTCTCGTCATCAAACCGGAGATTTTAAAAACCCGGTTTATATCTCTAAGCCCATTGGGCTTTTTGTTTATCGTCAAATGTCCTCCTATTATATTCTCTACTTTCGGAAGAAGAACACGTGGGAAGGAGAACGGTGAACAGTTCAAACGTCACTCCGACACGTGTGGAAAAGCAGAACACGTGTCAAGGAAGTGGGGAAGCTCTGTCTTGTTCTGTTCCACATTCTTCTCCTTACTTGTTGTCAAGAGAGATGTATTAACGGAGAGAAGAAGGGAGAAAGATAAGTGAAGAGAGAA
Source organism: Alliaria petiolata (assembly GCA_020283515.1). NCBI lineage: Eukaryota > Viridiplantae > Streptophyta > Magnoliopsida > Brassicales > Brassicaceae > Alliaria > Alliaria petiolata. Next base: position 216,903,872 of record JAHZTW010000001.1, on the reverse strand, counting down.
GAATTGATTAAACAAACAAACAAAAATGGAGAAGAGTGGAGGAAGAAAGGTAATGGATGAGATAAGAAGCTTTGAGAAGGCAAGCTTGTTCGATCTCGGTCATCCTCTTCTCAACCGCATCGCCGATTCCTTCGTCAAAGCCGCCGGAGTAAGTTTTCATATAATTTATATAAATGAATATGTGTACAACAACTATATATAAGACGATACATAGCTTATTAAAGATAAGCTTAAAATGGATTTTATATTATGAAGGTCGGAGCTTTACAAGCTGTGTCGAGGGAAGCTTACTTTACGGTGGTTGATGGTAAAAAATCTCCGGCGACTTTCTTCTTCTTCTTCTTCTTCATATTCCAATATATATATGAGTCAAAATAATTAGATAAATAAATAAACTTTAATTCAGGGGCAGGGTTTGACTCGAACACCGTGGGTCCACCGTCGGAGAATACCGGCAGCAATAAACATCGGTTCCCTAATCTCAGAGGTCCGTTAATTATGTCACGTAATTGCAATTACAATATCGTATGTGGTTGACCAAATATATATAAATCGCGTTATGTTGATGGTGTTTGTTGTTGCATTGTCAGGGGAAAGCAGCAGCAAATCTCTGGAAGCATTGGTTAGTTTAGTTACAAATGAATACTAAATTAACTTTTGTTTATTTATGTGGAATATCCGTCCGCACGTGTATACATATTATGTACGTGTATTGTGTGCATAAGTGAAAAGACAAAGTTTGGTGTCATATAAGGCTTATAAGCTTTTGTTTTACACTTAGTTAACTAACGATTGGTCTTGTAACACCGTTTAAATTGGTTGGTCTTTAGGTGAAGAAAACAGGAAAAGAATCTCTCCAATGGGGTGAGTTTATTATACATATTATGTTAAATTTAGCAGATGTGATTAAACCTTTAATAGAGATTTAACTAAGGGCTTGGGATGTTGAAATATATGGTATGGCAGGGCTAGCCGCTGGATTATACTCGGGTATAACCTATGGTATGAAGGAGGCTCGTGGAGGAGCTCATGATTGGGTGAGTCTAATCAACATTGTCATTTTAGAATTTTTCGGAAAACAAACAAAAATTGTCATTTTAGAAACAAAATTTGTTACTATCATTTCTCATGTGATGGATGTTCTTTCCCTAATTTGTTGTAACCAATGTATATATTGCAGAGGAACAGTGCGGTGGCTGGAGCATTGACAGGAGCGGCGATGGCTATGACGACCTCGGAGAGAGCAAGCCATGAGCAAGTGGTTCAGTCTGCTCTCACGGGAGCAGCCATTTCTACCGCTGCTAATCTCCTTTCCAGCGTTTTCTAGATGATTTTCATTACAAGGCTCTTTATTTAAGGGGTTGTTATATGTGTTAGTTTTAGAATAAATATGTCTTTATATAAAAGTTTCTCTACAGGTCTGTTAAGATCTTTGTATGAAACTGAAGCCAGAGATCACATTTCGTTCCGTTTATTTTATTTTCTTTTTTTGCGTTTAATTTGCTTTAGGAAAAAAAATGTTCATATATTTGGGTTTAGAAGAAAATAACATTATCCCCCATTTGGATAAAGTTGCGGGTCATGTGGACCCAGCGGGGCTAAAATCTCATATAAGTGAGACCCGTGAGGTTGCATGAGATGTTTGTTTGGAAGTATTATCTCGTGATCATTGATCAGAGAAATCTCTTGAAAATTCTTAAATTAGCAAAGGTTTTTTTTTACAATTCCTAAATGTAAAATCATATATGCACACTCAATGGTCCATGCGTTTGCGACAGCCGACACCCCATGACCCCAAGCTAAAAAATAGATCTAGAGGTCCATTAGCTTAACAGGTTCACTAAACTTTTGTTTCAAAGGTCCCTAAACTTTGGTCCAAGACACATGTCGTAACTTTTTGTTTAAGTTAACATTATTTTATCTAAATTGTAAAGGTAGTTAGTGCGTAACTAATCACAACTCTTTGGTGTGTTAAATCGAAACCTTTCTCATTTGGCTAAGTATCGGGTTTGATATTAAATTTTTCAAATTTTGTAAGTTTTTTCAAAAGCTTACAGTCTACGATGTTTTTTGAAATGATTTAAATTTTGTAATGTGAACTTGTTTATTAGATTGCAGCATTTCCTATAATTAATCTGAACTTACGCCTAAATTAGAAAAAGACCTAAGAGGGAGTTACTGGTAGAAAAATTTATAATGATTGGGGAGTTGATGGTAGAGAGATTTATAATGATTGTTAAAATTTTGAGATTTCATTATTATTGGTTGATGAATTCTGACTAAAATCCACTGTTATTGCTGTGCAGATTTTCAAATTTCATACAAAATTTATTGTTATTCAAAAAGTTTTGTTTTTAATGATTCTATCATTCTGTTAGAATTTTTGTTATTGGGACATGGATTGTTAACAATTTAACTCATAAAAAAAAACTTTCAAAATATTATATATATCAATTGGATACTCAAAATCATTATAGAAATTTTTTTGATAGATTTTCAAAATACACATAACTCTCTATAAATCTAACACTCTTTACAAATTTAACAAATCGTTCGACTCTTAAAATCATCGCAACTTTCAATAAATCATACTCTCGCTAAAAAGCATTTATTACTAAAGTCTAAAGTGGACATAATCTACAGACCTGTGAACAAACAACCAATAGATTCCAACGTACGTAAAAAAGGAATTGTACGAATCTGACACCTAAATGTGTAATAATAACTTTAAAAAAAAAAAATAGTAAAAACAGATCGTTTTTTGGTTAATAAACGAAAAAAAGTTCTACCCACTCTTGACCACTCGTGAAAATAAATTTTAAGATATTCATTTTGGTAACAGCATAATTTCGGGTTTGAGAAAATCATGGATTAATGTCTCTTCTTTTGGATATATTCATATGGCGTAAACGCATTGTATTTGAAATACGCCGCGTGCTAACAACTCTTTTGTCAACAACGCATAACAAACAGCTTCACAAGTAGAATATTTTGGGTGGAATTTTTATAATAATATTTTCTGTTGTAAAGTATTAGTCGTCGTAATTAAGTTTAGTCAACTTTAATGATGATAACATATATTTAAAAGAAAAAAATACGAAAGAGTGGAGATCACATGGAGGAGGATAATATAAAAACGATTCCCATCACCTTTCCTTCCTCAAAAAGGATTCTTCTTCCTCCACATACTCTTTTTTTTTTTTTTTTTGACGTCTCACCTTCTTCCACCTTCAGTCGCCAAAATGTAAATCTTTAATTAAACAAACCTTAATCATCTTCATCAAATTCCTAATCTCTCTAATCGCTAATCTTCTTTATTTTATTTTTTATTTTCTGTCTGCAGAAGATAGGGGAATCGGATCGACAACAGTTTGAAATTTGGCTGATTCTCATCTGAAGCAGAGGAATTGACATGGAGTCTGTTTCTCCGGCGACGAGCTCTGGTTACGATCAGTCGCGGCGCAAGCGGAAGAAGAAACCGCCGTCGCTTCCTGCGTCTCAGTCGTCGTTGCAGAAATGGAGATCGGAGAAGCAACAACAGATCTACTCGACGAATATCATCCGAGCTCTGAGAGAACTCCGGATTAGCGCGGAAACGGATCCATCAGCGAAGCCGCCTTCTTCTCGCGGCGGAGGCAGAGCCGGAGCCGTACGCGACGCCGCCTATAGATCCCTGGCGGTTACGGCGAGAGGCAGGACACTGTGGAGCAGAGCTATATTATCTAAAGCCGTGAGAGTGAAGCTCAAGTTCAGGAAACAGAACCGGCCTAGAAATTCGAATCCTCCGACGACGACGATGGTATCGATAACCGGGAATAACCGGTTAAGGAAAAAGAGAGCAACGGTTTTGAGGCTGAAGACGAAAGGTTTGCCAGCTGTACAGAGGAAAGTGAAACTGCTGAGCCGGTTAATTCCGGGTTGCCGGAAACAACCGTTGCCTGTGGTTCTGGAAGAAACCACCGATTATATTGTTGCGATGGAGATGCAGGTTCGTGCTTTGAATGCCATTATATCCACCTTCGGCTCCGGCTCCAGCTCGAGCTCGGCTGCGCCGCCACCACCTCCGGAGACAGATCTTGAAAGCGAAGAGACACACATGCTCGGTTAGCTTGGCCAAACTGTCTTTTTGTATCTTTCCTCTTTTTTTTTTTTTTTTTTTTTCAAATACTTGTTTATTATTATCTGATCATATGATTTGTTTCTGCTATTTTAAATATTATGAATTTATGAGTACACAACCCCAACTTCATTTAAGTGTGTATATCCATCCTTTTTTTCGTGAATCTTTGAAAAATGTAAGAAAGAGAAGAACAATGCCAGTGATTTTATCGAGTGTAAGCTTTGATTTGTTATGTAATTAAGAAGTAGCGTGAAAATTTGTTTGATATTGAAATCGAGGTCTTTTTTATATATTTGGTCATGTTAGTAGTAGCTTGTGTTATAGTTATCATGACATTAGGTTTACCTAGTCTTCCAAGCTGTATCTACGAAGCAAACGGCACATGAAGTGAAGGTTGGTACATAATTTGATGCCTTGAAGGCTTTGGTGGTGTGAACACTTGAGAGTGCTTCTTCTGCCATAATTTCTAAGGATAAACGTTTCACCTCTGTAAAATTAAACACCATCTGCAAAAGATAAGCTGTTTGCGAGCATTCAATAGATAATCAGGAAGAACAAACCAAAAAAAAAATGTGCTAAGCCAACATGAGAAGTCACATGACTCACAGCCAAAATAGCTAGCTCTAGACTCTTGAGTGTGAATCTTTGAAAGAGAAAGCTTTTTTTTTTTTTTAGAAACTTAAGGTGTGCCTTCTCTAATATACAACAAATCGATACCTTTCCTCACTCTTAGGCTAGCTAATAACTCGTACTTGTTCTTCGAGAGGATTGTCGGCTGCTTGTTCTTCACAGATGGAGCAGAGCTGCTGAGGCCACGTGATGTATGACGTTTTTGTGGTTTTGGTGGTTTAGGCCTTTTCCTGATGGTTTTGGTGGTTTAGGCCTTGCTTTACTGGCCTTGACTTGAGCTGCTTTGCATCGTTAACATCAAGATCCTCTACATGGTCTACAAAAAACGTAAATTACACTACAATGTTCCTTATCAAAACCTTGGATCTCAAGGCGTTGAAGGGTGCTCCTTTCGGGACTGAAGTAGAAAACATAAAACGGTTTAGATGTATACTTGTTCGACATAACAGTCTCACCACTAGCAGTTACTCCAACGATGAAATGATTGCAGGGATCAACCACTGCATCCTCTCCCAAACTGTAGACACGTTTCGACCATTCCCGTGTCTCGATATCCTCTAGTACACACATAGACAGCTCAAGGGTATTGACATCATGATACTCCCAACTAATCCCACATAATCTACCTTCATAGTGCATCAATTTAATCTTATACAGATAACCCAAGCATTCTGCTTGTTCTCACTGATTGATTTACGGCGGAGGAGAAGAATGAAAGACACTAGAGAAACCCTAAGAGGAAGATTTATGAAGGATGAGCAAGGCACGTGATAGTGATACTCTATTTTTTTCCTTTTTTGTTGGACCGAAATGCGTTAATAGGCACTTCTTCCACCATCTTTTCTTTTCTACTTAATTAGTAGACTTAAATATTATTATTTTTATTAACAAAATACATTATGCTAATCCATTTGTTCCATGGCTGCTTCTTCGTCAAAGCTTTGGGCAAAGGGTTCGCCGGCGCTGCCTTCTGAGGTAGTAGAAGAAGAGATACTTAAAAGGATTCCGATAGAGAATGTGATACGATTCAAATCGATATGCAAGGAATGTGGCCAAACCCAAACACATGCGTTCCCATCATCATACTTCTAACTGAATCTGTCAAGGTTCTGTTAGAGATATCACCAAGTGCCCCCAAGAGTCTCTCGCTCTCTCCGAACTGCGTGACTGTGAAGAAATTATCAGCGAGAGAGAATGGGTTGAGTTTCCTCAGGCCGTAGATAGTTTATAGTAATTTGACAATGGAACTTAATTACTTTATTGTTGTTCGTTAGGCTACTTGCTGTATTTAAGAAACCATCATATAACACAAGTCACAAGACTCTAATCACGTTTCAGAGTTGGGGACACCATGAATGGTTAATATTCAAAACCAAACTCGGAATTTAGCCAAAACTAGAAATTACAAGTCATCTACATATTTTGCTATTTATAGTTCCTAAACTCTTCTTCCACTTAAACAACCATATCCATACACAATGGGCACAAATCTCTTCTTAATTAATGGTTCATAGAGATTTTGCAAGTTAGTTATTTGTAATTTTGGTATGCGAGAAATAAATCAATGGCTGCTTATATTGATTTGTTGGAAGACTTAATTTGTTTTGCGGAAGTCATCTTTCTACCGTGTGATGATCATAGTTTTTGGACGACGACTTCGAAAATCAACGGTTCGATTGTTTGATTAAGTCGTTACCCACTTGGATTATACTGGATACTCAACTAATGACGAACTTTAGTGGTTTGTCACTACTTCCTAACAATCGCTCAAATTGGAGATTTTAAATCATATATCTTATTATAGTTTGGCCTGCAGATTTTGCATCTCTAATGTCAAACGCCTTCTATATATTATACTATCAATATTAATGGAAAAGTATTAATAATGAAGTTAATTAAGCTACAACTTGGTTAATAATCAAAACCAAACTCAGAAATATTTAGCCAAAACTATAAATCACAAGTCCTCTACATGTTTTGCTATTTATAGTTCCTAAACCTTCTTCCACTTAAACAACCATATACCCATACACAATGGCTTCAAAAAACCCGATTAATCGCCCATCAGTGAGACACCCGAGTCACAACCATCCATTGCGCGTCTTTAAGGCCCAAGACGAAGATGAGATCATCTGCTCTGGTTGCGAGCTCGACCTGACAGGACAAGCTTTCAAGTGCACGAAGAAAGACTGCGATTACTTCTTGCACAAGTCATGTTTTGACCTACCTCGTGAAATCAAACACAAGTCTCATCATGACCATTCTTTAACCTTGCTTCATTCCCCACCATATAGTAATCAATCTTACGAGTGTGAAGCTTGCGGTGAGTATGGATCAGGATTCACATACAATTGTTCTGAGTGCCAATACGAAGTTCATGTCGGATGTGCTTTTATCCCTGAGACCGTGGAGCGCGAAGATCACAAACACCCACTCACTCTACTTTACAACACACGTTGCAAAGGTCGTGAGGACGGTGAGATGTACGTATGTGATGTTTGTGACTGTCTCTTATACACATCTAGATGTGTATAAGAGACAGGACTTTTTCTACAAAGGAGCCGGTTCGAAACTGAAAAATCATATTTCGTACTCTTGCTCATATAGACATTATTATAAATCAAATAATTAATTGGCAAAGGTTTTTAGCCTGTCTCTTATACACATCTAGATGTGTATAAGAGACAGCATTAAGTGCTCGCAAAAGAAGACTCATTGAGGTTGGAGATGATGATGAAGATGATGATGAAGATGATGAGCCAAAGAAAGGAGGAGGAGAATCGAGCTCCGTGGCTTCAAGGATGAAGTCGTTGATGAGGGCTCAAGATGAGATGGCAGCGTTGCATCTCGAGTCACGTATGAAGAAAGCTGCTAATAATGCTATAATCTGGAGTATACGTTAGGCGGGATGGATTTAAGCGGAGATATTATTGGTGATCGAATCAATGATATGGTTAATTTGATAACATACATGATGAACCTTTGTGCTTGTTTCTTTCTTTTTTGGATTTTTCGTTATTTCGTGAGTTATTCTTTTCATGTTATTTTATCTTTTAAAAATAATAATAAGCTGATTTATGAAGAAGGGTGATGATGATCTTCAAGATTATTGAGAGGTGAGAGGAAAATTAGAAAAATCTTATATTCCTTAAAAAAAAAAAATCTTCGGTCATCAACACATATTCACATTTATATAATTTTTTTTTGTAATAAAAAGAGAATATCAGAGCCAGATTTCGATCCTGGGACCTGTGGGTTATGGGCCCACCACGCTTCCGCTGCGCCACTCTGATTTGTTAAAATAATTGCAAAAATATAATAATTCCTAAAGGTACGTCCTCGCTATCTGGACCGAAAGTCGCGTTGCTCTTTCCATAAACAACTTCCATAGCTAGCGACTACACCGAAGTTATAAACATTAACTTTATCAGTCAAGTGACCTTCGAATGCATTATGCATACTCTGAAGCCACGTATGTGAGTGAATATGTGATGGATGCAAAATGTATTGCAACGAGTTACACAAATTATCATGCAAAGTAATATTTTCGTCGTTCTAAATTACAAGGTTGCAAGTCCTACAGGGAAAACAGAAAATATGTCTTTAAGTTTTTTTCTCTGTTTTCTTTCTCACCATTTAAAATGTTGTTACAACTATTTTCTGTTTACAGAAAATACTTTTAGTCACATCTTTTCAATAAGAAACGACCGTTACAAAACCTCACCCTCAAAACTGTAAAAGAGGTCAACGAGCAGGAGGAGAAGAGAAGAAGATGACAAGGAAGTACACAAGAAAACCTGCGATAAGTATTCCTCCATACACCAACGTTTGATAAGACTTGACTCCAACTGTGTATTTGTACTCCTGTCTCTTATACACATCTAGATGTGTATAAGAGACAGGTTCTAGAAGAAACCACCGATTATATTGTTGCGATGGAGATGCAGGTTCGTGCTTTGAATGCCATTATATCCACCCTGTCTCTTATACACATCTAGATGTGTATAAGAGACAGGCATGGGAAACTCCTCCCCTAGCATATATATGTTTAAAACAAAACACATACCATCAACTTCAATTCCTTTCGGGACATATGGTACAGATCCAGTTGCAATGATTATATCTTTGGCGGTGATAATATTGTCAGGGAAACCAAGCTTTCCGTATTTAACCTTTTGTGGCCCCTGAACAAGTACACAAAAGACTAAAGAGTATAAGGATCGCCAATTAAGAACAGCATAGCATGTCGAGTTATCAACCAAATACAATAACATACTGACCAGAACAGAGCCAAACCCAGTCAATATGTCAACACCAAGTGCCTTCATTGAATTGGTGAGATTATTCCTAATTTTGGTAGCAAGGTTACTCGCATGGTCAGCCACACCCTGACGGTCATAACCGGCAGCTGAAACCTGTTATCCAGGGGAGACAAATGAAACAAGATAGAATCAGAGTCAAGGAGATAGTACTTGCTTACAATCAATCGAAATCAAAATTTTGTTGCGCATCTAAAATCATTTCATGGACTATTAGTTGCATTCCACAGCAGAAATAAAAAAAGGCAACACTAGCTCCTGCATTTAGATATGTCTAAAGGCGCGAGACCAGCGACATCAGTTCATATTACCTGCAGACCAAAGGCCTTCATGTGATGTTCGTTCTGGAGTTCCCGCATCCTACCACTGACAGCAAGAAGAGCTTTGGAAGGCACGCAGCCTCTGTTAACGCAAGTCCCTCCGACAACATCTCCTTCAATGATGGCAGTTTTGAGTCCCTAAAGAACATTATCAAACCAAAAATTCAGCCAGTGGAATACTGTAAGCAAATACAGTAAAGGATTTTCCATATTAGCATATTGAAGAGGATGTTGCTACGCATCCTTGTACCGTTTCTATAGACAAAGCATACGATTCCACTATAATCTCACAATAAGCCATATTATTTTAAATCAACGAAGAGNAACAGCGTGCTGTCTCTCTGTTTCAGAAACATAACTGCAGAAACAAGAAATCAAAACCGATTTGATGACCAGCGTAGCAAGCTTCTCATTGCTTTTTTTACTTAATTGTTTTGCTCACCTCAAAGGTATTTTCTCGTTTAGATGCTGAAGCACAATGACTACATCACTGCTCGCCCACACGAGGCTCTCATCTTCCATCATGAGCATTGGGTCCACATCGGCTAATGAGAGTATAAACCTATATACAGAATAAAGATTGATGTCAACTGTTGTTGTGGTTGAAAGTGTAATTTAAACAATTAATCTTTGGATCTTGCTTCAACTAACACTGGAATAACTCTTGTTCCGTAAGTCCGGTAGAGATCGCCTTTTTTTTTAACAGGCTTCTTTTTCTTTCCCTTCTGAACTTTCGAGCTATAAGGTGACCAGAGAGGCTTGTGCTTTACTATGGAATCACTCGAACCTTCAGACTCATCCGCCCAGCTCTAAGTACAAAAATATGGATTCCATGAAAAAAAAAAAGTTTGTGAAAGGAATTTGCAAATGAAATTTATAAGATTTACCTGGCGGAGAAAGTATTTATTAGAAAGTCCAGGGTCAGACACGTCGAGCAACCCAGCAGCTAGAACATCAGTAGACCTTTCCATTTCCTGCAATGGCCAATAAATATCACACGAGGCTTCACTGGTTGGAACAGTAACAGCAGATTACAAACTATTTTTTTTTCTGTTAGCCCAAGATTTCATAGCTTAACCTAACTCGGAAACCACAGTTGCAACTATTGAAACTCACTTCTTTGAGGATAGCACCATCTAAATATGTTTTGGTGTGCACATGGAATCTTCCATCCGTCTTAGTTTCCTGAAGGGAATGCCCACGCATGGCTTTTGAGACAGCAATAGCTAACTTCTCATGGCGATGTAATGGATGAGCCCCTCCCACGATCACTACTTCTTGCCCTTGATGAATCATTTTCTTTACCTGCAACGACTCAGGACAATTAGCATGTGAAAACCTATAGAGTCAAATCTTTGTATGTACTTTTGAAAAGATTATGGGTGCTAACTTTCTGATAGCAGTTAACTTGGCTAATATTTATTTTTACTAATCATAATGACTCGTAGAGATCAAAACGCCATTCAGAGAACAATAGAAAACCAAAGAACCTCCAATATTTCACGAACATCATTTATCTAAGGCAATAAGTATTTACCTCGGATTCTATCTCTTCAATATTTATGCTGAAGTTTTGTCCTCTTTCCATGATATTATATCGGTTGTGGTTTTGGAGCACAATGATAGGCACCAGCACTCTAGTTGCTAGATCAATTGTCTCAAACCTGGTTGCAGTTAGAATGAATCATCTAATCATTATATTCATTGCTAGAAGTATATAAACTCTTGTGTATCATACTACCTGACATCAGGAGCTATGACGTGCTCAATCGTAGTAGCTACTAGTGCCGCTAACTGACCAGAAAAAATATCATGGGTAGACTGATGACCAACAAAGTTAACGTTTCCTGGAAGCACAATGTTTCGTATCCTTGGCAATGTTCTGGGACTAACACTTCCCTCTTCAGTTTCAATCTTCCCATATGTACAAGGCCCCGCAGACAAATCTATGACAACATATCTATCAAGAAGAGAAACAAAATTTAGAAATAAAATCAAATTGAAAGCTTAGTGGAAAACTATAGCAGATAAAAATACAAATCGTTACGCCAACAATGTCTTGAATATTAATTTCAGACAAAAAGGCATATTGCTATATAATCAATGATTACCAAAGTGAAATGAAGCAATAGTGCCTATCTTCTTTGTATTCCTCTAATATTTTTTGTTTTTGTTTTCTGGCCTATCTATAATCAACAAAAGGGAAATGAAACCACACCATATTTTCTTATGCACAATATGATGATACCTAGCTAGATGTAATGCTTTCATAATAGGGTGGTAATTTTGGTTTGGTCACATCTATGGCACTATCATATCACTCATAGGGACGCCAAGGGAGAACCTACTGAGTACTTTTATCTATATTTTACCGCATTGAGGAAAGAAAAACAAAGATGAGTTTACCTGCCTGATCCAAGCCAAACTTGGGATGCTCCTCCACCATTGTATCTATATCGATAAATATAATCTGCCTCTTGTTTCTCCTTGTCTGCATCATTAAGCTCTGATAGCTTTGCAAACATCAAGCTGTCTAGGTCAATCTCTGTATTTCGAGGATCCATTCTTACCTGAATAATGAGGTCAGAAAAGAAAGGGGCAGTTAAAGAACCCAACAGGATAGCATCAATTACAGAATAAACACAAACATGACAGGAAAAAAACATCTCCTAGAACAAAGAGAAATATGAGGGTCATAAACCCAATAAGGCATCAAAAGTCTTCCAAACAAAATAAATCAAACAAAAACAAGAACAGGTAAAACATTTGGACACTCTGCATACCATATGCAAAATTCAAAAAGTAAGAAGAGCACTGCAAGCCATACCTTATCAAAATTCACTACAAATATGGCACTTGGTATGGGTTTATCCGCCGTTGCTGCTGATCCAGCTCCCACATCCATATCAAATATATAAGAGTAAAGCCGGTTAAATGCGGACTCAACTTTTGTTGCCTCTACGTCATAGGCAGGTAAGTGTCTTCCAAAATCAACCTAAATGAAAAAATAATAATTTTTTAGCTCAATGTCATATACATTAAGATGTAGACTTTACAGCAAAGAGACTTACATTTCATCAACATATTTATATATGTACATGTGTTTGTATGTGTATGTGAATTTGTTATGAGAGAGAGATAAATTTAAGATGATAAGATCATAGCAACCTCTAGTGCAGTCCCAGCAGGTACCATGGCTTCTTTTACTGTCTTCTCCAGAGCTATTAATTCAGGTTGCCCAACCTAAAAAACCAAAAAAAAATTAACGATGGATATTTGAGTAGTAGATCAATGGGGACACGGTGGAAATCTTGGCATTAGAAGTCTTTAAGACTTAAAATTGAGGGAAAAAAAAACTAGATGCACAGTAATAATCTGACTCAAGATGCAATACGCCAGACAGCTCAAGCAAGAACAAGATCCCAGACCTTGCATAGCTTAGTTTGTGAACAATCCAAAACGCGAAGAAAAACTATCCTACATATACGATATTAGAAACAATACAAAACCGTGAAGACTGGTTTAAGATTTATAATTACTCACAGGAAAAATATTGTAAACCACTCGATGCTCAATATCAAGTGGCTCTCCCGTCTCTTGGCATGAGGGCCTATGGGTCGAGAAACTAACTCTTAAGAACTCCTCTAATTTCTGAGAATCCACAGAATATCTGTATCCTCCATCTCCACTCAGACCTACAAGCACTATATTCACTTCCAGAGGAACCTGAAATGGTACCTGAGAAAGAAAAAAATAGAGGAGACAAGTTTCATAATGTGAAATTTGATTATCGATGTGTCACCCTAAAGCAGCCACTCTAACATACTATCCTCAAAGATGCAGATCATCCGAGTATTAATATTCACAACCATATCCACGAACAAAGTTATGACCATACGCGTGAAGCAACAAAAAAACTAAATAATCGTGAGCCTGAGGCATTTAATTGCACTTCACTGGCTCAACAAATCCAATTACATGGCGATTTCTTCTTCTAGCTAATCCAGACTCACTGATGATGGATGATTCACATTGTTCAAGGCGGAGATTTTACCTCGGCACGGGAGTGAAGCATTCGGCGGACATCGGATCGCACGCTCTCTCGTACGTCGAGGAAAGCGCTATGATGCCAGTGAGCATGACCCGGCTCGCGGCGGAAAGGTTGCTGAGCCGACTCGGTCCGGGAAACGAGTACGCTTAAAACAGAGAGAAACGCGACGAATAGGAGAGAAGATAACGAAGTCGATCGTGAATCCGATCTCAACTCCATGACTGAAAACAACCGGAGATTTCGCTCACCTCCGAATTGGACTGGACTGGAGAGAGTCGCTACTAGTCGCTACGGAAAGAGGGAGAAGAATTGGAGAGTGAATGCTAATTACTAGTTTACCCTCAACTTTTGCTGAAAATTACATTAGAGAAAACAAAAAAATCGTCATAGCTTAGCTAACGAAGATATTTAGAAGCAGCAAGCAACGCGTCACTTCTCATGTCGTCGCTTTCCCCAAGAAATATCAAACGATACAGCCAATTATCTCACGCCACGTGTATCCTCTCACTCCTTTTAACAAGCTCGCAACAGTTTCATTCTCTTGTCCCAAAGTCTCTCCTTCCTTATCTCTTGGAAGCATGGATCGTGTGGTCTTCTTCCTCCTCGTCGCAGCCGCTTTATTGGTCGCCATCACCGGCGAGGTAGACGAGAGTTTCGATAACCCGATCAGGCAAGTCGTCCCGGAGGAGAGCGATGAACAACTCCTCAACGCAGAACTCCACTTCTCTCTATTCAAATCCAAGTACGAGAAGACTTACGCGACTCAGGAGGAGCACGATCACCGTTTCCGCGTCTTCAAGGCTAACCTGAGGCGGGCAAGGCGTCACCAGATTCTGGATCCGTCTGCCGTCCACGGCGTCACGCAGTTCTCAGATCTTACTCCGAAGGAGTTCCGGCGCAAGTATCTAGGGCTGAAACGGCGGTTCCGTCTTCCCAGTGACACTCAGATGGCGCCAATCCTTCCGACTAGCGACCTCCCGACGGATTTCGATTGGCGTGATCAAGGAGCCGTCACTCCCGTTAAAAACCAGGTATGTGAAAAAGACCTCAGAGTTAATAGTTGCGAGAGCTATACGATTAGCTCTGTAATCGCACGTGGACGTTTTCACCTTTTTGCAAACTTCGATCAGTAGAGAGTGAATGATCAAATAATGAATTGTGTTTTGATGTGAAAAGGGTATGTGCGGTTCATGCTGGTCGTTTAGCGCGACAGGAGCTCTTGAAGGAGCTCATTTCCTGGCGACTAAAGAGCTTGTCAGCCTCAGCGAACAGCAGCTCATAGATTGCGACCATGAGGTTTGTTTTGTCTCTCCTTTCCATTTATGGATCGTTGGTTCTTTAGATTGCTTCAAGATTGTGATCTTTATTGACATGAAAGATAAATCGAATTGATCCTATGAGGATTTTGAAATATTGGGTTTACCGTTTTGATGTGTTTGGTGAAGTGGTTGTAACTAATCTACAAATGTTTCTTGCCCCCATTGAAAATCTTCCTTTTTCCCTGCAGTGTGATCCAGAAGAAGCCAATTCATGCGACTCTGGTTGCAGCGGAGGACTGATGAACAACGCTTTTGAGTACACTCTAAAATCTGGTGGCCTTATGAAGGAAGAAGACTATCCTTATACAGGACGTGACCATTCCACCTGCAATTTCGACAAGACCAGGATCGCTGCAAGCGTGTCTAATTTCAGCGTTGTCTCTGCGGATGAAGACCAAATCGCAGCAAATCTAGTCCAGCGCGGTCCTCTTGCTAGTAAGTTCCAAAAAAATTAAAAAAGTAAAACTCTTTTCCTTTCCTTGTACAGATTCAGTACTTAGAGATGTAACGCACTGTCTTTGATGCTCAACAGTTGCTATCAATGCACTGTGGATGCAAACTTACATAGGGGGAGTCTCGTGTCCGTATGTATGTTCGAAGAGCCAAGACCATGGAGTGCTCTTAGTTGGGTTTGGTTCGTCGGGTTATGCACCGATCCGTCTCAAGGAGAAGCCTTATTGGATCATAAAGAACTCATGGGGATCGATGTGGGGCGAGCATGGTTACTACAAAATCTGCAGGGGACGTCATAATATCTGTGGTATGGACACAATGGTATCGACTGTTGCTGCTGTTGAGACCTCAACTCAGTAGAATATATTAGGATCGTACTGGGTTTTACTGTCTTTGTATATAATGTATATGTATGGATGTATAAACCATACTATGGACCGTTATTTGTTAGTATTACCTCTTTGTTTCAGCTTTAATGTAAAATAGCTTGGGGGGATATTATCATTGGTAGCATCGAATACTGAAGTTGATATGATTATCAACTTTGTTAAAAGTTGGAATAATAGAAGTTTGATGTATGTTTTATATTATGTTTGAAGCTCGTGAGTCATATAGAAGACAAAACATAAGTTTCTTTGTTTTATGTTCTTGGCAAAATCATTATTTGTAATTTAAAAGTTGGATTTGGCCTCACGAGAATGATTATTATTCAAGCCTACAAATCTCATGTTTTTTGAGAAAAGACTTCATAATTTATTATGTGTGTATTAGTGTATTATTACGTAAAAGTGCAAACCATTACAATACGCATACATATTTTTTTTGGTTACAACAACTCTTTCAATGATTTATTCCAAGGATAACAAATATCAAACTGCTTAGATAAATCGTTAAACCTACAAGGTCCGGTTAGTCTTATCTTCCACACACACTTTTGGCACCAATTATCGCCGGAACTTTCTCGGTGGTCTCTATATATGTCGAACCAACGCCGTCCATTTGGCAACTCGAAACTACAATAAAACAATGTCCTCCCAAAGAATTGACGCCGGAATTTAAACAACCACGACTGACCCGGTTGCAAACTCTGGTTACCAAAATCATTGTCTTTTGATTTACAATGATATGGTAACGGTGTATTGCCGAGATCGTTGATGATTTCCACAGTTATTTTCGCGAAAGGATTAAACAACGATTTTGTTGATGATGATGGATCGTTTGGAGCTAAAATGTTGTTTTCTTCGTTTGCATGTGATGATTTTGTAGTTACGAAGATAATCAATATGAAGAGTGATAGGTTTTGTTTTGGAATATTCATTTTTTTTTTTTGAATAGAAGAAAGTGTAATTAACGCGATGCTATTTGTAACTGTTGGATGAGTTATATATAGTGTTCTAATTGCTATAAGTATTAGTATATCCGAATATTCTTTTTTTTTTAATTAATGTAGTCAAAAACGTTAACTGTGGTGCATGTAGTCATGTAGAGTGAATCAGAAATCTTGCTATGATTGGTAACCTGAGTTATCATTGATTTAGTTTTGAATTAAGAGTATTACTCAAAAATATTACCATCCAACAATTAAACTAATTTTTATTTATTTTAAGTTTAAGTGATGATGAGTTATGGTTGATTACAATTTTGAGTTATTTTTTTGTAAAATTGCTAACTTAAACAAAGTTAATGCAAAATTATGGAAAAGATGATGAACTACAAATTGAGTTAGCCCTATTTTTTTTCATTTCTCCTTTGTTTTCTAGTTTTATTTTCTTTTCAGTTTACTTTAAATAATTATGTGTTTCCACTTTTTTGGCAATAAAACTTTGCATAACTTTTTACTTGACCAATTTATTTGGTGAACTAATTGCATTTAATATCATTTCATTAAATTCATTGGCCAACGATTTTTAACTTGTTTTAATTTGATTTTTTTTAGAAAGGCTTGCAAAACTAGCCTCTTTGACCATAATAATTTGCACATATATAACCACACTTTTATGTATTTAAGAAACTAACGATTTTGTGAAAAGTTTATCCTTTTGCGAGCGTTTGTTAACCTCTGACAACAAACAAGGTAGATTAGACATTTTTTGTTGTTGTTAGCTTTTCCTAATATTATTTAATGGTGGACGCTAACGTAGACAATTCAAAGATGTATGTACACCAAAGAAATTTAAAATTCCAAAAATAAATCTTAAACCCTAGACTCGAAACCTAAATGCTAAACTCTATATATCCTTAAACTCTAAATATTAAACCCAAACCCCAAATATTAAAATTTTGAACACCCATCAAAATCATAAACATGTTCGTGCTTATAGAAACTTTAACGCGTTAACCCTGTAAATAATTACTGTTCATATTCTTAAATTACATTTCAATTATACCGATTCATTATAGAGATATCAAGAGACATAATAAACTTAATCAAAGCGTATAGTGCATGATATAATAGTATAAACAAAATAGATTAGATTAGGATTTGAAATTAATTAAAGGGGATGAAGAAACGTAAACGAGGAAGGTGAAGCCCGTGATGGAGGCTGCGGCAAAGAGGGGAAGAGATCCGAGATGGCCAACGAACATGACAGAGATGCCTTGGAGGGCTTACACCAATGAGTGGTGCCGAGAGCCATAGCTACTTATTCACTTCTTCCTTCATGCGAACCATCCTTCTCTCTCTCTCTTATCAGAAGCGAAAGAGTAAAAAAAATTGTAATAACAAGAGCATAAAATATTTGATGAGGCTAGTCCAAATAATGAAAATGCCATTAACGAAAATATAGAGGGTTAAACGGTAAATGTGAAAAGAAAAAACATAATTTTTAATTTTTCATGTAGGACTTTGGAAAAAGTAGAAAACGCAAATTATAAAATAATTCAACGTTATATCTGCAAATATCTCAATTTTTATGTTTAACTTCTTATTAATTATTTAATTTATATTTATTATTATTAATAATTTTAAAATTAATTTATTTTAATAACACATACTACACGTTATACAGCAAAAAAGTTATCAGTCAATTGTTTTGACAAAAATAGTAACTCATATTTTTATAGCAAATTTACTGTATAAATCTACAGTTTTTACCATATTATTTTTATTGCAAGCTACATAAAATTACAACATATACTGCAACTCAAATTTAAAACTACATGTTACCAATTAGAACTAGAGTTAGAAGGCCTTCATTTTCTAGGTGATACAGACTAATTCTCGTTTAAGCAAAATGAAAAATGGAGTGTTAGTTTTCATTTTCTGAGTCATTTTTTCATATTTTCTAGTTTTATTTGGTATTATTTAAAGAAAATCTTATATTCATAGTTTTTTTTTTGTCGATCGACATCTTATATTGATAGTTATCACTACAAAAAGGATGTATTGTATCATTTAAATTGTATCACAACACTAAGTGATACTATTTTGAATTAGTTATTTATAAGTGAAATAAATATACATGCTTTAATATCAATTATAATAATTGATGTTATAATTAACTAGTTTGACATCAATTCGATAAAATTGATACACATTGTATTAGTTTGTATCACTTTAAAAAATTGATATTAATATATAAATTTACATCAATTAGATAATCGATGTATTTATTAATTTTTGTTAACATCACTTCTAACAATGATGCAAAATTAACATCAATAAAAACTGATGCTGATAAAAATTGAACTAATAATATAAACATAATTATGTGAATTAGCATCAATAATAAAAACTGATGTAACTGTTTTGTTCTTTAACATCAATTTATTAAAAATGATGTTATTTTATCTTAACTTGTATTATTTAATATATTTGTTACTAAATCAAACTAATTTATATCAATAAAACAATGGACATATATATGTTAAATTTTTATTATTATTATATAGTATAATATATTGTACATGATATATATGTAATATTCATATGTTCACTACAAACAAATGTTGATTACATCAATTAAATAGTATCACACAATTAAATAATTTTATTTTGAATTACTTATTAATAAATGATATAAAATAAGTGGTTTAACATCATTTATGGTAATTGATATTGTTATTACCTAATTTGACACATGTTCAATAAAAATTGATACAAACTTATAATAGTTTGCATCATTTTAACAAAATCGATGCAAAATTAACTAATGATTTTGGTTAACATCATTTAGAAAATGACATAACATTTATATCAATTAAAACTGATGTAATTAAATTTTTTTACTTTGTCCCATATTGCTAATGGGTGAATAAGTGAAGAGAAAACATGTATATATATATTGATACTTAAAGTATCTAATATTCATATTTATTGGTGAATAAAATAAATTTTTTTATTTGATTTTAACCAATAAGATTAATTTTCTTTTTGGTTTTAACCAATCAGATTTTTGTTTTTTTTTTTGTTTTAACCAAGAAGATTAATTATATAAAAATAGATGACATAATTATTACAATAAATTATAAAAACTCGCATAAATTTAACATCAATTATGTGTGATTGTAATATTTTAAATCAGATATTTTAAATGATACAAATATTAAGTCAGTTATTGTAAATGATACAACAATTAAAATCATTTAGTAAAATTGACGCTAATTATAACATCAATTATTATAATCGTCACAAATATTAACATCGCTTTAAAAATTAATGTAAAAGATAACATCAGTTTTTTTTTGTAATTGACACATATTGAAATCGATTATAACAATCGATGCAAAATAAAATATATTTGCATCGGTTGATAACTAAGAGACTCCAAAAAAGTTTCCTCACGGAAACTATGATGGCTTTCTTTGCTTGGAATATGCGCGGATTCAACTCACCGCGCAAACATGGAGTAGTTAGGAAATGGGTGCAAGTAGAGAAGCCAATGTTTGGGTGTCTTGTTGAAACAAAAGTGCCCCAAGATACTCACAGTGTGATCCTGGCCTCTTCTCTTCCAGAATGGAAAGCGATCACTAACTATGAATATCATCACCTGGGGTGAATCTGGTTCTGTTGGTCTGACGCAGTGGAGATAACTCTACTTCATAAGAGTGCTCAAATCATTACATGCGTTGTGCATGTGACTGGTACAGGGGAAGTTTTCATCTGCTCGGATGTGTATGCTTTCAATATTGAGACAGATAGACGATGGTTGTGGGATTAAATAAGGGCAACAAGAGCGGCGTATGGGCACTTATCGAAGCCCTGGATCTTACTTGGAGATTATAACGAAACACTGGCCACGAGCGAGCATTCCAGGGGATATGATCATCAGATTAGGCAAGGAGGAATGCGTCAATTCCAAGATCTTGTGGCAGATTGTAATCTAGTGGATCTTACTCAGGTGGGATCCTTATTCACTTGGTGGAACAAGCGTGAGAATGATCCCATAGGGAAAAAACTGTATCGTGCCTTGATAAATGGTGAATGGTTGAATGTTTTTCCTCAATCATATGCTAGCTTTGAGGCTGGAGGGGTATCTGACCACACCAGATGTCTCATTCGTCTCACTCCACAAAGCTCGGAGGTTTGAAGACCTTTCAAATTCTTTAACTATCTGGCGAATCATGTTCAGTTCTTGCCTACGGTAGCTAAAATTTGGGGTGCGCAGGCTCCTTTGTTTCATTCTCGTGCAGCTCTACACATGTTCCATAAACAACTCAAGCTTTTGAAGCATGATTTACGGGCGCTGAATAGAACCCAGTATGGGGATCTGCCTAATCGCACCAAAAGTGCTTTTGAGGAGCTTTGTGCTTGTCAAAATCAGGCGCTGTTAAGTCCTAATGAAGGAACGACCCGGGCTGCAGCTGAAGCAGCAGAAAGATGGCATCATCTAGCAAGTGTTGAGGAGAAGTTCTATCGACAGAAATCTTGTGTAAGATGGCTTGGTGTTGGAGATCAAAACACGGTGGCATTTCACCGTCCAGCGGCAGGCCGCAATGCACGGAACGCCATTAGGTGTTTAGAGACTGAGACGGGGGAGAAACTAGAAACACTACCAGATATTAAACGGGAAGCGGTATCTTATTTCCAAAGGTTCTTACAAACACAGGCTCAAGACTCAGTGGACATATGCTTGGAGTTTTTGCAGGACTTGTTAAGCTATAGGTGCTCCGGTGTAGATGCGACCTCGTCTTGTCGCCCCTCTCACGACAACATATGTTAAAGCAGCACTGCATTGTCTCCCTAATGACAAGGTACCAGGGCCAGACGGGTTCACCAAGGAGTTTTATGTTGCATCATGGTCGGTAATTGGCATAGATTTTGTCACAGCAATACAGTCTTTTTTCTTGTTTGGGATGATGCCAAGTGGGGTTAATGCTACTATCCTGACACTGATACCGAAGCATGAAAATGCAAAGACCATGAAGGATTACCGGCCTATCACATGCTGCAATCTTATCTATAAGGTGATCTCTAAGATATTAGCGATGAGGTTAAAGTCTATACTTCCTGCAGCTATAGAAGCAAATCAATGTGCATTCATTAAGGGACGTCTCTTACTAGAAAATGAGTTACTTGCTTCTGAACTCGTCAACGGCTACCATAAGTCATCTCTCTCAACCCGTTGTGTAGTCAAGTTTGATATTGCTAAGGCTTTCGACACAGTTAAATGGTCTTTCATTCGGTTGGTGCTGCAGGCAATGGGGCTTCCTGGGCTGTTCATCCACTGGATATACGTATGCATCTCAACAGCTAGCTTTTATGTGGCCATTAATGGGGAGTTGGAAGGTTTTTTCTCCAGCGCAAGAGGGATTAGGCAGGGCTGCTCCTTGTCCCCGTATTTGTATTTTGTCCTTAACAATGTGCTCTCACATATGTTGAATAGAGCTGCGGTAAATGGGGAGTATGGATATCATCCTACGTGTCAGGCAGTGGGACTCAGTCATTTAAATTTTGCGGATGATATTCTGGTTTTCACCGATAAATTCGCTGATTCTTTGAAAGGAGTAATGGTTGTATTTAGGGACTTTGCGGGTATGTTAGGGCTGTACATTAATGTTTAAAAATCGTCAGTCTATGTGGTTGGAGATGGGGATGTGGGGCTCCACGCTGCAGTTTCAGAGTCAGGACTAACCACAAGGACACTACCTATCCGCTATCTAGGACTACCACTTACGACAAAAACGTTAACAGTGGTGGACTATGAACCACTGGTGGATCGGATTCGCTCTCGGTTCCTCTCCTGGACCCATGGATCTCTATCTTATGCAGGGAGACTTCAGCTCATCAAGTCCATAATCGCTAGTATCATTAACTTCTGGAGTTCGGCATACATTTTACCAAAGAAGTGTCTGAAGCGGATTGAAGGCATATGCTGTGCTTTTCTATGGTCGGGATCACCGAATGATACTCACAAAGCTAAGGTAGCGTGGACGGAGATCTGTTATCCGAAAGCTGAGGGAGGATTTGGAGTAAGGCGTCTTTGTGACTCAGCTCGATTGTTTGCCTTATGTATGATTTGGAGATTAATCTCTCTCTCGGGATCACTCTGGGTAGCATGAATTCATAAGTACCTATTGCGCAACAAATCTTTTTGGGATGTCCGAGAGACTAATCAGGGATCATGGATATGGAGGAAGCTCCTGAAGCTTCAGGATCAAGCTTATTCTTTCTTGCGGTTTGAAGTAAGAGATGGCAACTCAGTTCACTTCTGGTTTGATGATTGGTTAGAGGAAGGCAGACTGCTAGATATTACGTGTGAAGGAGGTACAAGAAACCTGGGAGTCCCGAGGAATGCTCTGGTCTCGGATGTTGCTACAGCAACGACTTGGGAGATCCGGGGGCATAGAAGTAGGTTCTATCCGGCACTCTATGCTAAGATACTGGCTGCGCCCATTCCTAGCCCCGGTGCAAGTAGGGACCTGGTACTATGGAGACATGCAAAGGGAGTTTATTGTCCCCAATTCTCATCAGGGAAAACTTGGAGTCAGATAAGACCGTGCAAAGACAATGTGGATTGGCATCGAGTAGTCTGGTTTGCGCAAGGGATCCCTAGGCAATCGTTTATCACATGGCTAGGAATCCGTAATCGACTTTCCACTGGTGATCGCATGAGAGGTTGGGGTATGACTCAAAATTGTGTTTTTTTTGTGGAGAGATTGACAAAATGAGAGATCACTTGTTTTACGTATGTCCTTACACGTTCACGGTTTGGCTCGCCCTGGCGGGAAGTTATTGGGAAGTAATGCAGATCCAGATTGGCAGGACACATTGAGCTTTCTCATCCAAGTAAGACACAACACCTTAGATGCCATTTTGTTAAAGATGGTTTTTCAAACCACGATTTATTTCATATGGAGCGAGCGAAATGCTCGAAGACACGGCAAGGCTCATGTTCCTCACCAGCAATTAACTTGCATCATGGACAAAGCTATTCGAAATCGGATCACTTCCCTCAGATACAGGTTCCCGCATAAACACGAAGAGCTCATGCGCCGATGGTTTGAAGCTGGACAAGATTAGGTTTTTTCTTTTTGCCTAACAAGAAGTTAGATAGTGTTCCTCTATTAGCCACTCGATTTCATACCTGTAAATCAACATTCTTTTCTGATTATGATCAATAAATTTGATATTCAATCAAAAAAAAAAGTTAATTATTTGCATCACCAGAAATAGAGTCACTTTTTTAAATGATATAAGAATCATTTACATCAATTATAAATAATACAAATATATAAAATAAATGATATAATACACCCTTTTTGTGTGTAGCGTATGAACATCAACTTCACAAATTCTACCAGATTCGTTTTAAAGAATCTAATAAGAAACAAAGATTATGTATGCTTTAGTTTTTTTTTATAATTATTTAAAAGTGCAAACCATTACAATACGCCTGCATTGTTTGTGGTTACATTTTTTTCAATGATTTATTCCAAGAATAACAAAGATCAAACTGCTTAGATACATCGTTAATCCTACATGGTCCGGTTTGTCTTATCTTCCACACACACTTTTGACACCAATTATCGCCGGAGCTATATCGGTGGTCTTTATATATGTCGAACAAATACCGTCCATTTGGCAACTCGAAATAACAAAAATTCATTCTCTTTCCAAAGAATTGACGTCGGAATCTAAACGACCACGACTGACCCGGTTGCAAACTACGGTTACCAAAATCATTTTCTTTTGATTTACAATGATACAATGATGTTAGTGTATTACCGAGATCGTTGATGATTTCCACAGTCGTTTTCCCAAAAGGAAGAAACACAGATTTTGTTGATGATGGATCGTTTGGAGCGAAAAGGTTGTTTTCTTCGTTTGCATGTGATGATTTTGTAGTTATGAAACTAATCAATATGAAGAGTGATAGGTATTGTTTTGGAATATTTTCATTTTTTTCTTGAATAAAAGATGATGTAGAATGTGAATCAGGAACAGGAATGTCAATTATGAGTTACAACTTACAAGGTGATACAGACTAATCCTCGTTTTAGCAAAATGTAAAACGATGTAGTATTAGTTTTCCTTTTTGAGTCATTTTCCATATTTTTCTATTTTTATTTGGTATTATTTACAGAAATTTTTTATATTGATAGTTATGAAAATCAATTTCATAAATTCTACCAGATTTTTTTTTAATGAAACTAATAAGAAACATAGAATACTTTATCCAATTATGGATATACAGTAAAACCTCTATAAATTAATAATATTGAGACTTTAAGATTTTATTATCTTATAGAGTTATTAATTTATAGAGATATTTTTGATTTGAACTTTTAACATTCATCAAAATACAATACAAAAATGTTTTCGAAATTATAAAATTCATTTAGAAAATATCATATTAAAGAATTTAAAGATAAATTAATAATATTTATAAACTTAAAACAATAATTTAATCATATTTTACTATATTACCTTAGTTATATATGTAGATATATATGCTTAGATGTATAATTATTAATTTAATTTATTATTGAAACTATATATTTATATAAGAATTTCAAAAAAATTATTATCTTATTATTTTATGGGACCAACAAAATTTATTAATTTATAGTGATTATTAGTTTATAAAGGATGTAGTGTATGTCTTTAAGTTGAGACAGGAATCTCAAACAAACTAATTAACGCACCCGAGACTTTAATGGATTTGCGTTACACTTCTAAAACAAACAAAGATATTATTGATTAAGATAATGGTACAAAAGTAGTAGTATTATTTAAGATCCATAGAAACTGTCTATAACTTGGGAGAAGGTTTCTTGGATCCACGTCCAGCTATAAACTCCTGCATCTTCTTAAACTGTTCCTTTGTCATCCCACTGTAATACGCGTGAGCTCGTTCCTGCGAGTTAAAGTGCATTTTTTAAGATTCTCACATTCACGAATTGATCAAAACGTTAAAACAGATTGTTGCAAATTGCAGAAAAAGAAAGGTTTTTTACCTTCTCGAGTGTGAGAGCATGGCCAAGATCAAGCTTGAGTCCATCATTGATGACGGATTTAATCCGGAGAACCATGCCTTGTTCGTTCTTGATGATAGCCTCTGCGATTTCTATAGCTTTCTTCAAGGCTTCTCCTTCTTCAACCACATGGTTTACAAACCCTAACTTCCCAGCCACGTCAGCTGTCAATGGCATCGAGGTTAAAGAAACCTCACGAGCTTTGTTTACTCCGATGATCCTCGACAGCTTCTGAGACAGACCCCAAGAAGGGAATATCCCAAACCTTAACAACAACAAAAAAAACAGAGGATTCACACGTTGCTTCCACATCACAAAGATTTAGAGAAATAGACTTTTTGAGTGTTGAATGAGCAGAGCTTCAGAACAACAAGATTTAAATGATCGAAGCTAAATCTGCAAAATCAACTGACCTAATTGCTAGATTCAGTTGTCATGATCCCAAAAACAGATTACCAGTTTTTTTACCAAATCGGGAAAATGACTTTGAGAACATCGAAACGACAAAGAAAGAGTAGAAAGAAACCTGGCGTGAGTATCCATGAACTTAGCTCCTCTGGAGGCGACCAGAATATCGCAGGCCAAGGCGAGCTCGAACCCGGCGGTGATGGCGAAACCGTTGATTGCCCCGATGATCGGTTTTCGTAACCGCTCCATCTGAATTACCGGGTCGGTCTCCGGATCCTTCACGCTGTCTCTTATACACATCTAGATGTGTATAAGAGACAGGATGAGATCTTCGCATCCTGTTTGATCCATTTTCTAACGATTCCGATCAGTAAGAACAGATTTCGAATTCCTAATTTCCGATCGAGGTTTCAATTTTAGCGATTAAGGCCAACGTGAAAATAGTCAAAATGAGGAAGAGATGACGAACCTGGGTTAGTGTGCCATTTGTTTTGTCGTTAGTTAACTACGTGCCGTTTGTGCCCAAGGAAGACGTTGCGTATTTATTTCTGGAACACGAAAACGGCAAGTGAAGACAGGATGGTCGTGACTTATAACAAAGTCAACTCTGACAACAACAATAAAAAAAGGTCAACCGGTGAATGACAACTTAAACATGGGAAACGGCTAATTCATACCTCAACTAAGATCTGCGGTCCCGATCCGATCTTGTATTCGCTACTTGTGCAAAAACATATCTATGCTAAGATTTTATTCAAATTTCATACCCAAACTAAAAATAACCGTCGTAAACATACCTTGACTTTATTCCGTGAGTCAAACCGTTAATGGAAGATGACATGGCTGCCCAGTCATTCGTTTTGTTGTTAAGAAGCCCGTATCACTTAGGACGACGCCATTTTTGTTGTTTTGTTACAATAACATAAACTAATATATATTTTTCCTTCGTCCCCCTTCATGAGTCTTTCTAAGAACCATCATATTCAAAAAGGACCGATTACAAACTTGCCAATGGATGATCATGTGTTAAGAAGACATCTTTGGAGAGAGAGTACAAATCACATGACCAGAAAACATAATCCAAAAAAAAAACGACATCTCTTAACAACAAAACGAATGACTAGGCAGCCATGTCATCTTCCATTAACGGTTTGACTCACGGAATAAAGTCAAGGTATGTTTACGACGGTTATTTTTAGTTTGGGTATGAAATTTGAATAAAATCTTAGTATAGGTATGTTTTTGCACAAGTAGCGAGTACAGGATCGGATCGGGACTGCGGATCTTAGTTGAGGTATGAATTAGCCGTTTCCCCACTTAAACATAGATGCAAGTAGTTAATACTTGATACAATAGGAATAATATTTAACATTAATTACCATTCTTCTTAATTATGGTAAAATGAAAAAGATCAATTTCCATTCTTCTTAATTATGGGTTTGCATTACACAATTTTTGTTATTTAACACTAAAAAGATTGAAAACAAACTTTATTCTTCTGGATTTTGTTATTTTTAGAACAGTATTATTCTACTCATTTTTTCCACTAATCATTATTTCTCTCGTTCCTTTCACTTACCACCATTTGCACCTCAAATATCTCAAAATTGAATCGACAATAAATAACAAAACATCACAAATTGTACCATGTTTGCACTATGTTTTGATTTTACGAACTATCTCATTGTCGACTGTATCCTTTGGTGGATTAACTGAAACATAAGTAAAAAAACAAAAAAAAACAACAAGAAGTTTAGCAACAACTAAAAGTTTAGCGACAATTAGAAGTTTAATTAGACAACTAGAGGTGTAAAGTGAAATTGATAATGATGACGTATTTATTCTCAAGTTGGGCTAGTTGATGCCTTTTAACTTTCTTACACGACTTTCAGCGATGCAATCAGTCAGTTGAGCGAATATCGCTTTGACGTTGGTCATCTTTTAAAGATTATTTATTTTTCTGAGACCGTAACTCAAATCAGTTTGTTGGTGAAGATGAGAAACTTTACAAAATCAAGGATATTTTTAGGTATGACACTATTGAATAAGTGTTAGAGCGAGTGAGCTCAGGGTATCTAGTTATTGTTGGTTTAATACTGTTTGAAGGGTGGGATACAAACCGGAGTGAAGAAATTAGAGAGGATATGAGTATATACCATGGCCCTGAATCCGAGAAAAATAAACATGTGGGGAGGGGAGCATGGTGTTATTATAATGGCTCTGAGGATCATTAATGAAGTCAAAGCCGCGATATGCAAACGGAGTAATGGAGAGACATGCGGTAATGAAGGATATCTGGCTGTCAGTTTTATATTAATGACAACCTTGGTCGATGCCGCAAAGAAAAATGGTTGCTGTAAAAATAAGCTGAAGCATCTCCTCTATAA
This sequence comes from Alliaria petiolata, assembly GCA_020283515.1. Taxonomy (NCBI): domain Eukaryota; kingdom Viridiplantae; phylum Streptophyta; class Magnoliopsida; order Brassicales; family Brassicaceae; genus Alliaria; species Alliaria petiolata. The sequence goes on along the minus strand of JAHZTW010000001.1, from coordinate 216,875,449 downwards.
TTTTTACTCAATAGATGTGGAAATATAGTAAGTGTAAATGCAAACGCAAATACACAAACGTAATGCTTAAGATTGTGGTTTTTGTTTCGATGATTAAAGTTGTGAATTCATTTTAAAAAGTCAACCGGCGAAACATAACTTAAACATGGGTACAAATGGTTGACATAATATGAGTAATATTTAACATTTATTACCATTCCTTTCAATTATGGTAGGTCCACTAAAAAGTTAAAAAATAAGCATCCTCTGGATTTTGTTGTTTCTAGAAAAATAATAAGTTGAAAAATTTAGAGGAATAATGTCTTATTTTACTCATTTTTTCCACTAATCCTTATTCCTCTCATTCCTCTCACTTACCACCATTTGTACCCCAAATATCTCAAAAACTTAATCGACAATAAACAGCAAAACATCACAAATTGTACCATGTTTTGATTTTATGGACTATCTCCTTATGGGTTGCATCATTTCCTTTGGTGGATTAACTAGAATATATATATAAACAACTAGAAGTTTAGTGACGACTAAAAGTTTAATTAGACAACTAGAGATGTAAAGTGAAATTTGTAATGATGACATACTTTTTCTCATGTTATGCTAGTTGATGTCTTTCAACTTTCTTACACGATTTTCAGGGAATGTCATCAGGTCTATTGAGCGAATATCGCTTTGACATTGGTCACCTTTCCAAAATAATTTTTTTTTCTGAGGCCGTGAACGATCCTCTAGTATACAAACATTTTTTGGATCTTGGTATTGTTATGTTTATAAAATAAATAAAAAAAAATTCAATCAACAAGACGTATACCAAAATGCAGAAAAATCATAGACTTTACAAATCTTAACATAACGACGTATACTATGTAAAATTAGATGTCTAAACATTTATTTTTGTTTTCGTTTTTAAACAATCTATAAGATAGTAATATTTTGCACAGAATCTTCATGTGTCCAATTACCATTTACCACCATTTGAAAGAAAATGTTTTTTTTTTTGTTTTGCAGACACAAGTCGTTCAACCAAATGTTTGATACTTTTCATTTCTAAATACTTTGTTAAGTTCACCTAACATTTATTTTAATCATGAATGTCACAGCATGACACGATCATTAGATCAAAATGCAATCGTTCTACCAAGTCATTGTCAACGGTTTGTATTAACTTGCCGTCTTGCACCTCAAAAAAAAAAATATGTTTGTATTACCTATACAATTATGGTGTTCCATTGGAGCTTTTGTGATTCAGTCACACGTTTTCTCGACTATATCGTGAAACATTTAATATTCTTATCTCGACAACAAGATGAGGTAATTAAAAAGCAATCACTTGCTTCATTTTTGTACTCTAATTAATAGTAGCACTGTTTACATATTTAATTAAACAACAGGTTGTATTATTCAGAGATAAAATTTAATTTATCACAAATCTTTAGTTCCTCTTTTTCCCCGTTTGCTATTTTATTATGTTGTTTGAGTTTGGTGGAAGTTGCATTGCAGTCTTGCAGAGTACAACATTAACTTCTCTACTGAAGAACAATAAACAAAAATCCTCACGTTCTTTTCATTATTAACAGCATGGGTTTTGTGTATTTTTAAAGGAACATGTAATGGTGGTGAATAAATTTGTTGACTTTTAAAAAAAAAATTTGATTGTGTAGTTTTTTTTGGCTCCTTATTGGGTAATTATGAATAATATCTCGGAACTATAAATTAAGAATCTCGTGAAGTATAATTAACATTTGACAACCTCATAGTATAATGAACTAGTATTTGTTTGATATTAATATGTTCATTATTCCAAGAAATTTTAAACCAATTTCAGGAACTTCACCGTAACATAAAATGCCATTTTAACTCGATGGTTAGAAGAAATTCAGATGAGTCAGATGACTAAACTTTTTTTTTTTTTTTTTTTTTGTCATTGGACACTTTTGACATATATTATTCTGGTTACAGAATTTTCCATACTATATTTTACCTAATAAATCTAATCTAAATATTTGTAATATTACGCTCTTCAATAAATCTAATGTAAATAATTTTAATACTACGCTCAATGCTGTACTGTAACCTTCTAGCTAGCTAGGTATAGGCCATTAATACTAAATCAGCCAACTTATTCTGACTCGGACCCTTTTATATACTATATAAACAGTGGATTTATACAAATCGTCATTGGTCATTTCCAATGTCTTGTGATCTTTAAAGCTTTTGAATCAAACTAACACTTTGGTTCTGTGCCATTATCTATGACACCAACAGAATAAAAAAAAACCTTATACAAGCCCTTGCTTCTTTAACTTCCCTCTATCTTTCATTTTCATACTCACCTCTCTTCTTCAATCTTTTTTTTCTCTTAGAAAAATCATAATATCCATCGTTGGTTCTTCACAGAAAGAGTTCCTCTTTTCTAGCTGATATTTTTTTCCCGAAAAAATCAATTTATAACTGAAAATATCCGTAATGTCGTTGCTTGTTTCTTTTTGGCAAGTTATAGCATTATCGATCTTGTTCTTCTCGGAGGTGTGCCTAGCTGGAAGAAATATTCCGGCGAGTTTTGTGTTCGGAGATTCATTGGTGGAGGCCGGAAACAACAACTATTTAGCCACATTGTCAAAGGCTAATTATGATCCTAATGGAATCGATTTTGGATCGGCTACGGGAAGATTCACCAACGGAAGAACAATCGTCGATATCGTAAGTAAGTAATTATTAATTATTAGTTGTTACAATTCGTCGATATTACTTACCAAATTTAGTCAAAAAAAGTAATTATTAATTGTCTTATACAGTACGAACTATTTTCACTAATATACCCAAGTTTCCATGCAAAGTTAAAGCCGTAATCTTAAATATTGTATTTAGTGTGAAAACTTTATATTGACTTTGAATTCCAATATGAAACGTTAAGAAGTTACAAGTTACAACAAAGCGAAAGTGCTTCTAATGGTTTGTTCAGTTTAATTCGGTTTGCTTACGATCATCACATATAGACCGGTTATGACACTCTTTTCAAAAAATTCTTACATTTTGGACCGGTTCATCCCTCGTAAAATCAAAATTACAGAAACCAAAGTTTGGTTAATTGATTTTACGGTTCGAATTGGATCAAGACAAATGCTAAACCGGAAATTTGAAAACCGCAGTTCAGGCATTAGGCTCCGAGGAATTAACTCCACCGTACTTAGCACCCACAACAAGAGGATCCATCATTCTCAACGGCGTAAATTATGCTTCCGGCGGAAGTGGAATCCTCAATTCCACCGGAAAATTATTTGTAAGCATATTTCATTAAATTTCTTATTTTCACGTACACATTTATTTTTATTTACAAGAATTAATTACAGGGCGACCGGATAAATGTGGATGCACAACTAGACAACTTTGCAACCACAAGACAAGAAATCATTTCTTGGATCGGTGAATCCGCGGCGGCTAAATTATTCAGGTCAGCAATTTTCTCGGTTACGACCGGTTCTAACGATCTAATCAACAATTATTTCGCCCCGGTCGTATCAACCGTTGAACGGCAAGTCGTACCTCCAGAAGTCTTCGTTGGCACAATGATCTCAAGATTCAGATTACAGCTCACTGTAAGTCTCCTCTCTCTAAACCTAAACCAACACCAAACCAAATATTCGGTTTGATCAAACCAATTACACCAAATGTTGGGATTTTCGTAGAGATTGTACCAATTGGGTGCGAGGAAGATCGTGGTGATCAATGTAGGTCCCGTTGGTTGCATACGGTTCGAGAGGGAGTCTGATCCGACGGCTGGAGATGAATGTTCGGTCGAACCAAATGAGGTTGCACAAATGTATAATCTCCAGCTTAAAACCGTCGTAGAGGATTTTCGCATTGTTTATGATATTCTCCAAAACTATTCATCTTACGGTGCGTAAATTTTTAATTAACCATTCTCTTAATAATGTTATGATTATTTTTTCAAAATTTTAACGTATGAATTTATATAATTTGTAGGTTTTGAGAGTGAGAAGATTCCGTGTTGTTCGTTAGTTGGGAAAGTAGGTGGGCTGATTCCATGTGGCCCATCTTCTATGGTATGTATGGACCGTTCCAAATACGTGTTTTGGGATCCTTACCATCCTACGGAAGCTGCTAACATCATCATCGCCCGGCGTCTCCTCTCCGGCGATACCTCCGATATTTTTCCGATCAATATCCGGCAACTCGCTAACCTTAAGCTAAACACATGAGCCGCGCGTGGCAAAGAAAAAGAGAATCATCTACATGGAGTTGGACCGGTTGGCTATTGGCGTTTGCATTGTGATCTAGTTAATTTTGTTTGTTTGTTTAATATTTGTGTAATCTCTCAAAGAATTTAGAATTTTTTAGTGTAGCTGGTGGCTTTACAATGACATTTGATTTTCTTAGCATTTTATATGGTTATAGACACGCACCAAGGAAAGTAAACGAAACATATTCAACTGCCTATCTTCTTTTGGAAATCATTTTAAGTTTCTAGCTATATATAATATAGTGTTTAGAGGTCAACTTAATTTGCTTAGTAGGATAAATGCGGTAGTGAATCTAATATGACATTTTTATTTCATCACTCTTGAATGTAGTAACCAGACTTTTCAAAAACGAAGGTAGAGGAGATTCTTTTTAAATTAGAAGATTTATAGAGTATTTAATAGTTATTAGTATATAAGGTGCTGTGGTGTAGTGGTTATCACGTTTGCCTTACACGCAAAAGGTCTCCAGTTCGATCCTGGGCAGCACCATATTTTTTATACTAAACTTTTAATGCTTCTTTGTATTGCACAAAAAAGTGAGTAAATAATTAAATACACAATGCATATCGTATGTAATGCTTAAGTTTAGATTCGTGTACACTGTTAACTCTTGTAAGTTGTCGGTGATATTTTTGCAACAAGTATGGGAAAATGCAAAAACAAATACCAAACTTTTATTTTTGGCCAAAAAAAATATTCATACTATCTCACTATTTTTTTAATACCATAGTTTGTAACAGTTGCCAAAAGCAAAAAACAAGGATATTCACATAAACCTTAAAATGGACGAAAACATATGTTCAATTTCTACTTTGGTTGTGACTTGTGAGTTTGGTTCTGCTTTTGCCTTGCTCGAGCATTGAACACACCTCCTGTGGTTGCATTTATATGCTCACACAGACCAGACGAGCTACAAGAGGCATGCATGTTCAATCTCTTCTTACCATTTGGTAGCAAGAAATTCTTAATCACGCACTTAAAGTTCTTTTCTTCTTAATTTCCTCATTGATCTTGTTGGTGCTTCCCATACACCTAAACCTGTAAATCGATTAAATTAAACAACCATCTCAAGAAACAAAACAAAGATAAATACTACATTGGAGAAAAAGAAAAGAGTCACGGATCAAAATGGTGAAGCATTTATCTCTTCAATAGGCAAATAGTGTAAGCTTTAAAGGCATCCAAGTGTAAATGGTTCATTACGACTCAGTTTCGGCGTCTCATCACAAACCATCATTTTGGGCATCATTATCGGAGAGTTGGGGTGGGGCTCTCAAATTTTTTTTATAAAAACGTTTTTAAAATTTTTAAAAAATGATTTTCGAAAAAAAGTAAAAAAAAAGAAGGCTGACCAATCATATTTCGCCACGTGTTGAAAAGAGGGGAAGAGCCGGCTAGAGAGTCGTTTCTCTTCCCTTTCTCTGCCACCTATTTTTTTTTTTTTCTTTTTTTTTTTAATTGTAGAACCGTTTAAAGTATCTGCAATAATGCAATAATGATGCTCTTAAAAATTTATTTAAAACGGAATCTAACATAACTTCGTTGACTGTTTATTAACACTGGTCACATCACATCATGTTAATGGCGTAGCATTTTTTATAACCAATTTTTTCATTCATATTATTGGTATGATCAGTCTATGAGATGTGTTCGTTAGAGTGAAGTCATGAACATCGAATAGTCAAATATTTTTTAATTATCACTTATTTCATTCATAGTAAAAATCCCCAGCAAATATATAATCTCATAGTTTCATTTTTTTGTCTGGCGTGGTACACAAGTAAGCTATAAAGCTAAATTTAAAATCCACCACCACGGCCTCCTCCAGCTCCACCGCCAAACCCTCCTCCAGCTCCACCACCATGGCCTCCTCCCCCTCCTGCACCACCACCAAATCCTCCACCAGCTCCACCACCATGGCCTCCTCCTCCTCCTGCACCACCGCCAAAGCCCCCTCCAGCTCCACCACCGTGTCCTCCTCCAGCTCCACCACCAAATCCTCCACCGGCACCTCCGCCGTGGCCTCCTCCAGCACCTCCGCCAAATCCTCCTCCAGCACCACCACCAGCACCACCGCCGAGTCCTCCTCCAGCACCGCCACCAAATCCTCCTCCGTGACCTCCACCACCACCTAAACCACCACCTTTGCCTCCACCAGCACCGCCGCCATGGCCTCCGCCTGCACCACCACCAAACCCTCCACCAGAACCGCCACCAGCTCCTCCTCCAACACCAACACCGCCGCCTTTTCCACCACCAAATCCGCCTCCAGCACCACCACCTCCTCCAAAACCACCGCCTCCCAAAGTCTCCTTCTCAAGTCTCCTACATTCCGCTGCTCCGATGATGAGCAACACAAGCGTTAAACCCAAAAACCCAAATTGTTTAGAAACTTTCCCCATTTCTTTATTTCTTCTTTTATCTTTTCAAAGTGTTACGTTGTTCCTTGTTCAGTGCAATTGGTTACTCACCTCACAACTTACTAATTTTATTTATAGGAGCAAACAAAGAGGAGCATTAATGAGAATTGGTTGAGGCCTTCATCATTCATCGCACACTAGTTTGAATTTCTCATACAATTCCTCATTTCGCAATCTGTTATGCTACAATTTTCTTCAGGGTCATTAATGGTGCTGAGCAAGTGTTCCTTTTTCAATTGTATTCCGAGTCTACTTTTCAACCCTATAGTTTTCTTTCATTATAGCAAACTAGTATTTTTTAGGTTTCTGGAGTACTTTTATCACCGACTCATAAGTCAATTATAGCCCAAAGAAAGAGTTTGACATGTGAAATGTTTTACGAACTTTCGAATCAAAACAAAATGTGCAACATATACCTAGAGTAATTAACTTATGACTGTATGTATAATTATACTTTTAAATCGAAGGTTATTTGATCCAATTTAGTTTTATAAAACTCAAAAAATTTCACTAAGCTTTAATTACGAAGGAATCACTAAGTTTAACATTTTCTTTTTTTTCTCAACAATACAAAAGTTTGAATACGTATGATAGCACTAAGCCACTAACACAACCATAACATTAATGCAAACTATTGCTACATCATGGCCTAGTCAAGTTTAATTATATTTGTTAAAGAAAGTTAAGAAACCATATCATCATTAACCAAATTAAACATACTTGTTCGTAATATTTAATTACAGTCTTATTTTTATCGACCAAAACGAAGTTATAACATGAGAAAAAGAGAGGAGTGCTAGATAATTTGTTAAGTAAGACCATTCCATTGGTAGTATTTGGATGGGTATCTCAGTATTAAAATATTTAAAAAAAATATTTGAGAACCATTAAGATATTCATAAGAAGCTCTTGAGACACTGTTCAATTGTTTTTTAAATATTAAAATTTCATTATATAATTACACTATATTAAAATATTAATAATATAATGTTGAAATTTTTTTGTTGAATATTTTACCGATGAAAATGCTTGAAGTATCTACAATCCAAACATGAATTTATTTGATATAGTGATGAAAACTATAAAAATTTAAAAGCATCATTAGTGGGAGTTTCTAGGTGAGTTTGTCAAATTAAAGAAATAAGAATATTTAAATGAGAAACTTTGAGAATTTTATGAGATACTATGCTGCCATATGTATTCTTATCAATGATTTAAAAACTAATAATACAATTAAACTATATTAAAAAATAATGTATTATATTGATAAGAGACATTGAAAGAGTATTGCTGATTCTGTAAGAACAATTCAAGATTTGTAATTCAGCTGTTTCATTATCCAAATTTAATCTACGATTTTCTACCATGTGTGAGCTGCATATATATATGTAAATAATACTGATATGTGACTGTAGGAAACGAATTAAAAGAGCATTCTTTATTATTAACATTTGTTTTAGTGAACCAATTTAGAGAGCATCATCTCATTGCGAAAAGAAAAATAGGTGAAGAGAAGAAATTCAACAGTAGGGCACGGCTGGTGGTGGAATTAATTAAGATTCCTCTCTATTTTCAGCGTCTCAACTACTTTACCACTTGGTTTACTATTCATTTGATCTTCTTTTATCCTAATCATGCAGTTTATGTTCATCAACAAATCGTTATCATTATGATCTGCCGACAAATTTAATATTTATGTTGACTACAGACTAAACTGAATGATAGCCGAAGAACAAAAAAAAACTGAGCATTAGCCAAATTCGTTTGTTTTCGTGTCTCTTTTTGAGTGCGCGTAACAAATTTCTTTGTTTTTCCAAAAATAATCGAATGAAAGAATTTTACTTTTCATTTGGGTTTGTTCCAACTGTTGAGTGATTTAGTTTGAGAGAAATCAATATACTTTTCCCCCCCTCATATATTACACAGTTAATTATTGAGTTGCTCTTGCACAAAAAAAAAAAACAAAAAAACCAATTTATTGAGTTGCTTAACATTGTATATATAAAGAAATGCAATGCTCTTGACTCTCGAGTTTAGGTAGAGAAGGCAGCCGTCGGCTTCAACGTGTAGATACTACTATGTGTTATTTAGATTAGACAGTTCATTTAAGTGTCATTTTGAAAAAAACTTTTGGTTTCTTTTGCCGGGTCTATAAATTTTTGGGTCCGCTGCTACGGAAGGTACATAGGACAGACAGTTTGATGGGTAAGGCTACATTCTACTTGGACATTTGAAATTAGGTAGTGTGACCACGTTGGTACAAGAAGCATTTGCCACACACAAAAAAAAAACTGTCATGAGAATAAAAGAAGTTAGACTCCTTATAGCATGTTGTCCAATTCCTGATATGAGTCTTGAGGCTTGATTGGTAAGGATTGTGACTCTAAACTATGATTGTAGACTTTTGATTATAGAGAATTCGGCTGTAAAAACTGTGACTGTTACTTTATATATTTTTAAAAATTTGATCTATGCCATTTTCGCTTTTAGGAGTTCCATGATAATTTTATTGGAAATGTTTCAACTCTTTAAGCGTTGAGACATATATATCCATCATGTGTAAACCTTTTACATTATAAATTATAATCTTATCTTTTTTTTCCACACATGCTAGAGGATGATATATGATCGATCATCGATCTAGCATGTCTTTACGATATATTTATGCGTGTGTGTTCCATTGCGAGAATGTAAAAAAATTAAAATGATTTAATTAGCAAATTTGGTTTTCAGATTGAGGGTGCCCAAGGAAGAGGCTTAAATATTTGCGATGGTTTTACTCGATATCCATGTAACTTGATATTTTCATGATCAATCATAGTTTACTTATTGTCTATTTCCTATATATAGCATAAATATAATTTTATGATGTAATTATAAATGATTAACAGAAAAAAAGGGAAATAGAAAGTAGCGAGGCTCTTACGTGCATTATAAAGTTTGTTATTAATGGCTTTCCTATTTCAACTTGATTTTTCTTTTCACACATTAATTGATTATTTAATATTTATTATTCTTATATAAACTAGGAATAGAATCCCCGCTTCGCGGAGGTATTGGTCGTATATTAAAACTTAAACAAACAAATTATTTTAAATTATTATAAGTGAAAATATAAAACAAAAAAATATGATAAAAATACGTAAATATTCAGAAAATTATAATTCTTAAAAAAAGAAAAAAATATGATCTTCTAAAAAAACAAAATTTTGGATTATTAACAGTATAAATGGAAAGTTACAAAATAATTCAAATATAAAAATTTGTAAAATATTTTCAAAGAATTTAACTACTAAGATAAAAAAATAAGAAAACAAAAAATTATAAGACACACAATTCTATAGAGTATTTTTTTTTTAGTGTTAAAAAATTATATATAAAATTATGTAATACAAAAAATATGATGTAAATACATATTTTGTAGGAAAATGATCATATAATGAATAATAAAAAGATGAAACAATAGAAGATTGTTATCTCTTCTATTTTGAAATGCACAAGTTACTGGAAATGGTTTAATAAAAAAAAAATAAAAATAAATATTATAAAAATTAAAAAACAAAAAAAAAAAAAAAATTTTAAAAAATAAAAAAAAAAAAATTTTAAAAAATAAAAAAAAAAAAACAAAAAAAAAAATTCTTGAATTAAAATTGGAATTTATAAAAAATACGAATAACAATTTTGAAAAGACACAACTTATTGATAGAGTGAGCGATACAAATACTCAAAATTAAGAGATTTAGATAAAGCGATATTATCCTCAAAATTAAAACACACAAACGTTTGATCAATGGGTTGCACAATAATGTAAACTAAAGAATATTTCTAAGAAAAAAAAAACTAAATGCTGACTCCGAACCAATCATATTAGGCCTAATCTTCGAGGTTATCAAAACAAAAACAAAACAAAATAATGAATATCGAGAACAAATTTGGATAAGGAAAAGAATAAAGTCGAGTAAAGCAATATGATCGTTTGACGATCAAAACCAAGATCGTAAATGAAGTTAAGTAACACAAAAATTTATAATCAAAGAGAACGAAGCAGAACATACCAAAAAAAAATTTGAAGCAAATTCCTTGGACTATATTCTGGAGATAAAGTTACATCTCTAGCAATAATAACGATATTGTTTATCATTCTTACCGATTCCCGATAAAATAAATGAATATAACAATTTGTTTTATAAAGAATCAAATGATTTTTTTTATGTGCTTTTCAAAAGACATAAGTGAAAAGAAACAATTTTTGATAATTGAAAAGAAGCAAGTTTTGATAATTGAAAAGACGCAACCACAAATGACATTTCTTGAATTAAAATTAGAATTTATAAAAAAATACGAATAAAAATTTTGAAAAGACACAACTTATTGAAAAGCAATTGACATTTATTCAGATTGTTATTATAGATAGATTATGTGTAGAGTAGAGAGTACTTACAAAATGAGGCATTTGTGTTCTGCAAATGGAGGATGTGAAAGCAATATGAGAACCAACTGACTTTAGTCAGGGTGATGAAAATGCATGCAAACAGCATAGCATCGATCCAAACCGTTACAAATTTCTGAATTGTCGCATGCTGTTCCATGGCGACTTTCTCATTAATGAGATCAATGTTGTTCTCAAGGATTATGATATGCTTTGAGGTGCATCATATCAACAGAAGCAAGATATTCAGGCGTTTGTGTCTAATTGGTAGCAATTAGAAGCAGCTGATCCATTGAGCACTGTCGCCATGTGAGTATCGTGTCCTTGATAATTACAAAATACATATAAGCTCCTAGGCAATATATGGTTATACAAAATTCCAACGCGGTAACACCTAGTTTGACAGACAAAGTGTTAAACTTTTAATTAAGTGGTGGTGGTCTAGTGGTTCCCACTTAAGGAGGAGTTGCTTTGTTGGTATACGCCAGGGATCGATTCCCCTCAAGCGTGAAATTGTTAAATCATTCTCACTTGGTCACACGGATATGAGCCTTTGCTTTTGGCCGGGTTTATCAATGGGCTGCACCTCCCCCAATAGTCTGGACCCTTTCATAGGTTTGAGATTCCCTGATTATCAAAAAAAATGTTAAACTTTCATACCGGGCCTTAACTCTTAAGTAGAAAAAGATCTAATCGATCAGCAATCATTACTTTTACCAATGATTACTAGTTAAATGTTATTCTATCAATTAGAAAGCAAAAATGGCAACACTAGTAATAGATGAATCCAATTTATTTGTTCAATTTTCTAAAACAAAAGTAGAAAAAAAAATGGAAAAAAAAATGGCCCAAAAGAAAGTTCCCTATTAGGTTACGGTTTAGTTGGTTGGATTTAACAGGCCGTAAAAGGATTCAAAAGGCCCAGTCCAGATCCTGTTGAACAAGAGAGAATAATAAAATAACATATGCTCTATATTACTACTATATATCATTCATTCACAAGAGGTCTTGTGTCTCGAAGAACAAGAGGGGGAATAAAAGGTTCCCTCCTTTTCTCTCAACCCTATTTTTTTTTTTCCTGATCTGCGCGTTTCACCACACTCACCTTGAGATTTCGAATTGTCAAAGATGGATTTCGCGTTTAAATCGGCGAAGGAGAAGCTTGAGAGAGAGCATAGAGAGAGGAAAGAAAAGGCGAAGGAGAAGCTTGAACAAGAGAGGAAAGCCAAAGATGCTACGAGTACGCAACGCCAAGCCATTGAAGCTTCTCAGAGAGCCAAAAGGATTGTAGCCATCGAAGCCATCGAAGCTTCTCAGAGAGCCAAAAGGATTGAAGCAGATGCTGCGAGAAGGCAACGCGAAGCCATTGAAGCTTCTCAGAGAGCCAGAAGGATCGAAGCCCAGATGAAGAAGGTCTGTAATTATAGTCTTTCGCTGCTCTCTAATCGTCGGTTTTGATAAATTGGGAAATTCTGAGTTTCGGAATGATATTTCTCCTAGGGTTTTGGATTCCTGGTCAAATTGGGACTTTGTAAGTCTCCCCCTTAATCTCCTCTGTGAAAATCTATAGTTTGCTTAGTGAATCAACAGAGTGGTTTTTGTCTTTTATTTAGAAAACCCTAACGAGGAATAAGTTTACTCAAGCTCTGCTAAATGCTTCAATTTTCCCTCTTTCATTGATTAGGCTAAGGTTAAGCGAAAGGAAGTTGCCAAATCTAAAGGTGGGTCTTTAACCGATAGAATGAAAGCCTTGCATCTTGCTAACTCAGATGAAGAAAAGGAAGATGTCGAATCTAAAGGGAAGAAAAGATGTTATCAAGCTTCTCCTCCATTGTGGTATCTCCTCGGAGGAATGAGACAGGAAGCAAAAGCTGATGGGGACTCACAAGGACTTTCAGCTGTCGAGAAATCACATCTTCCTAACTCAGATGAAGAAGAGGAAGATGTCAAATCCAGAGGTGGATCTTTAACCAAAAGAAAGAAAATGAGTTATCTAACTTCTCCTCCGTGGTATTACTATTACCCAAGAATGAGACAGGAAGCAAAAGCTGATTGGAGCTCACAAGGGCTTTCAGCTGTCAAGAAATCACCCACGGGAAATAGCTATGATAAGGAGTTTATGGTATGCCTTTTGTGTAAAACTTATTCGTGTTTTATATTCTAGATTCCCACAGTAGCATCTTTTTCGATTGTGACATTTTTATTTTCCATTTTACTTCAGTATGATGAGCTTCCCCAAGCTTGCTGCTATACTTATATACGGAAGCATCAAGAGGTAGCTGAGAAGCCGAATCAGCAAGAATCCGCAGGCGAACTAACCCCTGAGCTTCAAACGGCTAGTACATCCTCAGATTGGTATGAAAGGAAAGATCAAGAAGACGCTCCCGTTGCAGGTCTGTTTTAGTTTACTGTTCATTTCCAATTCGTTCGCTAACTAGTTTGATCATATGAAGCAACACATTAGTTTAGTAACAAGGAACCTTGTTTAGTTCGAAACAGAGCAGTTCTTCAACAAGAACACATACTTGTTAAGACATGGTCATTTAGTTTTAACTATATTAGTGAGCCAAAAATGACAGAGAAAGAGTTTAGGTCTCATGATATGTAAGGATTATGTGTTGCTGAGCTTGGTTACTTCTTTTCATGTAACTTGATTTGCAGCAAATGGAAACTGCAAAATGTGGAATTCAATGTGGAAGCAGAAGAAGAAGAATGAAGAAGACGATTGGGTATAAAGGCTGAAAGCAAACGTATCAACCATTGATCATAAAGTAACAGTGACTTAGCAACTTTATGATACTTGGGTAGTAAAAAAACGAATGAAAGGAGCATCTTATTGTTTGAAAACAGTAAGGGTAAGGGCAGGCGATGGAATTAATTAAGATTCCTCTCTATTTTCAGCGCTTCAACTAACGTTAACACGTATATACATTTGATCTTCTTTTATCCTAATAGTTATCACTATGATCTGTCGACAAATTTAATAGTTGTTTTGACTAAAATTCAGGAAGAGTATTAGCCACAATGGTTTGCTGAGTTTTGTGAACTTCCAATAGCAAGGAAATGCAATACTCTTTGAGTTTGATGAAGTTATATTTGGTACAAAATTTTTTACTTTCTACACTACATTTGATTTTCATTTCTATACTTGTATAATCATCATAAACAATATTGGTAAAAAGCCAAAAAAAAAAAAAACAAATTACAAAGATATCTCTCCTTTCTTTCTATGAGACTATAACAATGTACAGTGTACGTAACCAACCAAAAAAAAAGCTATGATTATAAAACTACTCTTACATTTTCTCGTTCCTCCCAATACCTACCTGCAGCGGAATCAAAAAAATTTGCAGCCACACTAAGAGGGCATCAGAGGAACCGGGAGTTCGATAACGATTAGGAAATAAGAGCGTTCGAATTCTCTTATGTACTGAACCTCTCCGTTCATTAGCTTCAGAATCTTCCTGCAAACGCTTAGCCCTAATCCTTCTTGACTCGTCCATCGGCTACTGTGGAACATGTCTTGCACTTTCTCCGGCGGCACGCCTTCCCCTCCACATGCCATCCTGTTCAAACAGCACAACGAACATTAACAAAATGGATCCGAGTGCTCCTTGTTTGCTTAATCAAATCCTTTGCGGCTTTAAAAAATTGTATGGTGGCAAAAGCGTTTTAGTTATCAGAATGATGAATTGTTACCTGAACTCCATGCGTATAGCTGAGAATCCATCAGCCATTTGTTTCAGAACCGGGTGTAGATGGAGTTCCACCGAGCTTCCAGTGGGTGCATAACGGACGATACTTACCAGGAACTCCGCCAGGACTTGTTGAATCCTTATCCGGTCACCATAGACAGCCATGGATTTGATCCCCATGGGGATGTTACGCACCAGCTCAAGGTTTCTCTCTCTCACCACCAACATGGCTTGGATTACCACTGCGTTTATGACGCTGCCAATGGAGAACTCTGTTCTCTCTAACTCAAATGAACTGACGAACAAAAAACAGAGAGTGTCTGTTTAGTAGCGTGAATGAAGCTTTATAAGATATGTTTAAGTGTGTGTGTATATAACGAAGAATCTAAACTCTTACCCGTCTTCAATGCTTTTGGCGTCCATGTTTCTTACAATCTTTGAGATCTGCTTCTCGCATGAAACACTTGTTTCAAGAAACTGCTTCTGGTCCTCGTTCAAATCCGTGGTTTCCAGTAATGAATGTGTGAAACGCAGACCGCTCAATGGATTCTTTATAGCTTGGAAAATGTAAGCCAACTCTTTCCCCCTCGAGAAGCACTCACTCTCCTGCTTCCGCTGGATCTCTAGAGCTTGTTGCAGCTCGGGACTCGGTATCTGCAAGAAACAGAACGCCCCAATGACCTGACCATTTGGGCTGACCCGTTTGTTCAAAGTCAGGAGAGCCTGAATGAATTTCCCTCTGCGGTCGAAGAACGGGAAAGGGAACTTATCCGTGTCTTGGCCACCAATCGCATTATGCAATACGATCATGAACTTAGTCAACGCATCAGGGCCCTTTAGCCTGCAACAGCTCCCAAACACTTCCCTAACGAGCAAATTACCAATCACTTCGCTGCGAGGCCAGCCTGTGAGTTTCTCCATTGCGGTGTTCCATTCGATGCAGCACGTGTTCTCATCCGCTGCAAATATTGGAGGGATCAGCGGGTTTGGGCTATGGATGATGGCCTTGTAGTCGCCTTGTAGGTTGATAAACTTGTCCATAACAATTTTCTGACTGGTTACGTCTTGTCCCACAAAGCTGACCCCAACAATGTTGTTTAAGTAGTCCTTGCTCGAGCACGCGTTGACAACCACAAACACTGCTTTCCCTTGCAGCTCGAGATTGAAATTTTTCAGCTTGACCTCCACATTCTTGCCTTCGTCCCCTGCATTGTAAGAAGATAACCACTATCAGAATCTGCATGTTAGAATCTTGCACAGATTAGAAGTTGAAGAAATGCATATACCTTCGAGAGCACGAGAAAGAAGCCGGTCAACGGTTTCTTCGTATTCTTTGTATATCAAATAGCGAACCAGTGACTTTCCCATAGCTTCTTCAGCGGAAAGACCAGTCAGCTCCGCAATCTTGGCGTTCCACCCATTGATGCAGCCGTCGATGTCCACAGCAAATATAGGGACCGTCGCAGTCTCGATGAGCCTAACCATCTCTCTCGCAACTGCACCTATCTCTTCCTTCCCTTGCTCTGTCACACTCACTCCATGCGCCTGAACCGCCCCAGCTGCATTGGCTTTAGAGTCCATCGCTTCGGACTCTTTGAAAGAGTATCTTAGAATAAGCTGCAGCGAGTGAATCGCATCCATTTCAGCAGCTTCCCATGGCTGACATCGGCTCTTAACAACTTCGAGAAAAGCCTTGAAGGAAGAACGCGGGTGCATCCGCTGACCATCATCTTTGTCCTCGGGATGGTGCTTAGCTCCTCCCCATTTGATTTCTTTCTCGGTGTGAGACCGAAACCAGAAAAGGAAGTCCCTTTTCGTGATATACGCGACCGTCATACCGCACACAGCATCCCCTAAAGCAGCTGCACGAGGATACCCCGCATTGCCTAAACTATCCGTGCTTAAACCAGTCGAATCAGAATGGTTAGCAAGCAACCACTCCACAATGTCATTTATCTGAGCCTCACTCGGAGCCACGCCTAACGGATAATACTTCCCTTGGTAAAGAAAAGCTGCCCCGTTGCATTTCACTAAATCCATGATACTAGGACTCTGCGTGACGATCCCAGAAGGGGAATCGCGCAGAAGCATATCGCACAACAGAGTCTGCATCCTCAGGACTCGCTTTTCAGACACCTGCATTGCTAACTGCAACTCCATGTTTAGCTGTAAACCGAAAGCTTGCATTAGAAACTCGCAAGCGTACCTCAGAGGAAAAGGTATGCAACGAGCCGATGTGTGATGGCAAACGACTAAGCCCCAAAGCCTCATCGAGTTTCTTCCTTCTTCGTTTCCGTTGATTATAACAGCCATGGCCAGCGACGCAATAGAGCCCATGTTAGCCATGTATTGAGCGTGACAGCGATGAGGAGCTCGTAGAGTCGAACTCACCAAGCATATAGACTGCGTGAGCCTGTCGTCTTGGACCACACGGACCGGTGACGCATGGCAATCTACGATCATCCTAACACGGCTCTGCTTGAACAAGAACCGAGATGCCTGAGGAATATCAGTAGCCGGATAATGCAGGCCGATGTACGGCTCTAAATCGTCCCGTTTACTCTCCGCGACGACCTCGCCGTGCTCGTCTTCATGAAACTTGTACACCATAACGCGGTCGTATCCAGTGAGATCTCTCACGCTTTCCACAACCGTGTCACAGAGAAGCTTGATGTCGCCGCCGGGCAACGATTGCAGATGAGAAATCGCGCGGACCGCGAGTTTCTGCGATTGGACCGCACCGGCGATCAAAAGCGCCGGGTCTTCGGTTCTAGCCGGCTCTAAATCGATCACGATTCCTACATCGACCCTGTGGAGAATCGCATAAAAAGGTTTGCTAGTGTTCTTAGAGTGAATCCAAAGCGGATTTAGGAGCGTGATTACTCGGGCCACGAACGCGCGTTCGAGGAGAACGATGCTCGATGGCCTGAAGAGCGAGCGCAAGTCCGTGCCGATCGCTAGAATCTCTGACTTGTCCTCGATGCTTGGGACAGATTGGGACATGAGCCCTAGCATTTCCCGAGCGTTTTCACTGTAGCCGATGATGGTGAAGGTGGATTCGTCGACGGCGATCAAGCAGCCGAAAGGCTGGATATAGCCGCCGCGCTGGATCCGCGAGAGATAAGCCGTGATCTGCTGGTCCGGTACGGAGGACCCGTACGTCGTCGTTTTGAGTGACTGAGAGTAGTCGAACGACTTGCCGGACCCACCAGACTGCTCGAAGACGGCGTCGAGTCTCGCGTCGACAGTGTACTGTTGGATAGCTTTGCTCATGGACTCTGTGCCTCCGTGGTTTTGCGGCTGATTTCGTGACCTCAGAGGTTTACTTGCCGACGACTGAGCTAGCTCTCCGCCGTGATTATTTGTGTGACGGTTCTGATCGTCGCGATGGCCTGACGAGGCTGCGTCTCCATCGCCAACCCTATCGTTGGTTTCGCCACCGTCTCCGGAGACCATGTTGCTAACTCGTAACTCGTTTTCCGAAACGGGGATTTCGAAGAATTACAGCTGTTGTTCCTCGTCAGGCCATCGTCGATCATCGGATTTAGAGCTAAATTTTAATCTGGGAAGAGTAATCAACCGGAGATAGCTCGACGGCGAAGTTTTCCTCAAGTTGAGAAACAGAAACGAATTTTGAAATTGAAAATTTTCTCCGGAAAAAACATTAAAGATGGGAAACTGTAATCAGATAGAGTCTGGGGAAAAAAAAAAATTGAAAAGAGAAATGTTTGAGCTCCCGAATCCAAATAACCGAAGCAGAGTTACTGAAGAAGAGAGAGAACCAATTTGAAATTTTATTCTCCAGTAAAATCCTTCCGTGGATTACTTAAAAACGAAGAAACGTTTGGTTTGGGTCCACGAAACCAAACAAACGAATAGAGAAGCTTGCTCTTGTTCTCCCCAAAACTTGTGTTGTTATCAATTTAACCCAAAAATCAAACTTTCATTTTGTTGCTTTCTGAGGGACCGTCTGATTTCACGTGGAGGTTGTGGATTATTCCGACTAGTGGGGGAGCACGTGGGATCAGAGAAGCGACAATTATGAGCCTATGGGCCTCTAACATGTGGGCCATAGGGTGTGGAAGTCCCTAGGGTGATATTTATATAATAAAATCAAGTTTTCTGGTCAATCTAGTTGTAACTTGCAACTGTAAGTTGTTACTAAAAAGATATTTTTCTAGTGGAAACTATCGAAACTGGGGATAGCATCTGACAATTGCAAATTACTTTATTCTGTGAAGCGAAACCATTGGATGGTCTACCAAGTTATATAACGTGGACCAAACTGTAGCCGAGTGTTTTAGTTGTCTGGCTCCATGATCCCTCTCCACTCTGAGTTACTTGCATTTGTTAACATTTCTTCAATTTTCTTTTTATATTACATATATGAAGCGGCGCTACATGCGCAATGTCAGTTAGGTATAGCCGCAAAGCATTCTAATAAATGTTTTTTGTAGAGATAATCGGCAACATATGATCACACACCCTAACATAGTATGATTAATGCATTACTTATTTCCCTATTTCACACTCGAATCACTTACGTATACGAACACTTCCTTCCACTTTTGAGGCTTCTTCTTTCGACGACCATCTCCCAATATGAGAGAGTTCAGCGTTCACGACTCGTCCAAAAACACAGCGCCATGACCACTTGA
Source organism: Alliaria petiolata (assembly GCA_020283515.1). NCBI lineage: Eukaryota > Viridiplantae > Streptophyta > Magnoliopsida > Brassicales > Brassicaceae > Alliaria > Alliaria petiolata. Next base: position 216,855,988 of record JAHZTW010000001.1, on the reverse strand, counting down.
CCTTACGAACTTCTTCAGCAAAAGAACCACAATCGCAATCGTGAGTCCAACCGCCGCCCACGTGAACAGCCTATCATCACTCGGTTTCTGAGCCGTCCTGACAACAACCGTCCGTGGCTCCCGCCGCCTCACCAAACCGTTTCCGCTATCTCCCTCAGCAACTTCCACTGCTGCATTCGCTCCTGGAAGAACGCTCTGAGCTGCCTCTTCAGAGATTTGATCAACTAGACTATCATCAGCCGCAGTATCAGGTTCTGATACAGCAGTTGCAGCGTCCTGCGGCTTGGTTTGGGACTGACCGTCTGAATCAGCGAGAGGCGTTTTGTTACATTCCTGAGGATTAGGTTTAGAAGAAGAAGAAGGTGTCTTGCTGAGCATGTATTGATGAATCTGCATATATCAGTGAAAAGAAAATGATCAAATAAAGTTATGACCCCGTTGTAAATAAACCATACTTAAACCCATGTCCAATATGCAAACAGTTGTCAAAAAATTTAAAACCAAATGACCCGGTTGTTAATAATCATAATGATGGGTTTTTTCAAGTTACTAACTTTCAAAGATTCCTTGCTATATGTTCATTTTGCTTCAAGATCAACAATACTTATTGTAGCATCTAGCTATTAATATCTAACATAATTCTAATGAGAAACGAGCATAACAAGTTTGCATTCCAAACACATCATAAATAGACTTAACCCGTTTAAGATGGATAATCTGCATAGCAATTTGTTACTTGTGCTGACCAAGAGCTCTTTATGTCGTTTATTATGAGAAAAATATAGCAAGACATCCTATATATTGGTTCAATAATCAAGAGCATTATAAAAATGTAGCCATATTCATATGCCTCCATCGGAATAATGTACATTGTGGATCAAAAGTTCAAACATTGCTCTAAAGGAAGGGTGGTCTAGTGGAGTACCTCGTCAATAACTTTCTGACGCTCGGGAGAACCATATTTGGGTGGTGTCTCGCGTGATTTAGTGGCTAGTGCACGTCTCTCCTCTTTTGGGTAATCTACTGAGCCTATTGCTCCACTGGGGTTTGAAGGCATGAACGCAATGAGAGCCATCAAAGCAGTCCGAACTACAAATAAGCAAAAACAAATTCATGAGCAAAGTTGCTAACAATACTCAACCTCATTTACCAAGCGTCACTGTTCAAATCTAAAAGCTTTAACTTCTCATTTAGGTATTAGTTATAATTGCTAAGTTTAGTCTCATAACATGTTTGGGTATATTGTTAGGAAAAAAGGCGATATAAAGGCTGTGCCATTTACCACTCCATGATGGTTGCCAATGCTCAGGATGGTAATTGGAAATGCTCAAGCAAATCTTGGTGTTGGTTTCAAAACGACCACTAGGCTGAAACAAGAGCATAAAGATGAATTTTCATGTGCGTTTGTATGTGTCTTGGTGTACATAAAACAAGACGAGAGACACTAAAAAAGAGTAAAAAAATCCTTACGGTCAATAACATGAATGAAGGAGGTTTGAAAGGGTAGTCTGAAGGCAACTGAATCCTCCCGTGATAAATCCCACCTTCAAATTCAGTGTCGCTAGGACCTCTGATTGCGAATTGCCACTCAAAGATATTCTCCTGAAGTTATAACAGATAGATCCAATCATGTAACTATTTGGAAAGCACAGATTAAACGGAACAGCTTTAACATAGCACACAGCCATTAAACGCATGCCAAATCTAGGAACTTGCGATTCCAATTTCAACAGCTAGGGATTATAAACGAATACACAAAGGTAGCATGAAAGCTGGAATGGATCAAGGAACGCATTCACAATCTTCCACCAAACGACTCAATTGATCCCAAAAAAAAAAAAAAATCCAGATCACGATTCAGGTGACCATTTCTACCGATAAAGAAACCGAAAGGAATTGATATATTTCGAAATCGAACATCCAATTTATCCTAATTGAAATAGAAACAATGAGATTTACCAAGAGGGGGATTTTTCTCTCCAAACATAGAGAATAGAGAGAATTGCGCGTTGTTTCGAAAATCTACCTCGAGGGGAAGAGACATAAAATCGTCAGACGGATTTGCTTGCATCTCCTTAACCTCCTGCAAAATCCTCTTCACCGCCGGATTCTTCCGGTTGTATCTCTCCTCCGCCATGTTCTTCTCCGCCGATGATCTGACCTGGGAAATCCAATCCACCGCCAAAAGTCCGCACCACCGATATGTCAACAGGTATTTTTCACTTAATAATTTTTTTTTATGATTAATATAAGATATTGTAAGTGGGTAAGGTCAATATCGGAGTCAAATCGGCCACGTCATCGTATTTCAAAATTGATTACGTGACTACCTCTGATTGGCTTTTCGTTCATACAGTGACGAAAAAGAGGATGTGATTATTGTCATTCATGTATCTGACGACCCATAATTGGCCACGTCATACAAGTTACAAATCCTGATTGATTTCAATGGGCCTTAGCCATAAACATTCAGCCCAATAAGAATGCTTCAACGACGGATTGCTTCTGGTACCAATTTGTTTTTCGTTATGACGAATGAAGAAGTTTTATGATTCTGAAATTTCTTCTTATTTGGAATTATTTATGGGATTATCTCTCCCAAATCGATCGATACTGTTTCAAACATTCACAGGAATCTCAGATGATTCCTCATTATCTCGATTTTACATTTCGAATCATCACTCAACCGCCGTACCGTCCCTCACGCCGGCGAAAGTGATCGGAAACTTCGGCTGTTTATTTGGGAAAAACAAACCGAAATTCTTCTCGATCTCAGGACTCTTCTGGTTCTCATCGAACATGGCGAACAGATACGTCTCCACTCCTCTCCCGGGCCTCTTCGGCGTCCCTCTGTTCTCCCTCACTCGCGCCGCCAGATTCGTGTAATACGCCCGCGCGTTGTCGAAACTCGCCGCGTTTCCGCCGTTCGAAGGCCATCCGCTCTCTGAAACGACCACCGGGAGAGATCCGCCGCCCGATCGCTCGACGGCGGAGTAAACGACGTCGAGCAAGGCGTCGAAGAGGTTCTGGTAGCCGCGAGATCCGTCCCAGACGACGACGGAGGGAGAAGTGAAGAGAGCGTAAGAGAGAGAGATGTCTCGTGGATTGCCGACGTAGCTGAAGTAAGGATAGATGTTGGCGAGTAACGCCGAGTTCGTGCTCGTCAGAAACCTGCGATTAGCCAAATCAGTAAAGATCAGTCGCTGAAGAAGAACGATCATTTTCGGTTTTTGAGAATCTACAGAACCAATTTTTGGTTTGGTTTGACTATTGATTTGGATTGGGTGAAAATTATAGAAAATTAGAATTTTAAATTTAAATAACTGATATTTCTTTAGCATATAATTAAATAATTTTTTATTAAACTAAAATTTGAATATGAATTTCGGTTTATTTTTCACATCTATGAACTTCAATTTATTTGGTTTGGTTCCATCATACTTTTGGCACAATTTGGTTTCTTTACCACAAACAGTGATGCGGACCGATTTCAAATGAGTTTTGGTTTAGAATCGGTTCGATCCGAGCGAAATATAAATGGATTGAAAATATGAAACTATTTTTTTTTTTTTTGTTTCTGTGGAATTGAGAATATAAAGTATTAGAAATGGGATCGATATACGAATTGATAAAGAGATATAACTGAGTAAAAAATTACCCGATGATGGGATCGATATACCACCGAACATCGCCGCGAAACTCCCCGGAGGAAGGAGGGAAAGAGTTTCCAATCAAAGTCATATCAACCGCCGTAGAGACTTTAATCCGATCATGAAGATTCGCACCACGAAGAGCATCATAAACGTTACGCATCGCAGGGAGCACAACGTCGCCGCCGTTGGACGGAACGACTTCGTTACCGACGGCGATGTACTTGAAGCTAACGGCGGGGTAATAGTTGAGGACGTTGTTTTGGAGCCACGATCTAGCGGAGGAAGGGTTAGTGAGTGAACGGAGCTCGGAGTTTGGAACTCCGACGACGACTTCGATGCCGGAGTTTTTAAGAGCGTTTAAAGCGGCTTGGTTTGGGTCGTAGAGACGGATTCTTCGGATGTTGTTTTGTCTGAAGAGAGCGACTGTCTCTGATTGAGACGGAAGGTTATTCCCCAGCATTCCATAGCATACACCTACTGGTTCTCCACCTGTTTTCATGATCATTTACATATTAAAGATTAATTAACCGTGTGATTAAGTTTATAACCCATAATTAGTTATGAGAATATATATAAATCGTGTGGAAAGAGTGAGAGACTTGTTGGATTGAGGATGGTTGTGAAGAGAGCAAGAAGGAGAAACAATGGGATATTCATTGGTGACATCAATGGATGTATAGGAGCTCCTTAATCTATTGATAATGTGGGTTATCAATGACTCATTATCTAATTGAGTTTGTGCTTAGCTTTTTATATGCAAACATTGGTACGTACTTGCGTTTTTTAATTTTTTTTTTTTTTTAATTTTATATATGGATGCGTATAGTTATAGACTGTATTTGTATGTAGAATTCAGTGATCTCTGTTTATTAATTCAAATTAAGTCATTAGTCGGGGTCAAGTAATTGAGTGCATAAGGTCAAGTTGAGTGCAAATTATAAGAATGGATTTATCAATCTATGCAACAAAAGAGAAGATCAGAAATGTCTCTTTCCAACTCGAGAAACTAGGACTTAGCTTATATTCTCCAACATTGAGAAATCAACTTTAGCTGTTTTTCGGTTTATAATTTTAAGAAATTTGATTTACTTTGCTCTATGTCTCTATATCAATATTTATAAATGTTCTACGAATGACGAGAAACATAACCGATTAGTAACGGACGTAAAAACAACTTCACCCAACATTTGATATTTTGTTTTACGTGTAAGAACTTCTAACTTCAGAAATTTAGATAAGCCCTAATCAGTGTCATCATTGAATCAAGTATAATTCCACTCATGAGGTTGTTACTGATTAATTGACTTTTGTGGTGGACAAATTTGATTCTTTTAGCTAACGCTAATTTTTCATATATTTTTGATAACATAAAGGAAAACAAAACTTCGAATATTGAGATAATGCTTGAATATTATATTTTGAAAGCAGCCCACGCGAAAGTTTCAATCGTCTTATAGAGATACTCCATTTTCTAAACCTAATCATCAAATCGTGTATTATACAATGATTCATTTGATCATAAACTTCAATATAAATAGTTTTTGACATTTTCAACATAGTTCAATATGATAACGTAGTAACCACAGGATTATTATAACAGTTTTATTTAGAAGATTAGATTTATCAACTTTTTATAATATCACACGTTATAGCAAAGTTACAGCAGCCGGCGGCTATAGACTAGAAGCTAACCAATATGCCCAATTTCTTCGGTTTCCACGTATTAAAAAATTTCGGAGGGGTTATTGGGAGAAGTATTTTAATTTTTTTTTAGAATTTTCAAAATCTTTGTTATTCGTTAATAGATTCCGACATTCTTATTAAAATCTAGTGTTATTGGTTTTGATGATTTTTAAAATTCATACAAAATCTATTGTTATTCAAAAAGTTTAGGTTTTAAAGATTCTATGATTCTATTAAAATCTTTGTTATTGGCACATAGATTCTAAACAAATTAACACATGAAACTCTCTCAAAATCTAACACTTAAAAAATTTCAAATACTACTTATATACCTAAGATTCTCAAAAATCAATTACAATAAAATAATTTTATAGATTTTCTAAATATACAAACTCTTTACAAATCTAACAAAACTCATTACAAATTTAACAAATCTTTAACTTTTAAAATCAACCAACTCTATATAAATCAATCTCCCAATAAACCTCCCTTCATCAACCCATGGAGGATTAACGACGAATTTTCAGATCCAGTGGCGGAGGCAGAACTTTTTTTTACCGGGGGCAAAAAAAATTTTAAATTTTTTTTTTATCAAAAATGGTTACAAATATACTACGTTCACTAATAGTTAAAAATATTTTTAACACGGTTTCATTTGTTACATTTTTAAATATTTTTTTTTGATAAAACAAATAAGATAATCAAATAAAAAACTGATTACCAATACGATTTCGTATCATTCGTTAATAAAAAATTTTATTTTCAATAGTCGATCCTTTAGTTATCTAGTGAAATAACAAAATAAAAAAAATATTCAAATTCATAGATTATAAATATAAAGCTTATATTTTTCTGTGAGTTAAAAATTTGAAATCATGTCATATCTAATTTAATAAAAACGTAAACATAATCTAAAAAGATTAAAATAAAATTTAAAAATATAATTAAATTTAAGGTAAACAAGTTGTTTTACTTGTTTTAATTTTTTGGTGAATAATAAAAAAAAGTTTAAAAAAACATAGACAATGAAAATGAATGACGAAAAAAGGGTTTTGTAGAGTTTGATTTTTGTTTATCAGCTAATAATTAATTGAAACTAGTTAAAATGATGAATTATTCTGTTATTGTATGTAGAGTGGACTTAAATTAAAACTGAGCATAAAACCAAAATAAAATTATTAGTCAGTTTAAATATATTTTTGTTTTTTCATGTTTTTGATATTTTTTATAAGGTCAACAATTTTTTTTTTATGGGATCATAAACAAATTTAACCCAAAAAAACATATACATTTTTTAATTAAGCGGGGTCAGTTGACCCCACTGTTCCTTTACTGCCTCCGTCATATCCGCCCCACAGAAATCAGCAAATATATAATTAGACCCAATTTAGACCAAATTGATCATAAAAGACCCTGAAAATATTCAACAACTCCACAACACTCCCACAGTATTCATATTTGTACCCATAAAACTCCAAATTGAATGTATGAAACTCTTAATGAGGAGCTCAAGAACACGTTACATGTGACAAAAAGTTATCTTCTATAGTTCTATTCTCTCCAACGATGACTACAATTCGGGTTGCAGCAAACGAAGAACAGAGTCATTCCTTCTTCGCCTCTAGCCGTGGCCTGCAAATTCAATGACACACACAAGCTAACATAAAAACCCGAAAGCCAGATATCGTGGTGTAGAAGCACCATAACCAAATGAGAATTTTTTTAATCTTTTGATCTCTATCTTAGATGAGAAAAAGAAACAGAAAAACGTCTTTTTTGAAACTTCTTGACTGGTAGCAAAGTAAGGATCAAGCTTTGATGATAATTCACCTGGAAGAAGACGGCTTCACCGTGTTGGCACTTGGCGCAGCGCACGGCCTTGGTGCGGGGAAGAGTCGGGTCAGAAGCTACGTCGGATAGGATCTGAGTCTGTTCACTCACAGAATGATGAACCTCGTTTCTGTAAACACAGTTGTTATCCGCTGCTTCCTGCAAACCGGTGGCCACAACTATAAATTGCAGATATCGAAAATTCATAACAAGATGACAGTATGATAACTAATCCGGTTAGCAAAATCCAGCATTAAGCTAAGTTGCATATGGGATCTCAAGGCATTCAGCAGCTACCACAGGTTTGATGATATTATAAACGAACAGAACACAAACGCTGGAAACAAAAATTTCGCACAAACTGTAAGAAGTTGCATAACAAGAAATGCTTGTGCACCCAATGGATATTGTTGAACCTCAAATGGTTTTCGAAGCTAAGTTGCAGAGACCCTCTAAACGCCTTAGAGTTTCTAAAAGTCTTGCATTTGTTCAGAATGTCTCAAAGGACTCTTTCACTCCTAAGCATTATCACTTACCAAATTAGGTTCATGATCTGAAACAAGGACAATGAGTTTAACTGTGGATCTAAACTCGTTAAAAGTCTCATTTATCAGTTTAATTTCAATTTCTTACTTTGATTTTTAACCGTATAAGAGATTTTATAAAGAGGAAAGTAACATCAGGCTATCAAACAACAATCAAAGCTTGAATAAATCTCTACAGAAATCTATAAGTGAACAAAGCCCTTTCAAATGAAGTCTATTGATTTCAGACATAGCTTTGTTTTAGAGGTCTAAGATTCCAGTCACCGGTTCTGCATGCATCACATCGTGCCATTAAACACCACGGAACCCTAATTTTATCAAAGAAAGCAAAACCAAGTTTTACCTGGTGATCACAATTACGGCACGCGTAGAGGAGTATCGCTTGCTCCTTGTCTTCCTTAGGGTATAGAATGTTATTACTGAAAATTTTCAAAAAGAAACATCAAAAATCAAAAGGTTCATAAATGGGGGAAAAATCGAAGCTTTTATCCAATTGACAACATAAGCAGACAACCAAAGCTAAAATTGCGAAGAAATTCGAGAACTTTTTGCAACTTAAACGAAAACTTGTTGTAATCGCGACTTTTCAAGAAGGATTTAAGAGGAGATAAGAGATGAAAACCCAAAGAGCAAAATAACAGACCATTCGCGACAAAACTTCATAGTACTCATCTTCGCTGAATCTTTTAGCTAACGAGTTTTCGAGTTCTCACAATCACTCTTCTCAGTGTCTTTGGCGGGATCGTTCTCACTCGGAGTCGCACGAGAGATGCTCACAAGCTGTAAGTAAAAAGACGTCTAGTGGCAGTCGGACGTAATTTATTAGACTTTTTTGGGGTATTCACACAGTTCGCATTCGTAAAGCCCATGGGCCGGCCCATGCTTGAGTTTACTACACTTTGATTTACATAGGATTTTTTTCTTAAAACAAACTTTGTAATTCAATTAGAGAGAAAAGAAGTGGACCACACGAAATAAATTTGACTCTTTCTTCATTGAAGAGCAATGTACTTTCTTAACAGTAACAACCACATGCATATCCCCATGCACCTTAACATCATTATGCAATTATTTGTACAATTTTAACAATTACTACTTCAAAAAAAAAACGAAATAAATCAGCATGAGGTTTATAAACTAGTTACGTATTATGATTTGGTGACCAAAAAGGAAAACCAACTTCTTTCAGATTCCAAGTATTGAATTGGTCTATCTTTTTAACCACTCCTGGCTCTACAGTGTACACCGACACATCTCTCTCTCTCTGTCTCTGCACAAGCAACATATTTTATTTGTGATTTCCTTTTCATTTATTACAAGATATTAAACTCTTTTGTTCAACTTTTTTTAATCTTAGTATTTTTACTTAAGTAAAGATTAGCCAGCCACCTTTTGCAATTTTGGTTTCAAATTTATCCCTTATTGGGTTATGAATGTGTTGTGTATATAACATTTTGTATTGTGACAAAATCACACTTTTACCTTTGATTTAACAACACACACGCAGCATTACATATGATTAAATTCACGAGTACATCATCCGTAATTGGGTTGTTGTAGTGCACATGCACATGCAGTCACACATACATATATAATTATATATATACGTGTTATGTGTATCTAGTATGTGTCTGTCTGTATATAATTGATTGTTTCTATAAATATGGACACACACTACACTAGCTTCCTAAAAACAGTACCAAACTCCATTTAAAACTCAAGAAGAAAGTGGAGAGAGATCATATAACCATGAAGATGCTCTTTAACTTGTTCGTTATGCTTTTCGCTTCAATGCCAATTCTCTCACTCTCTGAGAATCCAACCAACTTCAGCGAGACTTGTGAAGACGGAAGTGGAGAAACCGGTTCAGGCTTCGGTATAGGGTTCGGTTTGGTTCTTGATTTCGGATTATACCGGAATAGCTGCCCGGAAGCAGAGTCTATCGTCTACTCGTTGGTCGAGAACGCGGTTTTACAGGATCCAAGAATGGCGGCTTCTCTCCTCCGTCTTCATTTCCACGACTGTTTTGTTAATGCAAGTTCCCTCATCTTAGTTTCGTTTTAATTGTTATGGTTAGAGTAGGAGTATGAACAGGGAAATTTAAAACGTGACAAATCCAATATGTTCAATGGTTTTTGACTTGCACTGCAGGGATGTGATGCTTCGGTGTTGTTGGATGACACAGAAGGATTGGTTGGTGAGAAAACGGCGCCACCGAATCTTAATTCACTCCGAGGGTTCGAGGTTATCGACTCGATAAAGTCTGATCTCGAATCTGTATGTCCAGAGACCGTCTCTTGCGCAGATATTCTTGCCATGGCTGCTAGAGATTCAGTCGCTGTGGTAATTAGTTTCAGCATTCCTAAATAATATACTCATGTATAAACCGGATGGAATTAATTTAAACCGGTTTTGATTGAACACTTTTAAATCGGGTCTTTGAAGTCGGGTGGACCAAGCTGGGAGGTGGAAGTAGGAAGAAAAGACGGTAGAACCGCGAGTAAACAGGCAGCAACAACTAGCTTACCATCGCCAAACTCAACCGTATCAACTCTCATCTCAATCTTTCAAAACCTCGGCCTTTCGCAAACCGACATGGTCGCTCTTTCCGGTACACTGTCTCTAGAGCACTACTCTTCTTTCTCTATACCTAAACCAACCGGTTTTGGCAGAAACCGATGATAATCACACTTAACCCAATGTAAATAAACCAGGTGGACATACATTGGGGAAGGCCAAGTGCACATCGTTCACAGCTCGGTTGCAGCCACTGCAAACCGGACAACCGGCTAACAACGGAGACAACCTTGAGTTCCTCGAGTCGCTACAGCAACTGTGCTCGACCGTGGACCCTTCTGTAGGTATCACTCAACTTGACTTGGTGACGCCGTCAACATTTGACAACCAGTATTATGTTAACCTCCTCTCCGGTGAGGGATTGCTTCCATCGGACCAAGCTTTGGCGGTTCAGGACCCAGGGACGAGGGAGATCGTCGAGACCTACGCAGCGGATCAGTCGGTTTTCTTCCAAGATTTCAAGAACGCTATGGTTAAAATGGGAGGGATAACTGGTGGTGGTGAAGGGGAGATTAGGAGGAACTGTAGAACGATTAACTAAAAAAAGAAGAAGAAGATATAACCATTTATATTCAAGATCAGACTAAATTGATATCTTATATAAAAATTAAGAAGTCTACAGGACTTTGGGTTTACGAAATATATGAAGAAACGAACACAGAGGTGGATGAACAATTAAGTTAGATCGGGAAACTGAGAATTGATGGAACTCTGGAAAAAAAAAAAAAAAATTGAGCTGGGTTTGGTTAAGATGAAATCTCAAACCGGGCTTATTGGATAATCAAGGATATATGAATGTACACTTTTAGATATACGACACTCCTAAATCTGGATCAAAGTTTGGTTTTACCAGCTAAAGTACACTACTACTAACACAACATGAGACATGACTTGCGCTAGCTATGTTACAACAGGCGGATTGCATTGTTTGGTAACTTCTAAAATGAAAAAGAAGAAAAGATAGAAATTCAGATGCCTATATATATTATACCTGAAGGGGTTAAAATCAGGGACCAAGAACACTGCAATTGCTGCTTTTCCTCTGCTTGACTAATAATTAGTTCCGGAAGTTTCTATCTAGTTACTGAAACATTTTAGCTCCTCGTTTCATGTACCTGCACAGTACCAACACAGAGAAATAGAAGCAACTTCAAACTAAAGAAACCTCATACAGGCGGAATGTGTTTCGGTATGGAAAAAATACGAGACAGAGGAGAGAAAAAGGAAGATCTGAACCTGAAGCTTTATTCTTCCACATGAGTTCTTGTGGAGATTGACGGTTCTGTAAACAGAGATATGATTGTAAGAGAATCAGGAAATGTGATTACCAAAGGAAGAATTATGAACAGAGAAGTTTTGTGCCACTGAATAAAAACACCATAGCCACCTGTTGAGTTCGGGACAGATCATTCATTGAAGAGGCTCCCACTGGTATATGTGTCCGACCATATTCCTAGACATTCCAAAAAACAGATTAGAACATAAGTTCTGCCTCTACCATTTCCAACCAAGCAAGTCATCAATATGAGAGTTTGTTATACCTGAGCATTCTGACCAATCCCTGACGTAGGAAACTGCATTTTCCAGAAGAAGAAAAAGATTTCAATTTTCAAATAGAGATAATAAACGCATATCGTTTTCTTCTTTCTAAAACGCTACCTCATTAAGTTGACAAAATTCAGATATGTACCTGGCTATTTTGACCGACTGCTGATGACGGATACTGCATTTTGAAAAGGAAAAAAAACAGACATTCACGTTAGATGTTTTTAATATGTATATTCAATGGAAAAACCATGGCTTATTGAATTTTACATAAGGTGGTCCATCTCCTTATACCAGAATCAAATCTCGAAATGAAAAATAAGTAAACAGATTAAAGAGATATACACCTGAGCATTATGGCTGACCCCTGGAGTTGGATACTGCAACTCCAAATGGAAAATAGTAAATATCCAAGTTAGAGACCATGAGAGATAACTACTTGGATGTAACCAGCATGAAAACGAAACCAACCAGTGAAGAATAAAAAGGCTGCTGTAATTGCTGGCTCTGATATTGCTGGTGAACCTGTTGTGGTTGTTGCTGCATCGGCTGGGAATGAAGAGCCTGCTGTAACTGGGTCTGGGGCTGCTGTATAGTTGGCTTCTGTTGATGCTGTTGCTGTCGTTCGAACACTACCATTTCCTCAGGTTTTTCCCACTGCAAAAGTCAATTATACACATATAATGACACGTATTGAAGAACTTCAAATATAAAAAATATATGTATATATCTGTTCAAGGATAATAAATAGGACAACAAATAGAAGGAATCCTCCAGAAACTCACAAGAAAATATAATTAAAGAGGAATCTTGTTTCTCACCTTGCTTTCACCCGTTAGACCATTGTAATAATATTTAAATCCATCAGGCGAGGTATGCTCGGTCCAGTTACATTTGACAGAAGCAACGCTCTGACTTGGTGCAGGTGCAGCTGTTTGCACAAAGCTAAGTGGTGTAGAAGCAGTGGTGCTAACAACTGTTGGAATTGCAGATCCAGCCCACTGATAAAGAATCAGCCAGGAGGAACATTAGAAAAGAAGGGGAGAATACTAAAACACATGAAGAAATGAAAAATTAAATGTCTATCAGGATATAATCTTAAGTCAAAACAACACAACAGCAGCTGAGCAACCCGGCTGGACAGACATAACCGAGAGAGTATATTGATACCTGCTGTTTACCAGCTTGGCCATTTTGTGAGACTGGTAAAATTTGGTTTGGTTGCTGCATGGACTGCACCTGCTGCTGTAGCTGAGAAAATGCTTGCTGAGATGATTGGAAGGTTGCTTGTAGAGTCTGAGTTTGCTGTGACAAGAGCTGAGCTAGCTCAGAAGGAGGATGTTGCATCTTTTGTAGTGGTGGCTGCTGAGCACGAGGGCGCAATTGATCAGTTGCAGAAGACACAGGTGTTGGCCGTAGATTGATGTTCAAAGGAGTTTGAGAAACAGTTGCAGGAGGGACGTTTTGCTGTGGCCGCAGCTGGCTGCTATAACCATAAGGATTCTGCAAGGATGCCTGGACCCCAGGGAAATTAGTTTGTGGCGGAAGGGGGATGTTCTGTGGACGGTGTGGAGGTTTTTGTAATGGTGATATTTGCTGGCCAGCTGCTCGGTTTTGCTGTGGAATAGAAACAGTTGAAACTCCAAATTGATCAACACAACGGTTTCAGATTTCCTCGATTAGATAAAAATAGCTGAAGTACCTGTTGCGATGTGGCAGAAGATGAAATTCCAGAAACTGGAAGAGGATTAAGGGGAGGAACACCATAACCACCCAATGGACCGCCCTAACATTGTAGAATGCCATATATAAAAAACTCACATCAGAAGTAGAAATTATTGAAGAAAAAACCGCCTCAGTAACTGACAAACTACAAATCAAGGCCATATCATTTTACTGCAACACGCATCACGTTTGTTGCATCATGCTTCTTTTCATGAGTCCATAAGCTCATATGTATGCAGTAGATAAAGTACATGAAAAGCTTATATATGTGGGTGTGTAGATCTAAGATGATATACAACATCAAGCTGTTCTCACCTGATTTGAAGGCAATGTTGCTTGACCTGGTCTAGGGGAAAAGTCACGTCCGCTACCAGGGATCCCACGGTTACCAGGTGGGCCTATGTTTGGTGAATTCGTTGGACGCCAAGGATTTGTGCGGCTTGCATCCCCACTAGGGTCGCCAAGGTTAAGTGTAGGCCTAACAAATCGAGATGAGGAGACCAGGTTTAATCAAAATATATATTTACTTGATGAGTATAATCATGATCTCCTTTCACCCCAGTTACCTTGGTCCTGAAGCTTGAAAGCGAGGCCCTGAACCAAGCCCAACAGGAGGTGCCAAGTCCCTATAAACAGAAACTACTTATGGATATATAGAACAAAGAATGAAGATATACACAATTGTCTTGCTAAGAGCAGTAGAATGAATCAAAATATAGTCTCCAAGACAATACCTTGACTCGCCGGGTTTAGGCCTCTTCGGATCAGCAAACCGAACAATCAGTGGCTGATTGCAGCCCTGGGGAAGGAATAGAGGCCAGTAAACAAAACAGGTACAGAGCGTGAATGAGAGAAACTGAGATACTTATGTGATTCACAGCTTACTCTCATGGTATAAGTTCCATTGAGACCATCGATAGCTGCCATTGCCGTCTCTTTGCTTGAATATTTAACAAACCCACATCCTACATGAGTGAAAACACACAGTTTGACCATATCAACACCATCACGCATCAAACAATCTATAGAATGTAGTAGCAGTTATAAGACATACCACGACTCTGTCTATATTCATCACGCATGAGATAGACATCTTCCACGCGACCAAATTGCAAAAATACCTGTTTAAAGAACAACAATCAAACAGTTCGTTGGAAGAGAACAGGGAAAATTGAAACGAATGAGTTGATTCAGAAAGTAGCCATTCACATCTTTATCAATTTTATTTATTGAGAGAAGAAACCTGACAGTCAAGCAGTTAGATACATTTGGAAAAAGAGATTACTCAGTAAGTAGAATGTGTACGTGCTTGCATAATTGACACAAAGAGATGATTCAGTTAGTAAAATGAGTACGCGCTTGCATAACTGACACAATTTTTCAAGCTACTGACCCTTTCGGAAGACTAGTAAAAATTATCATCCCTAAAATCATTTAAACTTTTCAGCTGAGGCAACAGGGGACACTGTAATATCTAAACCTGCCATAATATGTAACGACTTGCATCAAAAGGTAGGATATGAGACATACCTCCTCAACTTCCTTTTCAGTGGCTTGCTTGTTTAGTGAACCAACGAAAAGCTTAAATTCTAGCGCACCTTAGATAGAACGGTAATAAATCAGTTGAGACTTGAGAGTGAGGCAAAAAGACAATAGAAAAAAGGATCCACTTCCTTCAAATTCATATCATTTCCCACATTATCCAAAATCTTGTAATTTGAATTTATACAGCGTAAGGTTATCCCTATGTACACCAGACAATGAAAGCCACATTCAGATAATATGCGCGGAAGTTGATTACCTATGCGTTCTCTCTCCCCATCAGCATATCGAACTTGAACAGGGCCAGTTCCCTGGGAATAAAAAACTTATCAAAGGTGAAACAACCTGTATTTTCCTGTCCTCGATAAGAGAAAGCATCAATAGTAATTACCCCAGGAAGAGTGATCTGATTGTGCAATGCTCTAATGGCTCTATCCGCATCTTCAAAAGTTGCATATTTTACAAAACAACAGCCTGCAATAAAGACTAATACTTAAGCTGTATGTTCAAGGTTCAACTTTTTCATCTATCAACATCAAGAGGTACTAGTAAGTAGTTGCATCACAAATGTACACAACACACAACCACCATCTTGAAGAATTAAATGGCAATATTAAAAGCACACAAGTTCAGAAGGAAAATCAAAAGACATGTCCTGACATCCTCCACTTAGATCATAGGAGTAAAGTTGATGGAGAGAATAAACTAATGTCTTGAAATGGAGCATATGCCAAAAAAATATTTAAAAAAGAACAGTCGGTTTTTGCAGATAGCATATCTACAAGACGGCCTTTCAGAAAAAAGGTGGCTGAGTTTGTGCAAATAAGATCCATATACATTGGAAAAATCTAGAAAAATGTACAAGTTAGTAACTGGATAAAACTTGACTACAGAACCAACGTAAAAGATTCAGCATGTAAGAATTATCAATCATTGCTAAGTAACAGATATATAATTAAAACCAGAACCATACATCACGCATTCGACACCATACATCACGCATTTGAGGACTTCCAAGAAAATACATTTATGGGTAGATAACCATAATCCAACGATAAGTCTCATTGGATATAATTGCAATTTGGAAAAGTATTGCACTTGCTTCATGTAATACATAATTAGGCTCCTGCCTGATGCTGATCGATGTAGGGAGAGCGAGTGAAAGTCAAGATGCATTTAGCATCAGAAACTATTCTAAGAAATTAAAACAATCAGTTATCTCCCACATATTAGCACCACCTAACATTTCCCACGTCTGAAGAAAGAGTTGTGTGGAATCTACAGCACTTAAAATGTGATAACGAAAAGAGTAAAAGTTTAATGTCACCAGAATCAAATGCACTTGTTATGCCACCCACAAAGGTATAGCAGTTATAGATATAAAAACTTCTTGGAAAGTCAAGAATTAATAAATAACCATGCAACACATACAATCACGTCATTCATCATCATCTAATAATTCTTCGCACTGAAAAAAAAAGACAGAACTTAATGAAATTGTACAAAGAGCGATCTCAAAAATGAGGATTATAATCTTACAAAAAGGCAGAACCAAGCACAAAGGCTTGGTTGGCGAAAAGGGAACACACAAAAACAATCTATCATCAGACCTCTTTTCCACATATCGATCAGCAGTAGTCACCATACAAAAAAAATGGGAACTACTCAACGAAACATTCATTCATCAATAACGAGAGATAAGTTTATCACATCACAAGAAGTCCAAGCAATAGAGAGGGAAGAACATACAACAAATCCACATCCCAGGCCATTCAAAGAGAGGGAAAAGAAAAATAGTCATCACAGTTCCTCAGCCATCCACAGAAAAAAAGCATTCATTCAAAAGTGGATATGAAAGAAATTGAAGACGCCAAACATCCAACATGATATAATCACACTAAGAAACGGGCAAATCTTGACCAGCAGGGTGGCAAATCAATCAAACCATCTTTTGAACCTTGTAAAACTACTAATAACTAAAATACATTCATCCTGCCAAGACCATACACAACATTTTAAATCCATCGAAAGGAAGAGTAAAGAAAGATGGAATTCAATAGGAAAGGAAAATAGTGATATTCTTTAAGCCAATACCCACTATAAAGGCAACAGTAAAACATCTGTTCAATTTTCTATACATTTACTCCAACTCTGAAACATCCTCAATAATGTCTGCTACACTCTTCAAAAACATCTAAGTATCTAGGATAGACACAAGTAACACAACCTATTTTCTGACAAGGTCAATACATAACCCTTTCTTAGCAAGCTACAACAGGTAGTCTTCTTCTCTGACAGAATCGAACACAGATATAGACGCTCGCAAGCATAAGCAATAAGCCCGAATATTGTTGCAAACAAATGGAGGCTAATGATGAGACTGGGTTTGCTTCCCATCAGCCTTTTCAGGAGACCTGAAATTTTAGAAAGTATAAATCACGACTATTTCCTAGTAAAATGGAGATCAACATACCTTGCTGCTGTCCAGTTCTCTTGTCCTTGATCAAAGCAACCTCAAGTACATTTCCATGTTGTTCGAACAAGGGACGGATCTGGAACATAGAAAACCAAAAGATAGAAATTACGAAAGGTAAAATCTCAACAAGAACGATCTAGGTATGAAAAGAGTCTATGAGCTTCGTGGTCAAGGATACCTCAGCAATGTGAAAATATAAAGAAGAAATTAGAAAAATTTACAGATTAACTCACTTCTTCTTCTATAGCTGTCCTTGGTACGGAGCCAACAAAAAGCTTGACAATACTACTACGATCAGAAACATCTGCAAATGTAAACGGAAAGATCACATGAAACGCCCTTGAACAAACGAGTTACGTGACAGCTAGATTACAATACATTACTCTAATATTTGATTCCCACAAAAACATGAGATCATCGTGAACTCTGAAATTACTCTAGAGTGAGCCCAAGCTTACCTGTTCCAGTAAAAATGCCATGCTCCGAGAGAGGACGCCCTCTTTTCTGACCTGAAAGAGGCTGTTGGACCGGCGGTGAAGTCAACCTTACAGAGTAATCAGACTCCATCACTTTACCGATCGTTGCCTGAGAAAATCTTCCTCCATCTGGACTTTCCGATGGCGGAAACTTCACGTGCCCGCTAGGCAGAAATCCTCCTCGGCCTCCTCCAACTCCGTCAGAACCCATCGGCCGAAATCCTCCAACGCCTCCATCAAAGGCAAAACCCAAAGGCCGAAAACTTCCACCATCGCGAGGACCCATCGGCTGAAAATCTAATCTACCTGGAGGACCATTCATCGGCCGGAAACCTCCTCCTCTAACGCCATCTCCGTGAACATCACGATCCGTAGGGCTGTCACCTTCCCAGCGTCGACCGCCATCTCCTCCGCCCTCAATTCCAACTCGATAACTGCTAGGGCTGTTTCCTCGACGACGACGGCGGCTAAAAGCCTCATCATCCTCGTCAAAGCGTGTCATGGAGGGTGAATTTGAGAGACGAGGAGGCCCTCTGGGATAAGCTCGGTGGTTATGATATGAGTCCTCGTAACCGCCACTCCCATGGCGATCCCCTCGGTGCCTGTCCAGCTTGGTGAATTGGGGGAATTCAGATAGAAGTGCAATTCCAGTCGAACGAATCAAAGGACCTGGAACCCTAGAGAAATTGGGATCTGTACGAAAGAAAAGACTATCGAATTGTGAATTGAAGATGATGAGATCAACAATTTGCAGCAAATTTTGATTTTGGTCCGAATGTTTTAACCAAGTAGCAAACGACTTGAGCGGTATAATTATAAATTATTAAAAGCGGTCTGGATAGTGGTTGGACCGGTGGTCTTATGTAATGAAATTTGGACCGGTGGATTTACTAAGGTAAGTATCTCATACGGTATTTTTTGTTCGAAGTGTTTGTACGTAGGCCTGCAAATTTGGTTCATTATCCGCGGGTCTCGTCCCGTTTGATCCGCCGTGGAGGCGGATCGAAAAAAAATTATTTGTTTAAAAAAATATAGGTTTTGCGGGACGGGTATTTTTAAAATGTGTGGCGTGTGTGGATGTTCCAAATTTATTTTGCGGTTCGAGGGTTATCCGCCAAATTTTTTTTTTTTTTTTAAATGTTAATTATTAAAAAAAATATTGATAAAATTATTAAAATTTTAAAATATTATGTAATATTTGTATAAATTCGCTAACTATTAATTTTTATAATTTTAAATAAATTGTATATTTATATTTTATCATATTGGATTTTTTTATTAGGTTATATTTATATTTTATCATACTGGATTTTTAATTAGGTTTTTTAAAAAAAATTATATAAAATTTATTTTTTATTTTTATTTAAATATTGGCGGATTACCCGCGGGTATTCATAAATTCAAGCGGGGCGGGTGCGGGTCTAAAAAAATTTATCGAAAATTTTTGCGGGGCGGGTCCATTTTCGATAATCCATTTTTGAAAATTTTGGGAAAATTACTAATGTTTTATGATTTTGAATATGGGCTTAACAAAAAAATATACAAATCATTTCAAATTATAAAATCCACTAAATTAAAGAAAAAACCTTTTTTCAAATATAAATTTTTTTATTAGTTTTTATGATATATATAAATTATGAAAGATTTATGATTTATGATTAAATCATAAATTTCTCGTCTTATTTGAAAATCATTAATATAGTTTTTATGATATATATATTTTGTTTTTTTATTATATCTATTATAATAAATCATAAATCTTTGAAAGATCGAATGATGCCTTTTTCGATGTATTTCGTTTTTTATTATATCTATTAAACAAATAAAAAACCTAATATTGTTTATAAAAGCATGAATATCTTAAATGATTTTGTTTTTTAAATACTAATGCATGAATCTCCATGAACAATTGGAGATTCATGAAATTTTAATTTTTATTATATCTATTAAACAAAAGGTTTATTGGGACTGATTGGAGATTTCTTTTTGTATTTCTAATATTTGTGTAAGTTTATATTTTTTCCGTTTTATAAAGATTGTCATTTTAAGGTTTTGTTTTTGTTTTACAAAGAGTATCATTTTTTATTTCCAATACAATTTTTGAAACAAACATACAGTTTTAACCATGTTACATTGATGTATTAATACGAAAAATAATTTTTTTTAATATATTAATAAGGGGTACAATAAAAAATTTATTAATTTTTTTAATATGTGTGAAAAAGTTAGAACACATTGTGAAACAGAGGGAATATATATTACATTTGGAGGTCATCGCCATAAAATGCTATGGTCTAGTGTGTAAAACTAGTGTATCAGTCTCGATGGGGTCGTGAGTTCAACATTTCGCGTAATTTCTCTTTGGCCAACAATTCAATTTTAAAATATTTAATAAAAGAATAAATTACAATTACTGGGAAGCCCTAAAAGCTTTGTCTTCTTCGTGCGTCTCTCCTCTCTGTCATTTCTTTCAGCTTTTTTTTTTCTCCGATGAGCGATTAATCGGCAACTCGGCGGAGTTTTAGAACAGGTACGTGGTTGATTTTCTCCAGGTCAGAAGCTTAGGCGAAAGTTTTGTTTTTGAGAGTCTTTTAGTTAGTATTACATTGGAGTTGAGATTGAGTCTAAGGAAGAAGAAGATTAATATGGATGGAAAGGGGGCGAAATCAGGTTTCAAGAGAGGATCTAAGATTGCTCAGTTCGACGATGATGCTGACGATGATGAACCGATCAGATCCCTCTTAAAGGTTATGAAGCATAAAAGTGCCAAGAAGAATAAGGCTGAGACGGAAAGTATCGGTAAACAGCGCCAGAAACAGGCCGTGGAGAAGAAATTGAGTGCTGTATACAAAGATTCTGAAGATATGGATGACACCTTAGCCAGTTTTAGGAAGAGATTGAAAGGGCACAAGAAAAGTGGAATCCCAAGGGTTAGGAACCACAAGGATGTTCCTCCTATTGATACTGTAACGAATTCTGATTTGAAGTTAAGTGAGGTCGGTCATGATATGGTTGACGGTGCATCTGAGGAAAAGTGCTTGGATGATGTCTGTAAACCCAAGGTTAAATCAAGAACAAGATCAACAGTTGATTCTACCGAGGTTGGGGCTGAATCGTTTGGTTCGAAGCCATTGGCTGTCAAGAAGATGGTTGAATCATCGACTGAGAATATGATGGATTGCATCTCCGAAAACGGTGCTTTCGATTCTATTGAAAAGCGTGCTTTGGAAACTGGAACTCTCCTGCATAAGTTTCATGGTAAGGATGAGGCACACTCTCCAGTTCATGAAAAAGTAGAAATTCCCATGACACTATCCAGCGACAAGGAAGCAGATGACTTTCATCAATTTACAGATGAGGAATCCAAGAGAAATGTCGATGGCCAAGTTTATCCTCCTCTTTCTAGAAAAGAAGTTGCAGTTATTTCTCCTGATCGGCACATACACTTGGGAGAGGCAGAACTAGAGTCTGGTTATCTCCGAGAGAAAAAGTTAGTTAAGTGTGACTGTGGCGTCCAAGTTAATTTTGAGGACTGTTCCTTTGAGTCTAATACTCAGGTTGCTATCTGTCACAAGTGTAAGTACTCTTCACAGCATGATGCTTCCAATGGAGGTGGTATTCGAGTTAATACTCTCACAGATGGAACTGCTGAAGCTTCCCCGGTTTCAGTAACTCCCTGCGAAGATGAAAATCTCCAGGGGGATGCAAATTCATTACCTAATTCCGGGAAGCCATCCACCTTGCAACGTCCAGAGCGCATTGTTAGAAAGCGTAAGTTTGGAAACATGGTGTATGAAGGAGATATGAATTGGGAGAATGAGCAAGGCTTTCTGGATTGTCAAAGTGACAAGTCCTTTAAAGGAAGCGACAAATGTAATTTCGCTCCATATATTTCCAAGGAAACTGAACTTGGTCGAGCAGCTGCGGTGACAGCTGGACTGAAAGCCCAGTCGGTAAGTCCAATTGAGAAGATTATACTCAAAGAGGTGTTGAAGCGCAAAGGTAGCCATCAGGAGTACCTAGTCTGCAGGTTAGTTTCCTTTTACTTCGCTGTTGTGGGTTTTAGTACATGGTTCTGGTGTTCCTACTTCCTAGAATGTATTCTCTTAGATGAGAAAGGTGTACCTTAAGATGTCAATCTCATTTTTACCTTCTTCATTTGTAGGAAACCTTTAATACTTACTGTACTGTATTGTTTGACACGCCTAATAATGAGATTCACGGATTTCCAAGTTGTTTTTTTTGTCCTCGGAACAATTTTGTTATTCTAACTTTATAGTTATTGTGTTTCATTTTGACCTCTTGAAGACTTTCTTAACTTCTTCTTTGTTTTTTTAATTTAAGAACTGATATCGGTTGTGCTACAGGAATTCTATCTTAGGTCTGTGGAGTAAAAATGTCAGGCGAATCTTACCTGTCACTGAGTGTGGTGTTGCCAGTGGCCCTTCTGAGAGTGAATTGCCTTCAGCTTCACTTATCAGAGAGGTCTATAAGTTTCTTGATCAGAGAGTAAGTCTGTGCTGTTGCATTTTTTGGGGATAAATTCTCCTATTAATTCTCCGTGCTTGATTTTTGTTTTTAATTTGTATGCACTACTGAAAAGAGAATGAGTGCTGGTTTCTTATAGTTCGCATGTGATGGTGTTTTTTTTTACAGGGTTATATAAATGCTGGGATTTCATCTGTGAGGGGGAAGGGGGAATCTTCAACTAGTCAAGATGGTGATCTCTTCCTGGGGAAAAAGCTTGAAGAAAGTTCTATGGCTTCTGTTGCAGATTCTGAAGACGGAGTTGCTTTTATCCTTGGTCAGGTCAAAGCCGTTGAATCGACTAGCGAGGCTAAAAAATGTGCTCTCCAAAATGATGAACCGGAAGTAGGATGTGCGACCTCAGCAATGGTGGGAACTACCAGCAAAACATGTGAAGCAAGCATTATCGACGATTGCAAACAATCTGTCAGCATACATGTGTTACCAGCGGATGCTACTGTCGAAAAGCACCCTGAAACAATTACAGTACCGAAGCCTGCTTTGTCTAGCACACTGTCCTCTGGAAATAGTAATCATACGAGAGGAAGGGACTGTGTTGAATGTGAGGTTGAAGATGAGAAAAAAGTAATAGTTATTGGAGCGGGTCCTGCTGGATTAACAGCAGCACGTCATTTGCAGCGCCAAGGTTTTTCCGTCACTGTTCTTGAGGCAAGGAGTAGAG
This sequence comes from Alliaria petiolata, assembly GCA_020283515.1. Taxonomy (NCBI): domain Eukaryota; kingdom Viridiplantae; phylum Streptophyta; class Magnoliopsida; order Brassicales; family Brassicaceae; genus Alliaria; species Alliaria petiolata. The sequence goes on along the minus strand of JAHZTW010000001.1, from coordinate 216,832,727 downwards.
TAGGTGGTCGTGTATTTACAGACCGGTCGTCACTTTCAGTTCCTGTAGATCTGGGGGCTAGCATAATTACAGGCATTGAGGCTGATGTGCCATCTGAAAGAATGCCAGATCCTTCGGCATTGGTCTGTAACCAATTAGGTCTGGAGTTGAGTGTGTTGCATGGATTCTGTCCTCTTTATGATACTGTAACAGGGAAAAAGGTTCCTCCAGAATTAGATGATGCTCTACAAGCAGAGTTCAACAGTCTGATTGATGATGTGGATTTGCTTGTTGAGGAAATAGGCAAGGAAAGAGCAAATAAAATGTCGCTTGAGGATGGTCTAGAATATGGCCTCCAGCGGCTGAGGATGCCACATGACAAGGTGAACATTGAAAGATTTGGGCTTGGCAATTCAAATGATGCTTCCTTCTCAAAAACAGACATCAGTGGTACCTTTACGCATGATGGAAGCTTGAAAAATGACTTTTTGAATCCTTTGGAGCGAAGAGTAATGAATTGGCATTTTGCTCATACAGAATATGGTTGCGCTGCTGTCCTCAAGGAAGTTTCGCTTCCTAACTGGAATCAAGATGAGTTTTATGGCGGGTTTGGAGGGCCACATGCTATGATTAAGGGTGGTTATAGCAAAGTTGTTGAGTCGCTTGCAGAAGGACTTGACATTCGCTTGAACAAAAAAGTTTCTGAGGTATCCTATGCCTCTGAAGTATCTGCGATGCATAACAGCAAGCATAAAGTCAAAGTTAGTACATCAAATGGCTGTGAGTATCTCGGAGATGCTGTTTTGGTAACCGTTCCTCTTGGGTGCTTGAAAGCAGAAACCATTAAGTTTTCACCTCCCTTGCCCGACTGGAAATATTCATCAATCAAACAACTTGGTTTTGGAGTTCTAAATAAAGTTGTGTTGGAGTTCTCAGAGGTATTTTGGGATGATAGCCTGGATTATTTTGGGGCAACTGCTGAGGAAACAGATCAAAGAGGTGAGTGCTTTATGTTTTGGAATGTAAAAAAAACTGTTGGTGCTCCTGTTCTGATAGCTTTGGTGGTTGGGAAGGCTGCTTTTGAATCTAAAGACAAGAGTAAGTCTGAGCATGTGAACCATGCAATGATGGTTCTTCGTAAGCTTTTTGGTGGGGATCTAGTGCCTGATCCTGTTGCATCGGTAGTTACTGACTGGGGCACTGATCCTTACAGTTATGGTGCCTACTCATATGTTGCTATTGGTGCTTCTGGTGAAGATTATGATGTACTGGGAAGGCCTGTTCAGAATTGTTTGTTTTTTGCTGGTGAGGCAACATGCAAAGAACATCCTGACACTGTTGGTGGTGCAATGATGACTGGAGTCCGAGAAGCTGTGCGTATAATTGATATATTTAGAAGTGGAAATGATTACACAGCCGAAATAGAAACACTAGAAAAGGCGCAGAGGAAATCTGTATCTGTAAGGGATGAAGTCAGCGACCTAATAAAGAGACTTGAAGTTGTTGAGCTGTCTAATGTGTTGGCCAGGCAATCATTGCTTCGGAATATGTTCTTCTCTGCCAAAACAACTGTTGGGCGTTTGCATTTAGCCAAGGAGTTGCTTAACCTACCTGGTGAAACCTTGAAATCCTTTGCAGGCACAAAAGAAGGGCTTGCAGTGCTGAACTCTTGGATCCTGGTAAGCTTGGTTTGCTAGTTTCTTTACCAAAGCAAAGAGTACAACTTCCCTTTGCTTTTATGTTTGCTCCATGAATTTTTATTGGTTTTTCTACATATTCTTGCTTATTTATATTTCTCTATCAGGATTCGATGGGTAAGAATGGAACCCAGCTTTTACGTCACTGTGTACATATTCTTGTTCGAGTTACGAGTGATCTCTTTGCCGTGAGGCTCTCAGGTATTGGTTATTTTCTTCCAAGTGCACCTTCTGTCCCAAACCTCAATCACATGCAATTGGTTCTGTCTTAAGATTCAATATCACGTGCACTCAGCTTTGTCATTTTAGCCCTGTTATTAATTTTAAGTTCTCTAAGTTGCTTACTTTCCACTTGCTGATGCAGGCATTGGGAAGACTGTGAAAGAAAAGGTTTGTGCACACACGAGCCGTGATATCCGTGCCATTGCAAGTCAGCTTGTTAATGTGTGGCTGGAACTATACCGGAAAGAAAAAGCTAATAGTGAAATGAAATCATTGAGACAAACAAATACTACAAATATCTCTAGAATAAGAAGAAAACTGAATAGCGAGGATACAGACAGTAAAGGAAAGCTGAGTAATGGCAACGATGTGAAAACAGATGGAGAGCTTGAGGTCAACCAGCTACCTATGTCAGAGGAAGAAAAGGCTGTATTTGCCGCAGCTGAGGCTGCTCGTGCAGCAGCTGAAGCAGCTGCAAAGGCAAGCTTTTCCTATCTTCATATTAGTGAAATTCATTGATGGATGCTTTCTGAATGTGTTTATTTTTTCGGGAGGACTGGAATGTGTTTTTCCTCCAAAATCAACTCTTTCTTTATTTGTTTATTAACAAATAAATTATATGTTCTGGTCTTGCAGGCATTTTCTGAGGCCTATAACAGTACTTCATTGCAGCTTCCTAAGATTCCCTCGTTTCATAAATTTGCCAGGCGAGAACAGTATGCAAAGATGGACGAATCTGATTTCAGGAAAAAGTTTCCCGGCAATGTCTTAGGAAGACAAGATTGTGTGTCAGAGATAGACTCTAGGAACTGCAAAGTTCGGGACTGGTATGATTTTCCTGCCTCCTGTCTTGACCTTGACAGTTCAAGGATTCCAGTCGATAGCTGCTCACAGCGTAGCCATTCGAATGAGGTTGTATCTCATTCAAAGTTCAGAGAATGTTCTGGAGAAAGAGGGGCTGCGGATACCAGTATTTTTACTGGGGCATGGGTTGATACTGCTGGTAGTAGCGATGGTGTCAAGGATTATAATGCTATAGATAGATGGCAATCTCAAGCTGCTGCTGCTGATCCTGAATTTTTCAATCGTGCCTTGCATATTAAGGGTGAAGAAGATTCGATTGCATGTTCGACAGGCCCTCCTAGTTGGAAGCATGACCAACGAGCGAATGAATGTTCTATGTCACAGGTAACAGTGAATAAAGAGCCACATAAAAGTCATAAAAGTCATATCCGGGGGGCAGATCGTTTGAAACAGGGGATTGTAGATTTTGTTGCATCGTTGCTTATGGCCCCATATAGAGCAAAGAAAATTGATAGAGATGTATACAAGTCAATAATGAAGAAGACAGCAACAAAGGTCCGTGACTTTGTGGTTTTCCACTCTTCAAAATTCTTCAGTTAGTAGATTGCAATTCTTGTTTCTATCTGAAGTTAGAAAAAGACACTGCTGAAACACTTGGGTTTTATCAGGTAATGCAACAGACAACAGACGTGGAGAAAGCCATGGCTGTTCCACAATTCCTCGACTCAAAGCGGAAAAACAAGGTTTGTTAAAGCTTCAGAAGTTTCAGAGTTATCTCTTGCCAATTCTTGTCTTTAAGTTTCCCGTTTGAGTATCCCTCTCTCTAGTGTAGAGGGAAGTGTCGATTATTCTTGTGAGGAATAATCTTGGTCACTGGCTCTCATAGTAAAAATCACTAAATAGTTGCATCTTCTTTAGAGAAGTTTCTAATTAATTGTCATTGCATTTGATTAATGTTTATGCAGATTCGGGACTTTGTGGACAAACAAGTTGACAAGTACATGGCGATAGCTCAAGTTCCAAAACCTTGATGGCCATTGGGATCCATAGTATTGGCCAATGGTACTTTAGTTGGTATCTGCTGTGATGGCAAAGCCCCTACGCATACACCACATTGCTCATTTATCAGGAAGCTTATCTCAAAGAAGCAGATGGTCTGATGTAGAAGAGAGTTTTTCCATGATATTTTCTCGTTGTGGCCGGGACAAGTTTTTGGCATAACCTGATATGATGAAGAACTTGGTCTTGCTGTATTGCAAGGTATGAGTGAAGCATCTTCTCTCCTCTACCTGGAGGGCAATGTTCTGAGGACTTTCTGATCAAGGTTCTACATCAAGTGGAAGTGTCTTTCATTAGTTATCTCCTCAGATGATACATATTTTCAACTCAGGCTGATTGTTTTTAGTATTGTATAGAGCTCGAGATTTAGTGTTAACCCCCATTAGTCAATATTCTTCCTTTAGGTATCTGATGAATACATTTCTTGAAATTCATATTATCATTTCCGGAACCCAAGAGCAAAGCTTTTCACTTTATAGTGTCTATGATAATATAGCTCGAGTCAAAGATACCATTGCGATGTTATGTTCTGATTTGCCTATTCTAGCAGCCATACTTTGGTAAGTTCTTTCCCTATCTTTGCAAAGGGGAAATCTGCAATACCACAGTGGCAGGTGTATCACTCTCACGCTTACAGGTAAAGATGGACCGTCAAAAAATTGGATTGGTTCAGCTCCCAAGCATTTCAGTATTGTGATCTTCTTCTGGTGTCTTTAGGCTCACAAGCAGTTTGTGGAAGAGGCACTGCAACGAGGCAGGTTATTTGCTTTGCGTGTGTTTTGTCTGCATATTTTAGACCCAATGGCTTTGTTATTAATGTGGGTGAAAGTTTGGTGTTGGCTTTTGCAGGTGAGGAAGCGTAGATGCGTTGGTTCAAGAAGAGCTCTGCTTGTTGACGGAAGGTACATATTTGCTTACCATTTTTATAAATTGCATTCACATTTGATATGCTGGATTCATATAATCAATTCAGTTGCCACTGAGTTTGACCTTAGTGTTTGCTATTTACACACTAGTAAGTAGTCTCTGAATGTTATTCATGGGCCATTTATTGACCTAAATTTCAGCTGTAAGCGACGTGATTTATAATCTGTTATTACGATATTGTATAAATGCAGTTGGCAGTGGTAGAGGCTAAAGCAGAGAGATCACGCATCCCTCTATGTGTTCAAAATTTTGAAGGTCAATTTCACGACTGTGATGCACTTAATCGGTTATTAGAGTTATTGCTTCTATCGCTAGTCACGTAATGGAAAAACAAAGTACATAACAATCGTTCATCTCTGTATTGGTTTTGGAAGTGACCGAAGTTGCGTTCTAAATAAAGTTGTGTTGGAGCTCTTTAAATAGATGAGGCCAACTTCCAGCTTACGGCTTTGCAAGGACAGTCACCTTCTTCATATTTAGTGTCTTCTAAGCAAATCCTTAACCTTTCATCGTCTGCTATCTCAAAATTCATTTATATTTGTTAATTTTTCTCCACATTGCAAGAAGTAAGAAGTAAGTAACATCATCTTTACAATTATGATTTTTGCGTAAAGCAAATGAAAGGCGTTACTGAAACTCTAAAGCGTTAAAAATTGGGATTGGATTTCATTCAGTTTATTTTATCTGACTTTTTTTTTTGTTTACCTCCAAAATCATGTCTGTGACAAATTGTTCTGAAACAAACTTTGTGTCTTGCACTTTCGGTTGTGTGCAGATACAGCAATTGGCATCCACACACTTGCATAATCACTCATCAGCATAAACTTTGAGAAATCGTGGGTAATGCAAGTTGAGGAAACAAAAAAGATAGCCTTTGAACAAAGTTTGAAGATATATAATATAAGTTTAGCAGAGGAGAGCATCGAGGTTTCGTTTGCCCTCGGGACCCTTGGAGTACCAGGAAGAAACATATTGGCCATACACAACTTCCTTGTAAGACGGTTTGGAGTGTTGGTTAATAAGGTGAGAAGCTGGTGCTATCCTCGCAGTCTTGGATGGATCATGAAACGTAGCAACCGATAACCGCGCCCGATTTGCATTAGTTATGGCTCTGTGTTGAGCACTTTTGTATATGCCATTGGTTATAATCTGCACAACGAAGGAGAAAGGAAGCATTTTCAGAGCTTCTTCGTATATCTTTGATTAGTCTACATGACTTCGAAAGGGAATTATAGAAAACCTCGGTTTGATCGGCTATAAGAACGAGAATGGCATGAGAGATGGGAGAAACAGTGAGCCATTGAGAATCCTTGTAAAGCTGAAGGCCTCGAACATCATCTTGAATCAAGAGAGTAATGGCACCCATGTCTGAATGGGACTGGAGTCCAAGAGTGAGCTCAGGCTGAGGGCAAGGAGGGTAATAGCTCATAGTGATGTTCTGATAGATTTCCCCAACAGCTTCCTCTATGGACGAACAAGGAAGGCTCAGGCTCTCTGAGATTAGCCCCAACAGATTCTGAGCTAGTTTCTTCATCTCATTACCATATTCTTCCACTACTTCTCTAAGCCCATCAATCAATGAGAACATTCAGGAATATATATATAGAGAGAGAGAGACATGGATTTGGTCATTGTTAAAGAGGATCAAAGTAAAGAACCTGTAGTCAGGAGGATGAAGCGGCCAACGAGAAGGGTTGCGGCGAGAGAGAGGGAAAGTGTGGTGGTCGAAGTAGTCTCTCCAGTCCAAAACGACGTCGTTCTCGGCGCCGAGCAACATGCGGCTGCCATAACCCTCTGATGCGGCGGAGCTGGAGTCGCAGGCGTAGCGGAGCTTCTCTTCCATTGGACAGTCCTGGAAGAAGGAGAGGCCTAAAGCTCTCATCCGATCGAGGAGATGGATGGGAACGCCATGGTTGACCACGTGGAAGGCTCCCCAGTTGCGGCAAGCGTCACCGATGGCTTCCCTCGCGAAATCGGAGGTCGAGAGGTCGACGGCTGGGATTGGAGCTGCATCGCCGGCGTGGTGGAGATTAGGTCGAGCATCCGGTGGCTGAATGTATTGGGAAGGGACTTCAGGTAAGCCGCCTTTGGCAACTGCTTCCACTCTCGACGGTGTTTCCATGGAGATACAGAGCACAAATGATCTGATCTTTCTTTTGGGATTCGACTACAACAAGAAGATCAGACTCCGAGACTCGCAGAAGAAAGTCGCTATGGCGATTATTACCTGTTTTTCTTAGGGAAAATTGCACAAAGCACCCTCAAACTATATCAATGTTTTGCAAAAATAGCATCAACCTACAAATATTGCAAATATTGCTAGTTTTCTAATAGTAAAGGTTAAATCCTTACCACTGTTTATGTTGGCAGAATGGCAGTTCAGAAGTTTTAGACAGTTTGTGTTATATACATAGTTTGTTTTTTTTTAACACGCTTGAACAGATTTGCTTATCATTATTCTATAGTGACAAATTTTAAACTCCAACATTAATACAAAACGAAAGAAGAAATTACAAAGGCAGTTAAACAAAGCCAAATAGTGGAACGAAAAAAAAAAGCACAAACTCGTAGCAAAAATTACAAAGGATTACTCTAAAGTTCGGACAAGATAGCAGGGATGTAATGGGAGAGCTCTGCGGTGAGAGACTGAAATCCATTGACGAGCTGAGTATGAAACTCCTGGTCTTCTTCTCCGATTAATCTGAAGTGAACCCTTATGGCTCGCTTACAAACCGCCATGAATTCAAGAAGTGCCGCGATAAGCTGCTGCAGTTCCTGTGAACGCAGTCTCGTCGCAGGCTCACCTGATAAGAAAGCTGTGCACACGCTCAACACCCCACTGTTAACCTGCATGTTTTCCATGGAAGGATGTGAGCATTTCTACGTTTTTTTACAAACACAAATAACAGATTTTGGGGAAGAATAAGAAGAACAAATCACCCACCTGCACTGCAACACTTCCTTGAAGAATCCTCTGCAGACTCTGAAGCCGTGGTAGGTGATCCCCATCCGAGCTACGAGGCTCCTCTAGCTCGTTTCTCAGAGCGGTTGTTCGGGTTTCGATCATTCCGATTGCATTCTCCACTGGCGAGAATTCAAGGGATTCAGACTTGGTAACCAGCAGCCTGTTCACAAGGGCCGGGAATGAGCCCTCCGTCTGCAGCACTGTTCGTCTCTTCCATTGATCTTCTAACCCACCTTGCGTCTTACCGTTTTTTGTGAATGGTGTATCAAACAAGAACCGATCAAAGACTCTTGCTCGTACACTTCCAGTGGAAAGAGAGAATATCCTCTCTCTTCTGCTCCCAAGATCCTCATCTTCCATGACTGCATCAACAGCCGTAATTTGCAGGTAGCACGCTCCTGCCTGCAATTCGTCTGCCTTCACTTGTCTCGAATCTGGAATAATGTGCAAAATATGGTTGCTGTCCATCCTTGATTCGTATATATGGCTCAGCTTTTCCATTATATCCCCTAGCCGCACATCTCTTGGTTCACGGTACACATATTCTTTCCTGTCCAACTTCCCAAACTTTTCCCCGTAGAATCCCACCCGGTAATACGTAGCATCAATAAATGGGATCGGGTTTGATTCTTGGTCAAGAATGGACTCGTATATATTAGTAAGCAGCGTGTGACACTTAGCCAACTGCCCATAAGCCTTCCTGCTCTTGTAAACTGGGATAACAAGTTCCAAAATGCTTGCACAGAAATGGTAGAGCTCAGCTTGAGAGAAAAGCTTATTAGCAAGCTGTAGATACTTAACGGCAGAGTCAACTGTTAGCTTTGAAGCACCATAACCCTCGACTTCAGCTGCAGATGCCTCTGTCGTAAACTCGCCACTTACCATGGGGCAAATTTTACGCAAGGCAGACACGTGATCCTTGCTCCACACACCATCATTTCTAGCCACCAAGGCCTACAAGGCAAAAACCAAAGCATTCACATAAGTTATTACCTGTATGAAGACTGCAGCTTAAAAGCCCATTAGACTGCAGAGATGATCCACAGCGCATCTAAAATATCACATACACATACCAGATATTTTGAAATTATTACCTGCATTATCACACCTGCAACTGCCACAGCACACTGTGCAGCTTCAGCCCAGGACTGCATTTCCTGGTGGGCATCAGATAGATGCAGCAACCACATGATGTGCAGATCTGGAACAGGAGCAAATGCCATTCCAAGTTTATAGAAGCTCTCTGCTGCAGCGTATCGATCCATAGCCATCACAGATCCCTGTAATAACAGAATTTTGAGGTTGGAAAAGTACACAATGACTTGCAAGGTGGTTGAGTCTAATAGTTTTTTTCCATTCTTATTAGGAATGAGACGATCATGGAAAGAAATGCAGATATACTCAGACACACTATAAGTTCTATCAGTGTCAATTTCCTATTTCCACACACAGTGAAATGAACCCTGTGTTATCTAATATACCTATCAGTTTCATGAGCACGGTAAAAATACTAAAAATGGGTGTCGATGGGGAGAATTTTTTTAGTGTAAAAGACATGACGCATCCCCATATAACAAGGCAAGGACCAGTTTAGCAATTAAGTGTTCTAATACAGGTGACACGACGAGCAGAAGACTCTTCCATCACTGACACCAGAAAGGATGTCTTACAAAAGTGCCAAGTTGATTATAAACCATACCAAAAGGGCATGCCCGAGGCTCGCATCAAGAGCAAGAACAAGGCTGTCAGAAAGATGTTTCACTTCAACCCAAGACCAGCGGTTTTCTGTAAATTTCTCGGGAACTATCAGCAGAGTATCATCAGGAAGACCACACTCCCTCAGCAAAATGACACTCTTAGCTTCATCAGCCATTTCGCTTAATGACTGTTGAAGCCGCCTTGCCTCTCCACTCTCTTCCAATGTATTATCTGATTTCATATGAGTCACTTGGACATCCGACATGAGTTCTGACAGCGTAATGGTCAGCAAAGCCCTCAGCCTAGCAGTCTGCATAAAATATAGCGAGCTCTGCAAGAACAAAGCAATAGAACTCATGCCTGATAACAAGAAACAGAGAAGTATTTATATGAATCTAAATGTCTCACCTTGACTAGTATTTGAAGACCAATAACAGCCCTTTTCCTGACACTGTCATTGCGGTAAACAGCAAGCCGAAGAAGATGGAAGGCTATCTGTTTTAAGAAGCGATCATTTTCCCTGGCCATCAGTGTAGCCCCATGAAGATCAAAGATTCAGTTGAAAATTGGAAAGAAGGCTTTCCAGAAGGCTAATGACTGGTTTCGGGAGAAGAAACTGGTAAATATTGTAGTAATGCAGTCCAATTTGCCATAGTCCGTAGCAATGTTGTGAGAGGCTGCCATTGATGAAAAATTTTCAGTGATCTCCAAAACCTGGAGGCTAACAGTAGCACTTACATTCTCTTCCCAAAGTTCCTGATCAGTGTGAATGCAATTAGTAGAATAGCTCATTAACGACTATGCCAGCAAAAATGATGAGTAATATTAAAGAGAAGGAATGAAGACAACATAAAAATATACCAGTTTTTGCCTCAAAATAGGGTGCAGCGATTCTCTAAGAGCCTGGGCTGAAGCTCCAATCCGCGAAGATTGTGCTTGAGCTAAAGCTTCACTTAGAGAATAAGGTTGGCTAGGAGAGGCTAACTGAGAATTAACTCTCTGCCACAGGTACCCATTATCAGGTGTTCCCTCTAGCTGCAGTAAAATGTCAGAAGACTTTAGAGCCTTCCCTATGATTAACTTAAAATAAGAAAAAGCAAAGGACTTTCTAACTTAGTTTTGAGAAGTCCATTAAAAGAAAGCAACAAAGTTAGGGAACTCTAGGTCAAATAGTACGTATTTACCAAAAAATAGAAGAGAAGAACGAACACACAAAATAAATTAAGCAACTCACCCTGACTTCTTGGCGGGAAGCCTCTGACAGATAATTGTTGATAGCAGGAGAAAGTCTCTCGGAGTACTTTGGTGATCAAGCTCCTTCACTAACAGGACCACGAGAATTGTTGCCCCCGAGGATGCTGTCAGCAGCTTTCTTGTGCTGAAATTTTTATTAATTCAAGATTATCAAATCACCAAAGGAGTCATACATTATGTGGATTACAACTACAAATATTTGTGGGTAACAAAGTAAAATCTAAGTTCTAATAGACTGTAAGCAGTCCCCATATCATTCTACCACATTCACGCAACTAAATGAAATCAAATTTTCTCCAACGAAGACAAAAATGCAGAGCATGATAGATAACTTTATTAGACACCCAAGACCACCAATATCCACGTTTCTATGGATAACAATTTCTTTTGGCTTCCCTTAACAGTGAGTTAAACAAAAGAGTAGAGCCTTTTCTCAAGTTTTAAGAAATAGTTGTGGAAAGGAACCTCAAAAAGTATTAGGCATTCTTCCATGAGTTTGAAATACAATCTTGTACGAGCAATGCTCTGCTGCCATGCCTTGACAAGTGATGTGTCATCCAGATTACGAACAATTTGCAACACACCAATTAAAACCTCACGCTTTTCAGTAGCATTTAGGTTATAAAAAACAGGCATTTCATCCAAAATCTGCAAAAGGAAGAATACAAAACATAAAATGTCAGGCGAATACATCAGCTGACCTAAGCTATAATTGAATTGACATAGCAATCAATCAAAAGGTTGTTATGGCCACACAATTTAATTCATTTAAATATATTTCTTATTTTCCGGTCATAAGTGCTTATGATGATAATTGAAAAAAAAAAAAAAATAAAGGAAAACATTTAAACAAAGAAAAAAAACAATAAAAAAAAAACTTTTAAAAGCAGAAGAGGACTAAAGAAAAATTTGTTGACTACCTAAATGAAAGAATTTATGCATGATTATTTTCAAGCCACCATGACATACCTGCCCGACAAACGGAAAATATAGTTGTGCAATATACAGCTTATCTTCGGCTTTCTGGTACCGAGCATCAAACTCATGCTTGCATAAGAGGATCACTAAAATTCTTGCACCCTGCAAGGATACCAAAAAAGGAATAAGATTTACAATGTAAAATTCTTACATGATATGTATCTCATAAGTACAAACACATAGAACCAAAAATACCTTTGCCCGCAGAGGCAGCTCATCATGATCCAGGGAGAGAAATAGCTCCTGTATTAAGATGGATGATAGATAGTTCCTAGAGCATACAAATAAAGTTAGCTGAGGAAATTTCTTTTGTCCCCTCAAGAGTAAGTAAAGATGCCCACACACATATAAGAAGATGAGAAAATCTGTAGGTTCAGTTGAATATTCTCTATTCTGCATCATTTCAAGAGTTCATGTGCTTACTGCAGAAGTGCCTCTTTATATTCGATTTATGTAACTTTTATGTCCTCAAGTGTGCTAATACTTAAAAATATTTCAAGCAATAAAGTGCAAATGTTTGAAAATGTCAAATTGAATAAACATGTAATGAAGTTTATAGGGGAGAGTACCTGTCTGATGGGTCTCTGCCAGGCATTTCTACAAAAAGATCATGATCAGAGATAATTTGCAAAAACGTGAGCTTGCACTCGTGTAGGACAGATTGACAAACACCAGAAAACTTGTCCATGTACAACGATACCTGTTGAGTGCGAGAAGGACACTTAAATTTTATCACTATCAACAGTAATTGAAAACTAGATTATTCCCTTGTCCTAAACTACTGACAACTGATAGCAAAGATATGGCCGAGAAATCAGTTGAAAGATAAGCTGCATAATGTTTTTGAATTGAAGATTTTTTACATAAACAATTTTAACATACAATTTCCAGAACTGAAAACCATACACATGCACATGATTGATCAATTCGCTGGTAGTAACGGCAACCAGTAAGAAACCATTTATCAGATCAAAAAGAAACTCTTCTGAGAGAACAACGAATGAAACCATGCTCATGCTTTAACTCAACCAAAAATAATATCAGCAGGAGACTTCCAGAAAAAGTCGGACTAATGCAACCGTTGCTGCCATGTATGATAGTTTGAACAAAAACATACCAGTTCATAGACCTGGCAGGGCTCAATGATATATAATAGATCATAACAGAAGAAGGCCAAACTGCTGTTCAGACGTTTCGCCAAGCTTAAACCCTTTTTACAACGTTCATGTACTTCAGTTAAGAGACAATCAAACAATTGCATGATACATCGAAAAACACTTTCTTTGAGCTGCATGGGTGGAACATCCTCGCCTATGATAGAGAGAAGAAAAAATGAGCATGTAACTCGGTAACCTTCAAATATATGAATCACACTGAAACTAGTTAATGGCACAAGGGGAGGGCAAGATAGCCTGTAATTGCTGTGAGGCCACAACATAATTTAGTTATAATAACCTCTAAATAAGCATACTACATTGCAGTATGATAAGTGGTCATTACAGGAACTTGTTTTTTAGTACTTTAAGCAAGTATCGGCTGCTCATAAAGTATATATTTTCTAATTTGTTCTTGTAGGATCACTACACTAATAGCGACACTTCAGGAGGCATTCAGGTTTAGAAAGCAAACAATCTGTAACCAATGGTAGCTTTTACGTTTTTTCTTTTATGTTGACATAAATATGCGTTATTTTAGTGCAAATAAGTTACTTGAGTTCTTGGTTTTTGAGTTCTAGACAATCAACCAAATTACAGGTCATAAGGTTCTTCGTGAATTTAGTTATGCAGTTTTTTCATTATAGTGGGAGAGGCTAATTCCTAAACAGCATTGCATGACGACAACTTAACAACGAAAATTCTATGGAAAAGAGAAAACTGGATACTCCAAAAGTACCTGAAGGTAGATTATGATCAAAAAGACGTGCCTGCTCCAGTGCCATTGATTTAACAATCAACTCGAGGAAAAACCATGCCATTGATAAAACATCGTCATATACAGGTCCAACCCGGTAACCTTTAGCCTGTACAGCCAGTCATAGTGTTCATCAACCAACAAAGAAATAAAATAAGAAAATTCTCAGCAGATAGCTGCACGAATAGGTAACATGGAATGCTCTATCAACTTTGGGGTGAATGATAAGTCTAAGGAAATGTACAGCACATTAGAACAAAGGTAAGCTAGTAGTTTCATCGAGATGTGTGGACTTTATACCTTGCTTCTAGCTAAACTTCCCCACACAGTTGATAATCCAGGATAAACCGGTGGTTGATTGCCTCCAAAATCATCAAAAGAATAATCAACATACGTGACCAGGAAACGATTTCGGTCAGCATCATCAAACGACACCTGCTGCACCCTATAAAACCAAATTGAAAGATCTAGTAAGAACAAGGACGTCACTAACTTGTATTTTTATACACATGCTTACAAAACGAGAAGAATGGTACAGAACACAAAATCAAACTGAGCACTTAATACATGATAATCGATGAGGGTACAATAAAAGGAAACATAATTGTTGTACATTTACCGTGTCTAGTCATACACATTATTTGCAACTCTAGTGACAGTTGACCATCCAAATTTTAAGACCAATGACATCGTGACATAACATTCTTTGGTCATTTAGCTAAACCCTAAACCCAGGTTATATAAAATGTTTGGGAAAAGATTATATGATCCAACTAGACAAGTCCTTTTACAAATTTACTCGTATTAAACTAGATCAAACCTAGTTGCACTAAACACAGGAAATTGCATACCGAGTTAAAATATCCACCATGGCTCTGAATGCTGCGACCTGAAGCAAGTACAGGAAGGTAAATACTTTAGTGGTAAATGATGTACAAAAAGTCACGTGGACAGAAATACGATCTACCAATGCTTATATCAAAGTTTTATGCTAAAGAAACCAGAAGATTTGACAAACCTGAAGAGTTTCTCCACCACTGCCAATAAGATGAAGGAGCATGTTAAGGATTGGGTAAAGAAACTGAAGCAAGGCAGTGGAGTCAACGTGCTTCAAACTGTTTATTGCCTTGAGAGAAAGATAAAGAGCATGTTATTATCCCAATTAAAAAACAAAAATTAAATGAGACAGTTAATATGACTACCTGCAACAGTTCTGAACCCCAGGGAGGGCTTGTTCGGAGGGTATGTCTATCATACTCTAGACAAAAATCCCAGACACGTTCATTGGTGGGATAAAGCGATGAACAAAGTCTCAGTCGCAACTTAAAAATATTCTTGCCATCTTCCAAATAATCCAACCTCTCCTGTGATTGTCAGCGACAGTATCATCGTCCACATTATGTTTGAAATAGTGTTGTGTTGATCAATATATAAGAATTCTATTACACAATTCCTAGTGTCATTAAAAATAATAAAAGGACACCTAAAGTAGAATTATCTCACTAGTTATACCAAGGTTGAGAACTAGAATTGATTAACACGTTCACCTACCATACCACTATCACTAGACTACACCAAATTACACACAATGTGGTGGCAGAGTATACCTTTGTTGATATCTTAAAGGTTTGTTGTGCTTAAGGTGACAACGCCCTCAATCAGTCATCAGCTATAGACCCTTCTTAACAGTCTAGCCTTTTTGTTCTATCTTTCTTTCATCTATGAACAACTTCAATAAAGTCCCTTTCCCAATTTTTGAGTCTCAAACATTCATGTGGATTTGACCCATAATTACTAAGCTAAACACGCAAAAATATATATATATCACTGATGATGCTTGCATATGATGACAGCATACCTTGGTGGTTTCTTGAAGATAGTGGGGAACCAGTTCTCTCATTACTGGTAGAGAAATATCAGAACGTGAGCTGCATATCAATAATCAAGATGTTGTTGTCAACAAGAAAAATTTGATTAAACCAAGGCATACACTTATCCCAGCTTCTTATTACTGAAACCTCAAACAGTCTAATCTAGTTGTTCAGATAACTTTGAAATAAATGATATACTCCATGTTCCAATTTCATTTTGGTTTGTATACTAGCACTTTTGCGCACACAGATGAAAAACGTGTCCACTAACAAACTAATGATAACGAAACCTAAAAGAGAAGCCTTCTTTTAGCAGTACATAAGAAAATTTAGTGACCATATGGGTAGGCCAATATCATATACATACTGGATATAGGTCGATAATGGAAGTGATGCATATCCAACAACTACCTGAAACAAAAAAAAAGATAATCAGTAATTAGAGACCAGATTCATCAAAGAGAAACAAGCACAGAACTCTATGTAAATCTTACTGGTCTTGGGGCTTCAAGCTTTGTCTGGAGATCAACATGAAAAAAAGTGAATAGCAGATGATGTGATGGCGTCCATGTGGCAGGAAGAGACACCTTGATTTCATCATGGTAACTAGCAGCTCTGGCTCCAACAGCAACTTGTGTATGAGCCCACTTCTGGAGTGACACACCAGGCTCTCTTGGATAGATTGCCTAGCCGAATCAAAAGTAAGAAAAAAAATAAAGACTCGAGAAAAGGGCATGATCATTTCCAGGACTGGTGATGATCAAAATAATTACCTCTAGTGGTTGTTTTCGGACATCTGCATCATCCTTTCTCAATTCTACTCGGATAAAGGGATTCCTCTTCCGACTCAAAGTAACAGCTACAGGATACACATAAAGGCAATGGAAGAGATGTAGAAAAGGCTCGTTTCTTGTCGTACAGCAGAAATCAAAAGCCTGGAACCAGAAGATGAATAATCAGATCAAGTTGCGGGAAAGTTATACCAAGGACTAGAGACAGTTTTCCAGCTTCATAACTAGAGTTAGAATATAGAATAATCTATGTTTTACTTTTATCCTCTTTAAACCGAAATCGTATATGAAGAGAGTCCCTAATTTCTGGGTTCAGTTAAGAAACAAGTAGTTAGGAAACCCCACCAAGATGTAACTAGCTCCAAAGTAGAATGATGGTCAAGGATGACTATCAGGAGGAGAAAACAGGTTGATGAAAAGAGATGAAAGCTAAAGAAGAAAAAACACTTTAAGCAGTAGATCAAGGAATCAGTAGAAAGAATGATAAAGCCGATACACTTACATAAGAACAATTGTCCAGATTTCCACTTGAGCTTGTTAGGTTTCTTGAGACATCCTTTGCGTCCTCTGTATTCCACTTGGAATCGTTACTACGGGGTCCACCAGAACCAGAACTGGGACACTTCATAAGTGTCAGGTCACTGAGGCGGTCAGTCGGATCAAGAGAGTCATTTATGATACTTCCATTCTCAGATAGATCTTCAAAGTCACCATGTCCATTCCGATGTTTCTCAATTTCCAGTCTTAGAACCCCTTTAACAGGTTTATGAACCTTCCGTTTAGGGTCCTGTAAAAACCAAAGAATAAATTATTAGACAATTTAGACAGACGTACTAGGATGATCAGATTGAACGAAATCTAGGAAATTAACATGAAAACTATTTTACACCATATCTAGTTTAAAGCAATGTAAATACAATCATAAAGAACATGATTAAACTATGACTTAAAAACTGTGTTGGCTGTGAAAATATGATAAAACCATGACTTGAAAAACTGTGTTGGCTGTGAAAATTAAACATCCTACCTGAATTGACTCCTCAGAATAGTTCTCCTTAACTTTGTTTAAATTAGATATTTCAACGACGACAGAACTTCCACCTGAATAACCTTGCTTTCCATCTGATGTGATCTTTGCAATGGGTTCAAAACCACCCTCATGGGAACTTGAAGCAGTCATACTGGGAGCAAGGGGACTGCTAGGGGAAGCAGATTCACCATTGTTTGTGGTGATATTATTATCAAAAAGCGGAACAACTGCCCAGGCAAAAGACTCTCGGTAAGGCATAATGCGGGACCAGACCTGCAACTTTTGCTTTTCCCTTTCAGTTAAGTGCACCTGATCCGCAAATGGCCAAAGAACTGAGTTACTACAAACAGGATACTTACTAATTGTGAATTTGTGATATAAAGATCCAGCTAGAGACAGTAAGGGAAATTCCATGATTAAGGCAATTACAGGTTCTTTACGGGAATAGACAGATGTTGTAACGCCTCCCTCCTCTGTTGCTGTTTTTTCTAATTGAATCAGCAAGCAAACTGATGCTGATGGGGCATCTAGATAAAATACTCCACGATTTTCAGATGAAAGTTTACCCTGCAAGAAAACGTACAAGGGGGAGCAAGTTCGCAAAAATGGAGTGAGAGAAAACTCGAACCAACTTTATATAACTATAGAAAGGAAAAGACGAAAAGGGGACAGTTCCCTCAGTTCAGGGACTTACATCCTGCATTTCCGTTGGCAAAATATGGAAATAAAAATCCTCAGAGAGTTTCTCCTTCCTCTCTTGATTGTACAATGAAATCGAGCCAAAAAATGGTTCTGCAAGGTTGAAGGGCGGGGAAAGAAAAGGAGCTTAAAGAGGTTAAAAAGAACTAAAACTACAGGAAAATAGACAGTATTCCACCAACAGTTAGTCAGAGTCCTCACCAACTAAGCCAGACTGAAAAGCTAGAGACAAAACTCTGACAGAGATCTTCAATCCACTGTGAAGGGAACAGATGAATAAAATCAAACTAAAGAAAATAAGACAGGATCAGATAAAGCATAGTGGCATGCGAAAACAAACCTGGAATAGCTTGCTGCAGGAGTTTCTGGAGTTCTCTGGCCAACTATCATAGATCTTTCATTTTCCCAGTCAAAAGCCGGTTCATACGCAGGGAGGGGAGGTTGGCCAAAGTGCTGCAAACAAAAAACAAAAAAAAGAAGCATGCCATTTGAAAGTAAGAACAAAAAGAAATAAGCAATAGAGAAGAGTCGTGCAGGTCTCAAAAATGAAAAACCTTGGGAGATCCAGAGTCAGAAAACGGCCTCCCGGAAATGCTGGCTACATCGTCTTCCAACGTTGCACTCCTAGCACTAGCAAGACGGATTTCTGGTGAAAGCACAAAGTAGTGAGAATTGATTTTTTCCAGCACAAACAAAAAAAAATTGACAAAGGCAAGCAAAAAACACATGCATCCCCCTACCAGTCTCAGTATCTGTGTCAGGTCCTTCAAAAATCTGACTCTGGAAAGTTTCAGGCCGAGTGTTTTCATAGTGTCCGTATTTATTAACATCCTTGACCCACTCCGTTCCGTAGCACTGAACCAATTGGTTCAAATGCGGCCACTGTTCCAGATTTTCATCAAGCTTGCGACGGAGAAGAGAAACACAACATCAGGAGGTGACGAAATTCAAAATAGAAAAGGAAAAAAAAAACGCAATTGCAGCAAAAAGAGGAGGACATACCAAAGGATCGAGCTTAGGGAGAGCAACAGGCTGCCGAGGAATCTTGCGGAAGCGAAGGCCGAGGTTGTTGTTCTCCATAATTTTCTGGTTTCGGAATCGGAGATCTATACAATGTCCGCCGCTACAACATCTGAGCTACAACACTAAGAAGAAAATTGGGGGCTTCGTTGTTGTTACTCTGAAAACCTAGAAACGGAAAAAGCACATTTGGATTTGGTGTGTAGATCTGCGAGAGAGAGAGAGAGAGAAGGAGAGCTCAACGGTGAGTGGGAGGAATCTTTGGCTTTACGCAGAGGGGAAGAAGAGATCCGTGAGAGAGGAAGCAGTTGAGAAAAAGTGACAGATTATAATCATTCTCTATTTCTTCTCAGAGAGCGAGCAGAGTCGAGCTGGAGCCGGAGTCCAACCACAGTCCAACTCCACAGTCGTCTTTTTGCTTCTTTTTTTTTTAATTTTTAAGAGTCAATCATTCCAACGACCAAGACGAAAACCAAAAACTTCTTCAGAATTGGAGTAAATAAAGCCCAAGTAACTCCAATTCTCTTCACATTATCTGTATCTCTACTAGAAAAATGGAATTATCGTATACAACAAAATAATTTACTTGTCGCAATTCATTTTAATATATCTGCGGATTCATGTTGCATTATTCTCTTAGATAAATGTGTTCTTGATTCATACTCATAGCTAGTCCTGGGCATTCGGGTTCGGGTCGGTTATTTTCGGATTCGGGTATTTCGGTTCTAGAGAATAGAACCCATTCGGGTATTTTGCTTTTTTGGTTCGGGTTTGGTTCGGTTCCGTTCGGGTCCGGGTCGGTTCCGGATATCCAAATTATCTAAAAAAATTCTAAAATAATTAAAATTTGATAAATATAACTAAAAATTTTCAAATATTTTGAGTATTTTAATTATTTTGTTCTAAACATAACTAATATATTTAGTTTATAATTGAAATTTTGAATATTTAAATTATTTAAAGTATAAATACAGATTCCGGTTCGATTCGGTTCCTTCTAATTCGATTCGGTTCTGTTTTTCGGGTCCGGTTTTTATGTTCAGGCCTACTCGTAGCAATGCGGAAGGAAGAATCTCAAAAAAAATTGGCAAAGCGAGAGTTTTGTTGAGGTTTAAAGGACCAAAAAAAAAGGGAAGATAACCGGTTCGGTTCAAATTTATATTTGAATTTTGTTTGTGAATTTTTAAAAAGTTTGTTACTTTTGCAAATTGCTTTTAAAATAAATCAGACCAGACAAGTTTTCAGATACAATAAGATTGGAGTGAACGTAGAGGGTAAGAACCAAATTTTAAACATAAAGTATACCAATATAATCTCATATGCCAAAGTAAAAAAAGAATCAATTTGCATCAATCAAAATCCAAAATCACATCCCTCATCATTCAGATGGGTTGTCTGTCACTATAGTGTGAAACACAAAATTCGGAAACGTCTTCGTTATGTCTCTGCACAAACACAAACACAAACACAAACAAAAACACAAAAACTTGATTAGCCCCACCCGAAGAAGATAACAAAGAGATGTAGGAAGAGAGAGATTTGACTTACTTGAGATGTTGAAGGGTCATGTTATGTAGCAGAGAGGGATGGCGAGAAACAAGACTCTGCCACTCTTCCTTATCAATCTTCCCGTCCAGTTTACTATCAGCTTCTTCAAATGTCTACACCCAATCAATTTTTTTCTTTATATAACATGTCAAAGAATCACGATGAGAAGCCTAATCAATGTCAATGGAGATCAATCAAACCCACCTTTTCTATGATGCTCTCTATCACATCATCAGATAGGTTCATCCCAGATTCAGCTAGAGTTGCCACCACCATTTGCTTCAACTTCTCACATCAACAGAGGATCAGAGAAACGAAAAAAAAACACAGACACGTCTCTAAGAATAATGCCAACTGTATGATATACCTCGTCTCTCCCTATATACCCTTGCTGCTTCAGATCATACAGCTTGAAAGAAACTGAAGAGGCAAAAAAAGATCATATCAAAGAGCGTCGTGGCAAGGTCGGATATTAAAAGACAGAGACCAAATCTCTACCACTTACACTCAATCTTATCTTCAATTTGTGCCTTGGGGTGAAAAACTGAAATAGCACGGGCAAAGGCTTCAAAATCTAGAATCCCAGTACGCTTGGTATCAAACAAGTCAAACACCTGCAAAAGCTTGGATATGAGTTCACAACAAAGAAACCCAGATGTGGGGCGTTACAAGTCATTTTTACCCTATCAGCAAAAAGGCTTCTCTTTTTGTTCGTCTTGAATAGCATCAACTGAAATTGTTCCTGCAAAATTTGAAAGGATCCTAGTGAATGTACAGGACAAAGGAGGACGGAGATAGCACTAGTGACAATGGATTCTGGCATACCTGGTCGATAAGCCCGTCTCTGCTGATGCTATTGAACATTTCGTAAAGAGCTTCAATCTCATTAACAGTAACTGCAATCGGTACATGGTTGGCTTGAGCTGTGAGAACCAAAAGCAGTAAAGTAAAAGTGAAGGACAAGTAGACATACACACAGTGCCTCTAGCCACGTCCTTAGGGTTCTGAAGACCCCTGGACTGTGCGGGGAGATCAGCATCACAACAAGTCAACAGAATTGTGGAGAAGTGTTTTAATCCATCTAAACATTGCATCATCATCTCTCCTCAACCTCACTGTTTCCATGCCTACCACAAACACAGAAAAAGATGGTTAATCCCATTGTCATTCAACAGAAACCCTCCTAATGTTTTGCGCCAGGCGCGGAGGGAAATACAATAGAAACAAATGCCATCGACAACAAAAATTCAAGAAACGAACACAAGTTTGAAGATCGGACGCAGAAAGGGCTGACATCAAACGGATAACATATCGCGTGGTAATAAGATGAGGAAACTGATGAGGAAGGAGTAGTTTTGACTTTTGAGAGAAAAGATGAACCAAGAAATTTTACTCTTTATTTTTGTTTTTTTTTTGGTTTCTCTCGTTTGCGTGTAAAGAAGCTTCAGATTACGTACGACTTGTTCCAACAAGTTTTCCACTTTCACCACGATCTCGAGCTGTTGGTGGCTGCTGAGACCTGAGAAGTGATCAACAAGCTCGTTGGCGTAAATTAGTCGTCTCCTAGTTAGTTGGTGACCACTTGGGCAAAGTTGACATTTCGAAAGAGAGAGAGAAAGAGATACTCTAATGCATTCTTCAAGACTAATGAAGATACCCAAGAATCTTTCTGGCGGGTCACTGACACAGGTCCCGGTTCTTGGATCTCTGGCAGCAACATTTCTCAACTGCTTTCTGGTTTGATCTCCCAAATCGAAACCCGCTCTAGTCTGTACTGCACCGTCTAGCTTGGTCTTCTTCATCAATTCACCGGTATCTTCCATGGTCAAAACCTCAAAGACATGACAAAACTTCCAATGACGCACCCAGATATTAATCTTCTTCGTCTCTTACATCAGTCTGCGATGCGGGACGAGCGAAAATTGCAGAATATACACGGAGAATTCTCGATCAGGAAGTACCCTCGGCCATAGATATTTCGCCCAAATGTCAGCGATCTCCTCTCTGCTCTCATCCAATTTCACCATCATCAAGCTCCGGAACTCCGCCTGCGACGGTTCACCACCGCCACAATAGATTTCAAAACTCATCGATCCTCCGCTACTCACACACACACAGCAAACGCACAACATAGAGTGAGGTTTTCTCAAGGCCCAAAAGGCCCGCTTTCGTTTATATCAAATATCCCACACCGTTCCAACTTTATTATGATTGTTTTGTTTGTTAGTTGGTTGGGATTTTGAGTAAAGTGCTCCCATGACAACTTTATAGCAGCAATTAGCAAAGAGCCCACACCATCATTTTGATTCCACTCTCTCCGTACCTGAAACACACACATATTAGCTAGGAGGCTAGGCACTCTACTCTAGGATGCTTTCATCAGAATGGAAAACATATCAACCAAAATAGAAACTTGATCTAAGCCATAAGCTTATTCATCAATTAAAGTATGACTCTCCTTGTTGCTAGCTGTCTACATGATGAATATATCAAACCCAAAGGTAAAGGAGACCACAAAAACAAACATGTGATTGTGAAACACAGAGCATAGCAATTAACAACGAGTGAGTTGATGAATTAAAGACCTTACCCATCCAATCCACATGCGAGAGTTACGACTATTGAATGACACAAAGCCTACCACTGATTTGACTGAGACCAAATGGGGGATGTGTGTGTGGGGGTGATTAGTAACCAACTCAAATTATAGGGTGATAAATGCAATTAAAAAAAAAAAACAAGACAAGAAAGTAAAATTTGAGAGAGGGGATAGAGAAGAGTAAGTGGGGAAGAATGGGAGAGAGTGTATGGAACAATTGATGATTGACAAACAACAAACAAAGAAAAAAGAAAAACAAAAGGTTTGTTCGATTTGATATGTGTGTGGGAGAGTCTTGAGTTGAATCAAAGATTGGTCCTTTTCTTTTTTTCTCCTTCTCTTGCTTGCTTTTTCTTTTTCCTTTTTAAAATTTTTTAGTTTCTGATCTCAGGAGGCTTTTATAATTTTTTCCCCTAAATTTCTCCGTCCCTACTATTTTGATCAGTTTTTACGAAAAGCACGAATCTTTAAACCCGGGCCTGTCCTTGTAATCAAGTGTGTTGTCTCGTATAAACTCGATGAGTTTGTGGTGAGATCCGGTGAGGAGATAGATTCGACATCTGGTTGCTGTAAATTTTTATATAGATTAGATTACCCTTTTCTTTGTGTGTGTGTGTGTGATATGGGTAACGTGAACGCGAGAGAAGAAGCGAATAGTAACAACGCATCTGCGGTCGAAGACGACGACGCCGAGATTTGCTCTCGACAAGCCATGGCTGCTGCTTCCGACGGCAACCATACCGCTCTCTTATACACATCTAGATGTGTATAAGAGACAGCTCTGTGTGTGTGTGTGTGTGATATGGGTAACGTGAACGCGAGAGAAGAAGCGAATAGTAACAACGCACTCTTATACACATCTAGATGTGTATAAGAGACAGGTGTGTGATATGGGTAACGTGAACGCGAGAGAAGAAGCGAATAGTAACAACGCATCTGCGGTCGAAGACGACGACGCCGAGATTTGCTCTCGACAAGCCATGGCTGCTGCTTCCGACGGCAACCATACCGCACCACCGGAGCTCATGGGTCAATCCCCTCCTCACAGCCCTCGAGCCACCCAATCTCCTCTCATGTTCGCTCCTCAGGTTTCTATCCCCTTTTCCTCTCGATTTCAGATTCAACTTCCCTTCGCTATCGAAATCTCGAATCGGATGGGATAAAGATCTGAGAAGCTAAAGTTTGTGTCTTTTTTTTTTCTGTAAGGTTCCGGTGCTTCCACTTCAGAGACCGGATGAAATCCACATCCCGAACCCGTCGTGGATGCAATCGCCATCTTCGTTGTACGAGGAGGCTTGCAACGAGCAAGGAATCCCAACGATGATCACATGGTGCCATGGAGGAAAAGAAATCTCTGTGGAGGGATCATGGGATAATTGGAAGACAAGGTTTTTAAGCTGAATGTCGTTTAAAATGGAATTTGGCTTCTCTTATCATTTCAAATCTCTCATTGTTGTTGTTGTTGTTGTTGTTGTTGTGTTTTGGGGCGTTTGATTCAGAAGTCGGCTTCAGAGATCTGGGAAAGACTTCACTATAATGAAAGTGCTTCCCTCAGGCGTCTATGAGTACAGGTTCATTGTGGATGGACAGTGGAGGCATGCCCCTGAGCTTCCCTTGGCTCGAGATGATGCTGGAAACACTTTCAACATTTTGGACCTCCAGGTAATCTCCATTCTTTCAAACCGAGAGAGAGAGGGAGACTATTCAAACTGCGTAACCAAGGTTGTAGGGAATGGAAAAGAGATCTCTATGTTGATCTATATAGTTAAAGCAGAGGCTTTGTTAGTTCCTTTTTCGATTTTTGCCGTCTGAGAACAGCAGAGATGCTTTGGTGTATGTATATGCAGGACTATGTTCCTGAGGACATTCAAAGCATATCTGGTTTTGAGCCTCCGCAATCTCCAGAGAATAGTTACAGTAACATGCTCCTGGGAGCTGAGGACTACTCGAAAGAGCCGCCTGTGGTTCCGCCGCACCTACAGATGACGCTGCTGAACTTGCCCCCGGCCAACCCCGACATCCCGTCTCCGCTGCCGAGGCCTCAGCACGTCATTCTCAACCATCTTTACATGCAGAAGGGCAAAAGCGGCCCCTCTGTCGTCGCCCTCGGTTCCACTCACCGCTTCCTGGCAAAGTATGTAACCGTGGTGCTCTACAAGTCCCTGCAGAGGTGAGGAAGATGATGATGTCAAAGTTCCAAATGGGTAAGCATGTGGAAACTCTGACATGCTCCTGTTTAACTCATGGAGAGAATGGGTGAGGCTATATATAGGAAGGAGATATATGCTAAGAAGAGTAATAGCAGGCAAAGTATTCCCTCAATACGCGCGAATTTTTGCTGTCTTTTAAAGTTGTCAATAAGGTTTACCAACAGAAATGAAGATGCAAGTATTCAGTCAAGTGTCAGTGTAATCTTTTGATTTGAAGACTTCATCATCTGTTTTTTTTTTTTTTTAGCATAATTTAGAAAAAAAAGAATGCAGGAACGACTTCACTTGTAAAACCGGCAAATCTTTTTTTTTTCTCTCTATGGTTTTGTTTTGGGGCTTTCAAGTTTTTCACAACAGTTGTTGTCACACCTGCCAGTCTTTAAATTATTGTTTGGCTTTCAAATCTAGCAAAGTCATGTGTGACAGATGACACAGATGAAAGCAAAAGCATCTGCAGATCACGAGTATATCGGTGAAAAGCAAAAAGATGAAAGATGTCTTAATAAGCCCTTCTTCTCCAATTAGTGCTTCATTATCTTTCAAACCTAAAGACTAAAGTAGAGTTTATTGCATTTCTGATGGCCACTATCTTAGCAGTAGAAAAGGCTGTACAGAAAGAAGCAATAATAGTAAGAGCAAAAACATTGTTGTTTATATGTTTGAATCTAAATCAAGTTGGTGAATTTAGAAAACAGGACAGCCTTTGGCTATGATTCCAGGAGCCGTCGGACATGTGGCAAGAGGGCAGTGGTCTACTTCAGTGCCCCACCATTTGAGCTCGTGTCCAGCATTCTGCAGGGCGAAGAACAAGAGCACCCCCATGAAAGCTGTCCCTGCGTCGAGCGCTGCAGAGAGCACGTAGTTGTACTTCTGCCACCATCTCTTGTGGTAATTGAACACGAAGTAGTTGAAGATGGTTCCTGTGACCAACCAGCTAGCGATGTTGGTCGGAGTAGCTGGAGGCATCCCTGCAAAGCCGTAGGATATAACCGGAATGTTGATGAGAGGGATCCACTTCTTGTTTGGGAAGAACTTGCTCATCACCCACACAGGAACAGGCAGGACAGCTCCGATGAGGAAGAGCCAGACGAGGTTACGATACATGCCTCCTGCTCCAAACAGCCGTTTTGGTCCTATCAAACCCCAGATAACAGAAGCATCGAACGTAACTCTGTACTTGGGGCAAGTCCAGGGGCTATTAGGGTGATCTCCTTCGATGTCGCATATGTCTTGAATGCTCTCAAGCATCCACCAGGCCACTCCCAGGTTCACCACACCAGCTACCACAGTTCCCACAAGCTGAGCCGTGTACATGCAGCGCGGTGGGATTTTCATGTAATGGCCGAGCTTAAGGTCTGCCAAGAATGAGAGTGCGTGGACTGTGCTGATTCGCCCGTAGATCTTGAAAATCAGGTTTGCAATGGGTTTTCCAGGAAGGATATAACCGATGATGAACTGCCCTATTATATCATACCCCGGTTGCTGCATTTTCAAGATAAATGCGCAAAGATATGAGCATGTGTAATCATCTTATGGGTGCATGTATACAAAAGCTAGTAGTTAACCTGATTTGTAGTTGCTTGAATGACACCGATAGGGAGGGTGACAACGAATGCCATTGCAAAAGCAAAGAGCATTCCCCACCATGGAAGCTGCACTGACTCCTTCCACACAAAAGACATGAGGAGAGACAACGCTACACTTCCTACCAGCAACACATAAAACCACCACTCAGGCACTTGTTTGTAGCTTTGCATCAGTTTCCCATGGATGTCAAGCTTCACGGTCTTCACTGCAGACCAAGTCTGCCTCCATATGTCCCTACGCAAAACACACCAAAAAGTGAATTCTCATCCTCTTTAACACACTGTCCTAGCTACTCCACTCAACAAAACTGAACGACAAAACTAACCTGCCGTTGAACAGTGCCACATGAGTCAGTGTTGCGGTGAATCTCGCAAAACCAGATCCGATGGAGAGCGCGAAAAGAGGGCTGAGGTAAAGCTTCCCGTAATTGTTATAGGCGTTAATATCCAGATCAAACCGAGGAGTCAAGATCTTGGTTGTGTCATACTTCTGGCCAGTGGAAGTGAATAGCTGGTTGGAGAAAATTGGGAACTTTCTTGCGTCGAAAGTGTCGAACTTCCAGTAACAAACAGGGACGATGATGTATATAAACATGATGAAACCGACACCAACGTTGAGGATAGAGGACCAAGGAGCCACCAAGGGACTTCCATGGTAAGCAGAGATACCAGCCCAGTCAAGAGTGAAGGCTCCAACACCAAGGCCATGGTAGCCTGACCCAACCTGCTGAGCCGTGATGCTATTAGGCCAAGCCCAACACACCCACGAGAAGAAGGTCAGGATCGGGAACAGATAGCCTGGAAGCGCGTAGTAAAGGAAGCTAGCACCAAGAACCACTAGAAAGAACTTCATCCTGGTCATGCCTTGCGACTTGTGTTCCTTCTCGTGCAACGCTCTGACCAAAGAGAGAAAATCAAAAAGAACCAAACTTTTAAGTCGTTGATGAACAAAAGGAATCGGCTTTTCGCATTTGCGGCTAACAGAGATTGGGATTAAAACCTGAAGAGAGAAACTTGAGCAAGATTTGAAGGCCACCACATGTCGACAGGATCAACAAGGTACCTCCTAAGAATTCCCGCCCAGCCGTAACCCAAAATCTACAGAATCCATTCGCCAATTAGCAGAAAATTCAACGAATTGGGAAATATCAAGAGAGGGAGAGAGGTACCTGAGTGGTCAAGACGATGAAGAGACCACAGATGAAGCTAAGGCTCTGTTTATAGTAAGCCTTCATGACGGTGATGGCTCCAATGGAGTAAGCATCGCCGCCACCGTAAGCGACGCCACAATTGGCGAAGATGGTGATAATGACATGCTCCTTGATGTTGAAAGGCCCCGGATTGAGGCTAAACTCCCGCCCCATGAGCTTGTGGGAAGTGGTGGGGAGGGCCCTAGCCATGAACTTTCCGATGGGCAAGACGGCGATTTGCATGAGGATGGCGGATATGGTGAGTGGCTGCGTGCGGTATGTGAAGAAAGTGTTGAGGAAGATGAGGAGGACGCAAGAGGTCAGGCCCAAGAACCAAGCCCTGAATGTCATCACCGGCAAAGTCGGGTCGTCCGTCTCAGGCACCACCAGAGCCACTTCCTCCACCGGACAACGCTCGTGCTCGAGATTCCCATTGCTATTATCATTATTGGCCTTCTCGAAGTCCATTTTCTCTTCTTCCTCTCTGAGGTACCAGACAAAGTTGCGTCTGTCTTGTTTAAATAACCAAAGGAGAGAGACAGGAAACGACTGGCGAAAAGGGAAATTAAGTGAATGCTCTTAAAATTACAGCTTTGCCCCTTCCTCCTATACGTTAGTTTGTCCACGCGTCAACTCTTCAGTCTTCACGCATACCCATGTGAAAATCTTTTGTCAATCAATAATTAAATAATTACATTAATTTCGGGTTTTAAAAAGAAGTCAAGACTCGAGAGGTAATTTTATCAAAGACATATTTGGATTTATTATGTCTTTTTTAACAAATTTTGATATATTATTTGAGTGAAAAATATATATTTAGATTTTGAGTTGATATTTTTTACTAAAATTCTAAAATACGTTTAAATATCTGACTATTCCTGTTTAATTTGTTACTTACTAAAAATTTTTTTGTCAGTTTCTTTCTATAGCTGGATTAATCTTTGACTAGTCTGGCCAAATTCAAAAAAAAAAAAAGGAGTTGGGACTTGGGAGTAGTAAAAAGGAAAAAAATTAAACTAAATTAAGGAGTACGAATTTTGTTTTGACACAATGGGAGGTTGAAATTGGCTGCTTACCATAATTTTCCACGAGTGTGAGACGCACGTGCCGTTAGAAGTCTGACACACTCATATCTCTGTCTAGTTATAATCTTGCCTCGTGTGGGCCCCGTTTTGACACTCGACTAGGACCGTATGTCCCACGTTGCTGACGCCGTCAGACCCTTACGCTCCAGAAATAGGCAGGTAGAAGCGAACGGCCGTTAGTATTCTAACGGACGTCGTGCCTCGTATGCGTGTGAAGCTCGTGGTGCGCGCAGAACAAAACCGAGTCCACGTGGCCGTCATGCTAACGTGGCTTTGACAGAGAAGCAGTGACGGGTGGACACGAGCGAGTGGATTTTGGTCCTTTGAATATCTTTTAACCTTTCTAAGCACTTTCGAATGGTTGTCCGTGAAGACTGAAGAGTCAATTAAACAGTGATTTGTAGAAACGACGGCAAATAATATTATTGTATCAAAGTAAAATAATCGATTCTTTAAAAGTGGAATAAAAAATTGAAACTTATAAAGAAAACAAAAGGGAAGTAGAGAGAAGAGAAGAGAAGAGAAGAGAAGAGAACTAACATATTATATATTTGAAAAATGTGTAATATATGGGATCAGAGCAATATGTCTCTCAAGTCTCAACGTTCAATAATAATCGTTTAGGTTCGAAAAAGCGTCCTCGATTGTCCTAGGAAAACACTGTTTGGTTTTTTTTTGGAAATTACAAAGTCAATGTACAAAATTTCCGGAAAACAAATTATTACATAAACAATATATGCGTCATATATCGAGAAACGATACAAAAAGATGAGAAATGAATTTAATAATATTTTCCGAAAAATAGTCTTATTCGCTAAAGAAAAATTAAATATTGTTTGGTTTTCGACCGTAATATTGTAAGAAAAAGAACACAAAGTTAAATTAGTTGAATAACAAAGTTAAATAATATTATTGAATCAAAGTAAAATAATAGGTTAGGTAGATCTATTTAAAAAGTGGAATAAAAATTGAAACTTATAAAGAAAACAAAAGGGAAGTAGAGAGTAGAGAACTAACATATTATATATATGAAAAATGTTTAATATATGGGATCAGTCAGAGCAATAAGTCTCTCAAGTCTCAATGTTCAGTATTTTGTCCTAGCAAAACACTGTTTGGTTAACCAAGTGGTGGTGATCTAGTGGTTTTTATTTGAGGAGGAATTGATCGGTTGGTTTAGAGCAGAGATCGATAAAAAAACTAAAAGTTAAATTAGTTGAATAACAAAAGTAAATAATACATATTTCAAAATCGGTACGAACAAGAATAACATGCATGTTATGAGAAATATCTTCTTTAGATGATTGGTGTCTTGAGAGTCTAGCGGTGGATACCCAAAAAAATGCCAAGCTCTTTAATCGCTAAAGGAATATTTTCGTTTCTTTTTTCTCTGTTTCGAGGAATATAAGATGGAAATGAGATGGTAAGGGCAAAAAGTTGTAGAGACCACCACACCAACTTGGTAAGTATGATTCTTGAGTAGTTTTGAAGCAATGCATTTGGATTTGAGAGAATAACACATCACACAATCCCGACACTATATTCTTTCTTCTTCTCCCTCACAGAGAAAACGACAATTCCGTATTGTAGATTTTCCCTTTATTCCCTTAAAACCCTCATAAAGCTCCTTTTTAGATTTCTTCGTCTTTCTCTTCCTTTTTTCCCTTATTATTACATAAAACCAACACTATACTAGATTGTAGTTCACGAACCGTAAAATCATCAAGTAAATAATTATGAAACACGAAATTACAGCAGTAATCATTTCATTCGGACCTTTTTAAACCTTTTTCGTAAAGGCAAAAAGCGAACGAGACATTACCATGCGGGCCTGGCTTGATTCTGCATCGACCAAAACGAATTCCTTCTATTCCACTCACACTTTCATTGTCTCAACTCTCAAGTGCTTGTCGTTCTCGGCCAACTTCACATATTTACTAGATATGCATATATAGTTAGATAGTTAAATGATCTTTGAGTTTTATGCCAAAGATTAAACGTTGTTGCGTCGTCCACTTGTTGACACAAAACGATAAAACTATATATGATAAAATATCAAATTGACGATATAGCAGCACTTTACACATGATCCAGTGCACCGCCAAGTTTTGTATCATCTATTTTTTACATGCGATTTCCTTTAGTTCGGGGTTAATATGGTTCGGGTTCTTCGGGCAGTTTGGTTTTGGAAGATAAAGATGGTTAATAAAAATTCGATCCGGTTTGTCTCTAAAAAAATTGTTCCGTAATCGGCGGTTATCTGAATTTTGGTGCATTTTCGTAAATTTCGGTATAATTCGATGAATTTGGGTTATGTTGGTTAAAAAAAAAAATTAGAAAAAAAAACTAAAGAATTGATTAGTTTGAAAATGCCGAACCAAACCAAACCAAAAAATTGAATACATTTTATTCCTCTGCCAATCGGCTCAATCCTAATAACTAAACAAAAATGACCAAACCTCGGTTCAGTTCGGTTCAATTATATTTTACACATCTGCCGATCGGTTCACTTCTAATAACAGAAGAAAAACCGAAATTAGCAAACTTCGGTTTGGTTCGAAAATTCAGCTATTAATCCGCAGGTCTATAGTCTCGCTGAATGATGATGATTTATTTGTGATTGCGAATCAAATCCGTTACGTGTGAATGAATAGAGAGATAGGGTAGAGAGGGTAGGACATGTTTCAGAGCCACACAAAGTAGAAGGATATACATATCTTCACGATCACATCAAAAAGGACAGGATCCAATCAAAGTCTTCTTGACTTTTGAGTTGCAATTTGGACCCCACCAGCTTTCCAATCTCATTTGTTAAGGGTTGAATTTTCAGCAGAGGCGTCACTTTGTTAATTTTGTATATTTCTGTGTGTCTCTTTCAATATAAAATTATTCTTGTCAATCCATTTCACCCAAATCGCACTTGACACGTAACATTCTCTAGATCTACATAGCAAATAATTGATATCATACAGATCATTACAGTCGAAAACGTATACTAACTAAACAGCTAAAAATAGCAGCAGATTTGTACTTAGGCACAACCACAATTGAACAAGGAGAGACAAGAATTTCAAAGTTGACATAAGAGAGCAAGCATTGGGGTATGAGGTGCATCAAAAGTCATAACTAGCATAGCCATTTTAGTACAATGGCCACTTTTTTTATAGGCATGATCGTCACTGGATAAAAGCAAACTGTTAGAAAATGTATCGTTTTTTAATGAAAATTATATATCGACTAATGAACATATCCGACAGCTGCTCCGATCCTGATTTATTTATTCGGGATTCATTTGTGAAACAAACTCCTACATATCACATAAATAAGATGAGACATTATTAAAGGTGTCCATTCTAACCAAACCAGACCAACTCGAACCAACCTAAGCTGAACAAGGGTCTATGTGCAAGTCATTTAGTTACTGTTTGAGCTTATGCCCGCCGGGCCAAGACTGGCCCGTGTTGAACCTTTTTTTTTTCAAAAAAAAAGTCAACAACACAGTAACACAGATCAATGAAAATGGTCAATCAAACTACCACATCTTCTTTGTGTCTTTGTAAATTCTACTCTTTATCCAATTACTCTTTGCATCGCATTATATATTTTTTTAATCCTACTGGTTAAACCTGTTAAACCAGCAGACCTAAATAAACCGACCATACTGGACCCGTTTATTTCATAATTATTAGATAGGGTCACAATGATTTACATGGTAGGCCCGTGGGCTTTCAACCCCTAACAATATCCCTACTATCCAGTCTCCATGCATGTTTAAGTGTGAACTCAATCATTGAATTAGGTTTCTACTGATTTAAAAGTAAATCACGTCACATTTGAGATTACAATATATCATTCTAACTAGTCTTGGCCATTTCAAAATTCGGAATGAGAATCCATGCGTATGGAATGTAAACGGATCATTTGAAAATTGAAAAAGCGGGAAGTTCATGTAATAGGACGTTTATGAAAATTCTCTTAGCTAAATTATCTTCTCAAACTTTTCAATAATTTGAATAAGAGTAAATTTCGGAACGAAAATTTTGGGTAATCTCGGAAAAACTCGGAAAAGTTCGGAAAATTTTAAAAAATTACATATAATTTTAAAAATTTAAACGGATAATTCGGATAGCTTATCTCATAACTATTTTCTTTCCGTATTTATTTGAATAAAATAAATGATCTCGGATATGAAACTATTTGAACGAGATTGAGATGAAAAATTCAGTACACATACGGGTCAGAACGGGAAACCCGTCCCGAAATAATCAAGGCTAATTGTAACTGACCTTTAATCTCACGTCACATTCGATGTGGTATATAAATATTCAAATATTTGTTTCTATTTATAATTTTCTTGTGGATATCCTTTGTAAGATATAATTACATTTTGGTTGTTATTGACGTATTGGATATAGCTCACATATTGCAAGATCTTAATTACCGCTTTTCTTACATACATACTATCAAAGCACACATATTGATCCGAGTTAGATATATGTGGTGCCAATCTTAACGTGGAATTCGTTATGAGATGAAATAACAAAAAAAGATAAATTCACTCCACTGATAAATCTTATGAATCTTATATATTCAAAGTTATAAAAGATCTAAAATAATTTAAAGGGAACATGAAAGCTCATAAACCTTGACATGAGTGTTAGTTGTTACATAAAAAGTTTTTAACATCTCTAATAAAAACCAAACAAGTGCGCGTGTGTGTGCATTTATGGAACTAAAAATGAACAAAAGGTCAGATTGTTAGAAATTGTATCGTTTTTCATGAAACAATATTGCTAATGAACATACCCGGTTGCTCCTGATACATCATTCGGATTCATAAATCATAGGGTGAAACAAACTCCTTCAAACTGAAATATTTAGGTGAGTTTTTTTTTATATATATGACAAACAAACCCCAAAAAAAAAAAAAAAGACAAACTATGTCTGAAAAAGAGTTTGAAACGGCCCATTGGACTTGAGAGAGAAGAAAATAGGCATTTCTAATCTGAAATATAGCTAGAGTCCAATAAGAATATTGTTTTGTACTCAATGTTAACACTGGGTCCCTCCATCTATTAAAAACTCATAACAGTAATACTAATACTGTATTTATCATAATTATGTAGTCTCTTTCAATTTATAGCTTTAAAACAAAAAACAGAAAAGGCCCATTTGTTCGACTTTTTATTCTACCAACTAAATCCACATGTGACGAATCTTCCAGCTCCATTTTTTGTTGTTGTTTTCTCTCCTTCTATCTTCTTCTTACGTATGAAGAATTGATGATGATGATGATTGTTCTATTTGTTTGTTAGTGATAAAACTATACGCTAGACATACAAATTTATCTCTCTCTCTCTCTCTCTCTCCTTGTTTATATTAGATGATTACAAAGCATGTGATGTGGTACTACTATACAAGTTGGAGTGGTTGATTAACAGAGCTGGAGAAGCAATTACAAAGATTTGTTGAAAAGCAAATCTATATTCCAAAAAAAAAAAAAAGAGAGAGAGAATGAGACAAAGAGTTGCATTGAAGGAAGAATGATTGAAATAGCCGACTCACATGCCCCATACCTTCCTTATAAGTAGTTTATTTTAACTTTTCATGTTAGTTGTTAATGTATAAAACTAAAAAAGAAACAGCACCGAATGTAAAATGAGCAGTAAATATCATTTGGGAATTGAAAATATGAAAAAAGGATTGGTCAGGGCAATTAATGACAACCATGAAAGTTAGAGAAATGTGAAAAGGGTTTTTTCGATGATTCATTATTGGTACCCTCACCATTTCTTTCTTTTGAAAATAAAAAATCACAAATAATAATAAGAGCAAAAAAGAGAGATGATGATAAAGCTCTTTGATTTAATCGATATGGCTGCCAACTGCGTACGCGTGTCACCGCATCATTGGCTGAGTCAGGTTTGAGTCTGTGTTATAAAATGCTACACTTCTCACCACCACCCAATGTCTCTCTCTCTTGAAGTAGACACTAAGCCACCGTCAGATCTCAGATCTCAGATCTCACCTCTCCGTTCCAAGCCATGGCCGAGAAGGGCAAGGAAAAGGTTTTCTTCTCTTCTCTTCTCTTCTCTTTGGCTTTTTTGTTTTGTTTCTCTCTCAGTAGACAGAGAAAGTTGTGATTTTCTTTTTAATATGTGGGTCTAATAGAATTTACATCTTGGAGCTTTTATGCTCGTCTCTCGTTTTCTTTAATATTATCTCGTGGAGGTTTTTTGTATATTGTGTGGGCTGAGTTTGTTTTGTTTATCTAATTAAAAAAAGGTAAACTTTGTGGAAGTTATGCGAAGAAGATCAGATTCTCTCTCTCTCTCTCTCTCTCTCTCTCTCTCTCTCTCTTTCTAGTGTCAGAGATGGAATCAGTTCTTCGCTGTACGTTCCTTTTTTTCTTTCCAAGTAATTAGATCTTTAGAAACGTCAAATCCAAAAGTATGTTGATCGGACTTTTCCATAATATTTAACCAAAGGCAGAACCTGAGGATCTTTAGTGATGTCGATATCTCAAAAACAGGTAACTATGATGAAGCTGAAGGTGGATCTTGATTGTGCCAAGTGTTACAAGAAGGTCAAGAAGGTTCTTTGCAAATTCCCTCGTGAGTTTCTCCTTCTCTCTCTCTTTTTCTTTCTTTTGGATTCTTGTGAAAATATGATTTGTTTGATTCGATTGGTGAGGAAATGGACTGAGTGGATGATGATTTGTGTGATTGGGAACAAGAGAAATAAGAGACCAGTTGTTCGATGAAAAGTCCAACTTGGTCATCATCAAAGTGGTTTGCTGTAGCCCTGAGAGGATAATGGACAAACTCTGTTCTAAAGGCGGCGGCTCCATCAAGACCATCGAGATCATAGAGCCACCCAAGCCGCCTCAGCCTCAGCCACAACCTCAAAAGCCCAAAGATGCTCCCAAAGCCCCCGAGAAGCCCAAGGAACCCGAGAAGCCTAAACAGCCTGAACACCCCAAAGAGCCCGAGAAGCCTAAACAGCCTGAAAAGCCCAAGGAACCTGAGAAGCCTAAGCAACCCGAGAAGCCCAAAGAACCTGAGAAGCCCCCAGCGCCTAAACCCGCTCCCGCACCGGCACCTGCACCCGCACCCGCTCCAGCCCCGAAGCAGCCGGGACCGCCACCACAGGCAGTGCCCATGATGCCTCAGGGTCAACCTATAGCGATGTGTTGTGGGCCTTACTACGACGGTTTCGGAGGTGGGCCATCGTTCAATGGATATGGAATGCCGCCGCCGCAACCGTACGAGTGTTACGGACGACCAGTCTACGATAGCTGGGGAGGAGGCCCACCACCTTCTTACCGACAATGCCACCTCACCAGATGCGATTACTTCAGCGAAGAGAACCCACAGAGCTGTTCCATCATGTGATGACTCATCCCACTTTCTCTCTTTAAAATCCTTATTTTTCTTCAATCTTTTTCTTCTTATACAAATAATAATGAAAAAAAAAACACATATAGAGATGTTTACGTGTAATGTTATGATAGGAAAACAAATAAGGAAGGAAGAATCGTTGTATTTTGTATATGGAAGCCATTTCCATTTGGTTGTCCATTTTGAAGCTGTAACTGTAAACATTAAAGAAAATTGTTTCTCTTTTTTTCTAGCCGCAAACTAATACAGATCTCCCACTTCTGGATTCACAATTTTCAAATCTGTACAGAGCTCTCTATGATACATTGCTAATCATAAACTCCATTGAAGATTCTTTCCCTAAACAATCTCCAAGGCATCATAAACTCTATTGGAAATTCTTTCTCCGAAACAATCTCTAAGGCACTCTTTCCGTAAGACTCTGGATCTTCTAGAGATTCAAACAATTGAGCTGCTTCTTTCGCATCTTCAATTGATATAACCATTTGTGAAGGTAAGACATCAAAAGAAGGGTATCCCAAAATATAAGAGAAGTGATGTACTAGACATGCCAAGTGTGAGAGCATGCCCGGTCCAAACAGGGTGTGCAGAGGTGCAACAGCCCATGAAAGGGGCACAATCTTTGCTTTTATTTTCATCAAATAGTCCGTTTTGTTTTAAAAATTTAGAAAATGTCCAAATGTTTTTTTAAAAAGATATTTTCAGGATCCATTTTTTTTTCTCTTTAGGGATCTGATACTTGTCGAGTCGAACCTGAGTGTGAGATGGCTCTTGCTAACTCTTCATTAGACATGGATGCAGAAGATCTACTGAACTCTAGAGCAAACTAGATGTTCTTCTTTCTCCCTGGCAAAGCTAACATCACTCTTCCACTCCATATTGTAAATGAAAGATGCAAAATAGCAAACGACAATACCAACCTGAGGTCCACGCACTAACACCACATGAAAGCTCAGCAATGCAATCCACAATTTGGACGGAGCAGGGTGATCACATTAAAACAAGGTATCCATGCTATTAAATAACCTCATAAGCATTGAGTTCCACTCAAACATTTTCATGTTTGCAAGATATGTTTTCTGAAACGGAAACAGACAATCAAATAGTTTGGAGTTCCTAAGAAGACTAATATATCGCTGGACAATTCCATATGCAAGCATGGAGTTGAATTCCATCATTTTCCATTTCAGAGGCAAATTCAAAACTCGACCAACATACAGAAACTAGAGCTCCTTCCGAGAATGATAAATTTAAGAAAGAATTACTCAAATATTATACAAAAGTTGGTTTATTATAAGAATATTATATATTTTTAAAAAATTACTCAAATATTTTGTGCTTTTGTGTAATTACAATAAATACCTTTCATTAATTTGCAATTTTTTTAATTTAAAAATGATTAACCAAAAATTAGTTTAATCCACCTCATTAATATCTAATCCACCTCATTAACATGAAAAAAAACTAAATCCACGTCATGAAATACAGTTTCGGAAAAAAAACTTCTCTCTCGCCGGCGAAACCTCTCTCTCTCTCGGCGATTCCGAAGTCGAACCCTAATTCCACCGTCGTATCGTCTCTTCCGGCCGCTTCTCTTATCTCCATCGCATTTCGTCTCTTTTTTCACGAACTCGAGTGGGGACTCTTCGTTTTCTCGGCTAAAAATCTCTCCTTTTCACGAACAAACTTGCTCCGGTAAGTTCGCAGCTGAGTTATTATACTTCACGGCTGAGTTATAATACTTCATGGAAGACGAAAGGTTGCGTAGGTTAACTCGGCGAAACCTCTCTCTCTCAGCGAAAACTCGTCTCTTCCGGCGGTCGTATCGTCTCTTCCGGTCGCTTCTCTTATATCCGTCGCATTTCGTCTCCTTTTTCACGAACTCTAGTGGGGATTCTTCGTTTTCTCGAGGGGACTCTTCGTTTTCTCGAGTGGACTCTTCATTTCCAATCCATAAGTCAGCCGTAAACAATCCATAAGTCAGCCGTAAATAATCTATAAGTCAGCCGTAAGCAATCCATAAGTCAGCCGTAAACAATCCACAATTACCGAAGTGGGGACTCTTCGTTTTCTCGAGGGAACTCTTCTATTTCTCAAGTGGACTCTTCGTTTCCAATCCATAATTCAGCCGTAAACAATCCTTAAGTCAGCCGTAAACAATCTATAAGTCATCCGTAAACAATCCATAAGTCAGCCGTAAACAATCCACAATTACCGAAACCAGATCCATCATATATCAGAGAAGGATGAACTAAAATGAGGAAGAACGAGGAAGACGATGATAAATTGGATGTTCAAAATTTAAGTTCTGGATATCTCTGTTGATGTGAAGAACAAGGTGAAGAACAATGACGACGAGAAAGACGATGACGGCGACGAGGAAGACGAAGACGATGTTTCATATTTCTGTGTTGATGTGAAGAACAACGACGGCGAGAAATACGATGACGACGACGAGAAAGAGAAAGACGATGTTTCGTATTTCTCTGTTGATGATGACATGGAAATATGCATCCAACGTCATTTTTTAATTGATGAAGTGGCAAGTAAGCCACCAAGCGATCACGTAAATCAACTGTCTTAAACCAGCCATCAAACAAAATTTTAAGTCAGCCATAACATGAATACTATTATAGTAATTAAAAACAAAAAAAACAGCTGCCAAATTCAGCCGTAACTCAACTAAAAATCTTTAGCTCAGCCTTATCGTTTGATAAGTCAGCCGTCAAAACATGCTATTGTAGTAATTAATCTTTCGCTACTAAATCAGCCGTAATGGGGCCGAGTTTTTCGTTAACCCACCTCATTACGGCTGAGTTATGACACTTACACGAAAATCAGCTGTAACGAAGCAATAACTCAGCCAGCCGGAGAAAGTTAATTCAGCCGTGTCGAGACAATAACTCAGCCAAATTTTGACAAATCAACCATCGGTTTATAACTCAGCCGTAACTTATGGCTGAGTTATCTCGTAAGTCAGTCGTTTTCTCATAACTCAGNTGAACACCCCAAAGAGCCCGAGAAGCCTAAACAGCCTGAAAAGCCCAAGGAACCTGAGAAGCCTAAGCAACCCGAGAAGCCCAAAGAACCTGAGAAGCCCCCAGCGCCTAAACCCGCTCCCGCACCGGCACCTGCACCCGCACCCGCTCCAGCCCCGAAGCAGCCGGGACCGCCACCACAGGCAGTGCCCATGATGCCTCAGGGTCAACCTATAGCGATGTGTTGTGGGCCTTACTACGACGGTTTCGGAGGTGGGCCATCGTTCAATGGATATGGAATGCCGCCGCCGCAACCGTACGAGTGTTACGGACGACCAGTCTACGATAGCTGGGGAGGAGGCCCACCACCTTCTTACCGACAATGCCACCTCACCAGATGCGATTACTTCAGCGAAGAGAACCCACAGAGCTGTTCCATCATGTGATGACTCATCCCACTTTCTCTCTTTAAAATCCTTATTTTTCTTCAATCTTTTTCTTCTTATACAAATAATAATGAAAAAAAAAACACATATAGAGATGTTTACGTGTAATGTTATGATAGGAAAACAAATAAGGAAGGAAGAATCGTTGTATTTTGTATATGGAAGCCATTTCCATTTGGTTGTCCATTTTGAAGCTGTAACTGTAAACATTAAAGAAAATTGTTTCTCTTTTTTTCTAGCCGCAAACTAATACAGATCTCCCACTTCTGGATTCACAATTTTCAAATCTGTACAGAGCTCTCTATGATACATTGCTAATCATAAACTCCATTGAAGATTCTTTCCCTAAACAATCTCCAAGGCATCATAAACTCTATTGGAAATTCTTTCTCCGAAACAATCTCTAAGGCACTCTTTCCGTAAGACTCTGGATCTTCTAGAGATTCAAACAATTGAGCTGCTTCTTTCGCATCTTCAATTGATATAACCATTTGTGAAGGTAAGACATCAAAAGAAGGGTATCCCAAAATATAAGAGAAGTGATGTACTAGACATGCCAAGTGTGAGAGCATGCCCGGTCCAAACAGGGTGTGCAGAGGTGCAACAGCCCATGAAAGGGGCACAATCTTTGCTTTTATTTTCATCAAATAGTCCGTTTTGTTTTAAAAATTTAGAAAATGTCCAAATGTTTTTTTAAAAAGATATTTTCAGGATCCATTTTTTTTTCTCTTTAGGGATCTGATACTTGTCGAGTCGAACCTGAGTGTGAGATGGCTCTTGCTAACTCTTCATTAGACATGGATGCAGAAGATCTACTGAACTCTAGAGCAAACTAGATGTTCTTCTTTCTCCCTGGCAAAGCTAACATCACTCTTCCACTCCATATTGTAAATGAAAGATGCAAAATAGCAAACGACAATACCAACCTGAGGTCCACGCACTAACACCACATGAAAGCTCAGCAATGCAATCCACAATTTGGACGGAGCAGGGTGATCACATTAAAACAAGGTATCCATGCTATTAAATAACCTCATAAGCATTGAGTTCCACTCAAACATTTTCATGTTTGCAAGATATGTTTTCTGAAACGGAAACAGACAATCAAATAGTTTGGAGTTCCTAAGAAGACTAATATATCGCTGGACAATTCCATATGCAAGCATGGAGTTGAATTCCATCATTTTCCATTTCAGAGGCAAATTCAAAACTCGACCAACATACAGAAACTAGAGCTCCTTCCGAGAATGATAAATTTAAGAAAGAATTACTCAAATATTATACAAAAGTTGGTTTATTATAAGAATATTATATATTTTTAAAAAATTACTCAAATATTTTGTGCTTTTGTGTAATTACAATAAATACCTTTCATTAATTTGCAATTTTTTTAATTTAAAAATGATTAACCAAAAATTAGTTTAATCCACCTCATTAATATCTAATCCACCTCATTAACATGAAAAAAAACTAAATCCACGTCATGAAATACAGTTTCGGAAAAAAAACTTCTCTCTCGCCGGCGAAACCTCTCTCTCTCTCGGCGATTCCGAAGTCGAACCCTAATTCCACCGTCGTATCGTCTCTTCCGGCCGCTTCTCTTATCTCCATCGCATTTCGTCTCTTTTTTCACGAACTCGAGTGGGGACT
>JAHZTW010000001.1:216566385-216730343 GCA_020283515.1 Alliaria petiolata | reverse complement strand
GAGAGAGAGAGAGAGAGAGAGAGAGAGAGAGAGAGAGAGAGAGAGAGAGAGAGAGAGAGAGAGAGATTGAGAGAGAGATTATGAATGCATCACGTAAACACATGATATTTTTATGGAAGAACATTAATGTTTTCGGTGATCTACATAATGGTTCATGGTTCAATTTATCACGTTATTGACATAAAAGAAGAGAAATAGAGAGAAAGAGGACACATACATTGAGGAAAATTTCACTAAAAAATTCTATGTCAGATAACATATATTGGGGATAACTAGAGAAAAGGGAAATATGAGAAAGAAAATAAATGCTAAGTTAAAACCGGACCACAATATTTTATGTAGTTTATTCAGTTACGTCGTGGAGAGAAAGTGAGAGAGGGAGAGAGAGGAAGATTATGAATGCATCACGTAAACACATTATATTTTCATAGAAGAACATCAATGGTGTCGGTGATCTATATAATAATTCATTATTCAATTTATCAAGTTATTGTGAGAAAAGAAGAGAAAAAATTAGAAAGATAACAACTGTGTTTTAAAAATACATCACCATTTACGGAAGAAAATCAATAATAGATGAATGAATATATGTCCAAGATATGAGAGAAAATAGAATCTATGAATATGAATGCAACACGTAAACACTTGATATTTTCATAGAATAACATCAATATTGTCGGTGATCTATATAATGATTCATGATTCAATTTATCATGTTATTGACAGAAAGGATGAGAAAACAAGAGAAAGATAACAACTGTGTTTTAAAAATACATCACCA
Organism: Alliaria petiolata; assembly: GCA_020283515.1. NCBI lineage: Eukaryota > Viridiplantae > Streptophyta > Magnoliopsida > Brassicales > Brassicaceae > Alliaria > Alliaria petiolata. The sequence continues at coordinate 216,729,562 of JAHZTW010000001.1, read as the reverse complement.
TTTATGGAAAAAGATAAATAATAGATTAATGAATATCCATCCTAGATATGAGAGAAAAGAGAATTGTAAGTATTGTTAATTTCTTTTATAACATATATCTTCAATCCGTTAAAAAGTTATATTACTTTATATTATGCAAAATTCACACGTTCTCTAAGAGATATAGATTTGGATACCATATTTCTAGATGGTTGGACTGGGTAAGGTTGTGTTTAGTTGTGAGCATCCAATAACTAGCAATACTTTTCACAGAAGTGATTTAACACTAAACTTTTTTTCAAAGATGAGTAACATGTATGGCGCGACTCATCTATTCAATGAAGACATGTGTATCGTATATAAATTGTTGAATACTATTTTTTTAATTATAATATTCAATAAAAATATAGATCCAAATTAAACAACACAGATGAAGATTAAATATGCGATCAGCTCAAAGAAATTTCTGAATATGAATATTAAAAACTCGGATATCTAATAATGTTTATAAGTTCAAAAATATTTAAAATTTTTGATTTTTATACATATATTTTGTATGATATATTATATATTTGGATGAAATATAAAATCGTTAAAGTTAAAATATATCAAGATTTTGTATTAGCAAAATTAATTTTAACTATATCATTAAACATTACAAAATTTCGCGCGAAGCGCGGATCACCGACTAGTCAATACTATAATAAGAGGAGAGACTCTCCAGAGGCTGACACCTCAGCATTTTCAGTTATTCTGAAAGTTACATGTCAATAAATGAAAAAGTTGAAGAAACGATCAGAACATTCTAAATTTACAGATCAGTTTTAGGTTTTACACAACAGCTTCTTCACTTATCTTCTTCGCCTATCATAGAACGAGCCGATACAAATCGACGAGCAATATCAGCGATGCCGGTACGAATCAGATACGGCGATACAAATCGGAAATCAAAGTAACTGATTCGATTAATTTTATTTTCTTCTGATTTATGTATGTTTGATTCTAATTGCAGGAGACGAGAATCAAATATATTATGGACAGAGACGGCAACTCTTCATCGGCGGTAAATGGACAGAGCCCGTTCACCGGAAAAAACTCCATGTTATCAATCCCTCTACCGAATAAATCATCGGTAGATTTTCTTTTCAGTCAAATTTAATTTGGGGAACTTTCGTATTTTGCTCATTTTTTAAACTGGATCGATCAATTTTGCGAGTTTCGATTCAATGTATGTTTATACGCAAATTCAGATAGCTTTGAACTTCGTCTTCTTAGGATGATCATAATTTTTTTCATGTGTTTGCGTTAGATCTGTATAGGAAGATGAGAAATCTAGCATATGGTGAGATTAAAAACTACCTTACTCAGGAACTTGGGTTTAGCAGTCTGTTGATGAGATATCTAGCATATATATGGATTTATTGTACCCTGATAGAAACCATCTCTTTAGGCTTATAGTTTAAACCCGTTTGGTTAGTACTTTGGTTGTGATAACAGGATTTTTCTATCAATTACTCAATCCTACTACACATGTCATTGTAGAATTTGAGGATCAATCCATATGGGTTTGTTGTGACAAAAGGAATTCATAAAACTTCTTAATCTAAGCAGTCTAGTGAAGGTTTTGGTAACTGATTAATAACATTAAACAAGGTGAATTACAAACTATTTTCAAGATAAGTAAAAACAAACATAAACAAGTGAAAGCAAAAACAGAGTGTTTAAAAGCTTTTTGTAAATTATGGAAAGATGAATCCAAGGGTATGGTATTGATTTTCAAGTGCTTAAAAGTGTAATCAATGATGTCAATCTACTCATATAAATGCTAATCCCCAAGCTTAGAACTTCAAGAATAGATTAAACCATTTTCATGGACTTAATCCTTTTATCACATTTCTAATCAAGAACAAACTTTCATTTGTGATTAAAGATGCAACAAGCATAAAGATTCAGTTCTAATCTGCTAATAAACACCTTAGACAATCACTTTCATGAGCTAAGTATGTAAATCTCTTGCTTAAATAAACCAGAAATTTTACTAATCTTTTGGATGAGAAAATTTCCTAAAAATCTAATTCAACATGATCAAGGTTGAAATTTAGCATTAAGAACATCAAGCAAGAGGGGATATGGAAGAATTAACTTATAGACATCAAGATTAACACTCTAAACACCCTAGATCTAACCAACCTTGGATTCTAGAGAACTACTCACAACTCATAATCAAACCGATAAAAACTTGTAAAAACTTGATAATAAGCATTAGAAAGAGTAAAGGAAAGAGATTAGAGAAGGAGAACTCTTGAATTGAAGTTTTTGATCCAAAGGTCTTACAGGAAAATCACCCAAAACAGAGAGAGTTTCTGGAAAAGTTTTAGAAATAAAAGTCAACTACATAATGATGATCAACAGTATATTTTCGTCTTAAGTACACAGAAAACGCGAGCTCATATCGGTGTGATCACACCGATATGGCAGACCGATATGGGTATCGGTGTGACCACATCGATACAATTGTCCGATATGTGTATCGGTGTGATCACACCGATACAACGCACCGATACTGGCTCTTTTATGTCCTTTGCGAGTTTTGCTGCATGTTTTCCTTCTACTCTTCACCTTCTTGGCTTTATTGCTCATTCATCATCCTCCCAATAGCTTCCTCTAGCTCTATAATACCTGAGAAACACTTCAAATGCAACATATATACAATCTTCTAAGCTAAGACTCACTAAACTCTAAAATGAATGCAATCTAGCCTAAAACTATCTAATGAATGCATGTATGGATGCAAAACTATCTTATATGAGTGATAAAAATATGCTAAAATGAGAGACTATCAACTCCCCCAAACTTGCATTTTGCTTGTCCTCAAGCAAACAATTAACACAAATGAGAGAGAGAAGTGTGAAAATGGGAGCTCAAATCCAAAAATGCCAACTAAAGAGATCAAGTCATTGTCCAAGTTTACAATTCTAGGATGCAAGTCGAGTTTCCTCTGATTTAAAAACTTTAGCCACATTTATCACAAACATGAATTGAATTCAAATCTAGCCTACACAAGCCTTCCTATCCTTCATTCCTTTTACATTCATTTAATTTGTAACCATGGATCATGCTTTGAAATGCCAAGAGAACTCATTTGGTTATGGGATAAGGTCTTGAGATAAAAATGATCTCAAAGCAATGGTTTGTTTCAAGTTCAAGAGGGAGCTCTCAATGAAAAGAATCAGCCTATGGCAAAATGCTAAGAGTAAAAACCAATAGATGCATACAAGGATGACTTTCATCTACCCAAGTGTCTAAAGATTTCTATACTAGTCTATGCCCAAAGATCAACCACTTAAGCTACCCTTTTCCAAAGGTTTTTGTTGCCTTTAAAACTTACACATTGATTCACCTTCCTTGTTGAACTTGGGAGTTTGGCTTCTTTTTAATGGCACTCGTGTTGTATGTGATGTCTCTTTATGTCACCACTTTGGATGCTTGCTGGCCGGATTTTATTCTTGTTGTATGGCCTTTTTTTTGTTGTTGTTGAGAACACCTTTTTCTTCTTTTATTTAAAGATTTCTTTGTTGCCACCATCTCATCATTTGTCTCCTCATTTCATCTCCTTGTAACACACTCTTTGTTTCTTTTTCTTCTCCAAATGATATCAACTTTTAAAAAGAAGAATTTCTTCCTAGTCTACCCATCAAACACCCTAGCCTATTACTAGCTTAAAATGCAAGCTAGTGTCTACATGAAAGCTTCTCCCTGTCGGCCTAAACTCAACACTTTTTGCCTAGGTGATTCGAAAATAGGCCTCACAATCACACAAGATTTTGGCTTGAAAGAAGGTTCGGTTATGGGCGTGGTAACTATTTGGGATAATAAGAGAGTGGTAAAATGGAGAAAATATCCCAAATATGTATGTGGTATCCATGAGTTCGACTTGGCAAAACAATGCATGATAATTAGTGTCAGTTTTAGTGGTTCTAATAGATAGGAATGAAATCAATTCACAGCAAGTTTTGACTAAAACATGAATGCCAAGACACGAATTCCAAATGTGGTGCGGTCTTAACACGAAACTTACTCGAATGCATCAGACAATTGTGAACGTGGGCAATGACTTGATATCAAAAATTAACGTTTTTCAAAGGAAATTTCATCATTGCTCCCCATGCAATATGAATGCAATCCTATATGAAATGCAACTAGACACAATCCTTAAGTGCAAATGCAATGTCTAAATGTTAAATTCTAAATAATTTTTTTTTTTTTTTTAGAGAAGAATGCATGAAACACAAATGCATAAATCACAAATATCTAACACAAAGTATCAAATCTCACAACCTCTCCCCCAAACTTAAATTACACAGTCTCCTGTGTAATAAAAGTTCAAGAGAGACCGCAATCCCAACAAAACAAAAACAAATAAGAGTAAACAAAAACTAAATGATATATATAATGAAGTGTGAAGTGTTACTTCTAGGTCTTCTAGGTCTGTGAAGATGATGAAGGTGATCCGATAGATACGGATTCGTCGGTGGATGATGTTTGTGGAGGTGAGTGACTCGGCTTCCTCTTCCTTGGTTGCTCCACATGTGTAGAGGATGATGAACAAGAGATCTTTGCCTTGAGGCTCTTGTACTTTGCCTTAAGCTTCTTGTACCCCTTTAGCAGTTTGTTGATGGTGTTTTCCTGGTGCTTGCTCCATTGCTGGAGCTGGTCAATGCGGTCATGAGCTTCCCGCAATGCTGGGCTTGATATTGCCCCACCATAGTAGGTGAAATGGTATCTTTCGGTTCCTTGCCTCAGGTCCGGCTGCTCTTGCTCTTCTCCTCCTTCCTCAGGTTCTGCGACCGGGTCAAGTGAAAACATGTTCTTCTTGGTGATAGTCTCTAGATGCCTATGACTCGCCGTGTTATAGAGCTGCGTGGGCGATGGCTCAAACTCGAAGCTCCTCTGGGTCTGCAATGAGGTGATGTTTTGCTGTGGAAGAAGTATCTTGGCTTCACTTGCTTGTGTAATCGAGAACTTGTATGCGAACAAGTTACCACTCTTCCCTGCCAAGAAATGAGTCTTGTTGAGGTAGAAAAGGTCCATCCACTGTGGCTCCAAACCGTCTTCACCCAATGGATGCCCAACTGCCTCGAGAATCGGTGTAATCAGCCCACCGATACTATGCTGAGGGGTCTTGTCCCTCATCGTCATCACCCAGTCCTTATAGGAAAGGAACTGTCGTAGCAGCATGGAGACCAAACCCGTACCTGCGGTGTCTCCTCGAAAAATACCACTGTCTCTCGGCCTAAATCCCGGGACCCTCGCTAAGCCCATGTCCAGAAACTGTAACTCCTCCAGCTGTACCATCCCGCACTCTCGTCTGGCAAAGAATGTATGTGCTAGCGCCTTGTGCGCATACCGTATGGCTGGATGCCTGATCAGCGATCCCTTGCTTCTCCCCGCCTCAAAAGTACCCGAGGCAATAACATCCCACAACGCAGCTAATTTCTCTTCACCAATGGCAAGGTTCTTGGTCCTGCGCGCACCTTCTGTGAATCCGAAAATCTCCTCAAGTTCTCTGAATGATAATGTGTAGGCCATCTTGTCAATCTTGAATCTGATATATCCATGTCCATCTTCTTCGGGTGTATCCTCGCCTTCATAATAGAAATCCGCCTCTAATGATGCTAGGAATTGGCATGTCTCTGTTTTGTGTGCTGGATGAGACATGGTGAAGAAATGTCCCAATCCCATCTTTTCGAAAATCAACTCGACATCTTCCAAAATCCCGAGAGCTTGCAGAGACTGCTGGTGCGGGTATCGCGTTCCCTTGAAGTCCACTTTTCTGAATGCCTGAAAAAGCTCCGGAATTGTTGGCTTTCTTTTTGGAGCATCTTTTGCAGCTTTCCCTGAACTCTTCTTCTTTTCCCCAAGCTCAATCTGATCATCGCTGCTCTCAGTTCCGTCGTCATCGTAAACGACTTTCTTCTTTCCCTCACTCTTTGATTTAAGACTTCTTGATGCTTCTGCTTTATTTCTCGGCATTGTTCCTATATAAGAAACACAAACAATTCAATCAAACAACCTAGCAAGCAAGAAACAATGTCTAAAAAAAATCTCAAAATTTCACATTCTACACTTAGAAAATTTTTGACAAAATTTCAAAATTTCCAAAAATTTCAAAGTGGCAAAATTCAAGATTTAGCAATTGAGGAACTTTACCTATGAAGGATGTAAGCTATTGCAAGTGAAAGCCCCAAATTTTGACAAATTTCTAGGGAGTAATTTGAATTTTCGCACTATGAACCCTAATTGTCAATTCTTTGAAATTCAACCATGGAAATTGTGTTATAGTACTCGAAATCTTCTTATCTATCATTATACATGAAAGCCCAATCCATAAACACTCAATTCGAACCCCTATAGCTTTTCACAAAAATTCCACCATTGAAGCATAAATGAAAAGCTTGGAGATGAGAGTCATACCTTGTTGTTGAGTGATTCAGGACGAAATTGATTAATGAAATCTGAATAAGCACAAGATTTCGGAACAACAACACTTGGAATCACGAAATTTGGTTGAGATTTGAGAGAGTTATGAAGGAATTGGTTTTTGAGAGAGTTATGAGAGAAGTGGAGAATGAGCTCGGGTTATAAGCAAAATCGCGGAAATACTAACCTTTTTTTTAGCCCATATCGGTGTGAGCATTCCGATATTGTCTGACCGATATGGATATCGGTGTGATCTCACCGATATGTCATACCGATATGCGTATCGGTGTAGTCACACCGATACGTTACACCGATATGCATCAACATTTTTTTCTTCAAACTTTTTGGCCCTTAAGTCTTTTCTTCTTGACACGAACCTGTTGATCAAAAACACTCAAAATCACATAAAAACACATAAAAACTCATATAGACAAGAATATATACAATGATAAACATGGGATTGCCTCCCAAGTGCGCTTGTTTATAGTCTCTTAGCTTGACTTTTCAAACCCCTTAGGCGTTGGTAAGATCATGAAGAGGAACTGAGTTTGCCTCTTCTATTGATTCACTGGCCAAGTAAGGCTTTAACCTATGCCCATTCACAGTGAATTCTTCTCCATTGAGACCATAAAGAGTGACTGCTCCATAAGGTAGAACCTCCTTGATCTTGAAAGGACCGGACCATCTTGATTTGAGCTTTCCCGGGAATAGCTTCAACCGAGAATTGTACAGCAGTACCATGTGTCCAGGCAAGAATTCTTTTGGCTTAATCTTCTTGTCATGGAAGGCTTTGGTTCTCTCCTTGTAGATTTTGGAGCTCTCAAAAGCTTCCAAGCGAATCTCGTCAAGCTCTTGAAGATTGATCAGCCTCTTCTCTTGGGCGGTTTTGATGTCAAAGTTCAGGAGTTTGACTGCCCATAACGCTTTGTACTCAAGCTCCACAGGTAGGTGGCATGATTTTCCATAGAGAAGAGAGAATGGTGATCTCCCAATGGGTGTCTTGAAGGCAGTTCTATAAGCCCATAGTGCATCATCAAGCTTAGCTGCCCAGTCTTTTCTTGTAGCTCCAACTGTCTTCTCTAGAATGGTTTTGATTTCTCTGTTGGAAATTTCGACCTGGCCACTTGTTTGAGGATGGTAAGGTGTTGCCACCTTATGCTTAACTCCATGCTTCTTGAGGAGGCTCTCAAAAATCTTGTTGATAAAATGGCTTCCTCCATCACTTATGACCACTCTTGGCACTCCAAATCTTGGGAATATGATGGATTTGAACAGCTTGATCACCACCTTAGCATCATTTGTGGGACTTGCAATAGCTTCTACCCACTTGGAGACATAGTCCACTGCTACTAGAATGTATTTGTTGCCATAGGAAGATGGGAAAGGACCCATGAAATCTACTCCCCAAACATCAAACACCTCCACCTCAAGGATTGGGTTCTGTGGCATCTCATCTCTTCTGCTTATGTTGCCCTTCTTTTGACATGCCTCACATGTAGATATGTAAGCATTAGTGTCCTTGAAGAGGGTTGGCCACCAAAACCCAGATTGTAGGATTTTTGTTGCTGTTTTGAATGTGGCAAAGTGCCCTCCATAAGCTGATCCATGACAATGATATAAGATGCCATTCACTTCTGATTGTGCAACACATCTTCTGAAGAGGCCATCAGAACACCTCTTGAACAGATAAGGTTCATCCCAAAAGTAATGGGAAACATCTTTGAAGAACTTCTTCTTGTTGTATGCATCCAGATTTAGAGGCACATCACCTCCCACTAAGTAGTTCACAAGGTCTGCATACCAAGGTAACTCTCCTTCTTTCAGGCTTTTGGCTTCTTCAAGCTTTCTCCCCATTTGGTATCCCTTCTCTAGGATTTTGATCAACATTAGCTGCTCTTCAGGAAGAGAGTCGTCAATGGGGATGGTCTCTTCTATTCTCATCCTTGACAAGTGGTCTGCAACTCCATTTTCAATGCCTTTCTTGTCCACAATCTCCATGTCAAATTCTTGGAGAAGAAGTATCCATCTAAGAAGTCTTGGTTTGGTGTCCTTCTTAGCATAAATGTACCTTAATGCTGCATGATCAGTGTACACCACCACCTTAGATCCTACTAGGTAGCTTCTGAACTTCTCAAAGGCAAAGACAACAGCTAGAAGCTCCTTCTCAGTTGTTGCATACTTCACTTGAGTGTCATCCAAGGTCCTACTTGCATAGTAGATGACATGAAGTTTCTTGTCCTTCTTTTGCCCCAAAACTGCACCCACTGCATAATCACTTGCATCACACATGATCTCAAAAGGGAGATCCCAATCTGGTGCTTGCACTATAGGGGCACTCACAAGAGCTTCTTTGATCTTCAAGAATGCACTATGACACTCTTCATCAAACAGAAATTCAGCTTCTTTGCACAGCAGTCTAGTGAGTGGTCTTGCAATCTTGGAGAAGTCTTTAATGAACCTTCTATAGAACCCAGCATGGCCTAGGAAGCTCCTTATTCCTCTCACATTTCGTGGAGGCTCTAGACTCACCATCACTTCAATCTTTGCCTTGTCCACTTCAATCCCATTTTCAGAAATTTTGTGCCCAAGCACAATGCCTTCTCTCACCATGAAATGACATTTCTCCCAGTTCAGCACCAAGTTTGCATCCTCACACCTTTTAAGCACCCTGCAAAGATTTGACAAACACCCAGCAAAAGAGAGGCCATATACAGAAAAATCATCCATGAAGACCTCTACCATATCTTCTATAAGATCAGAGAATATTGACATCATACACCTTTGAAAGGTTGCTGGTGCATTACATAACCCAAATGGCATCCTTCGATATGCAAAGGTACCATAGGGGCATGTGAAAGTTGTTTTCTCCTGATCATTGGGGTGAATGGGTATTTGAAAGAACCCACTATACCCATCTAGGAAGCAATAAAAAGGGTGGTTTGCAAGTCTCTCCAGCATTTGATCAATAAATGGGAGAGGAAAATGATCTTTTCTTGAGGCTGAATTTAGTTTTCTGTAATCAATACACATCCTATGGCCAGTTATGGTTCTAGTTGGTATTAATTCATCTTTTTCATTTTTTACCACAGTTATTCCTCCTTTTTTTGGCACAACATGAACAGGTGAAACCCAAGTGCTATCCGAAATGGGATAGATAACACCTGCATCTAGAAGTTTAAGGATCTCCTTTTTTACTACTTCTTTCAAGTTTGGGTTTAATCTCCTTTGATGTTCAATTGAAGTTAATGATTCATTTTCTAGATGAATTCTATGTGTGCAAAGAGAAGGAGAGATTCCTTTGATGTCATCCAAAGAATAACCAATGGCTCTCCTAAACCTTTTCAGCTCATTCAAAAGTGATGTTAACTCTTCCTCATTCAGATTTTCATTCACTATGACAGGGTAAGACGAATTTGGACCTAGGAAAGCATACCTTAGCCCTTGTGGAAGAGGTTTGAGTTCCACCCTTGGTGCTTTGAGTTCACACCAATCATCTTCAATGCTAGACTTACCATTGCTAGCCTCCTTCTTGTCATCTTGTGTAGTGTCTAAGGAACCAACATCTTCAAATATAGGACCTCCATTGTTGTTATGCCTCAGCTCCATGAAGGTGTTTTCTCCTTGTAATGGTTTGTGTGAATCCAGCAGCTTCAAGTATCCTAGACTTTCTTCATGTAGAAACCCATTCTCACCATACTCCTTGGTTAAAGCCACTTGGAGATGATCTTCCATGGCTAACTCTTCAAGATATTCATCAGCTAATTGGTCCATGGTTTCAATCCAGAAAGTTTGACCTTCAATAGTAGGCTTCTTCAATGTGTCATTGATGTCATACTTGAGAACAAAGTCCTTTCCCAAGTGCAAATCAATTTTCCCCTTCTTGACATCAATAATAGCCCCAGCTGTTGCTAAGAAAGGTCTCCCAAAGATGAGTGGATCTTTTGGTTCTTCATCCATCCTCAATACCACAAAGTCTGTGGGCACTTCAACATTCCCAATCATGACTGGCAGGTCTTCAAGCAAACCCACAGGAAGTCTAACTGATCTATCAGCTAATACAAGGGAGATTCCACACTCCTTGTAGCGATTAAAGCCCAGTCTTTTAGCTACTGAAAGTGGCATCAGACTTACACTAGCTCCAAGGTCACACAAGCAATGGTTGAATGACAAAGGTCCCAAAGCACATGGCAGAGTAAAACTACCAGGATCACCAAGCTTCTTTGGGATGATGGTCTTTTGAATAATGGCACTACATTCATGAGTAAGAACCACCATACCTTGCAGCTCTTTAGTCCTCTCCATCACTGCATCTTTGAGAAACTTGGCATATTGAGGAACCAGCATGAATGCATCCATCAAAGGCATGGTTAGTTGAATCTCACTCATTTGCTTGTCAAAGAGAGCTCTATACTTCTCCACCAATTGCTTCTTAAAGCGCCCAGGAAATGGGAGTTTTGGTTTGTATGGTGGTGGAACAAAGGGAGTCTTCTTGTAAACAACAGTTTCCTCTCTTGGTTTCTCCCCAACTTTTTCCTTGCCTTCTCTTTGAACCACAAAATCTTCAGCAATCACACTTTCATCATTTTGAAAGTTCACCTCCCCATCTTGTCTCTCAATGTCCTCATTGAGTTTGGAATGTGTGGTTGGTGGTTGTAGTGCTCTCCCACTTCTCAATGTGATTGCATTGATGTACTCTCTAGGATTAGTCTCTGAATTTCCAGGGAGAGTACCTTGCTGCCTTGATGTTGATGCATTGCCCTTGTTTTCCATTTGCTGAAATTTGGAGTTGAGGGTTTCTATCTTTGAGTGCAGCTCATTGTATGTTGAGTCCACCTTATTGTGTATTTCTGCCATCTTCTTGCTTAAGTCTATTGCTCCTTGTGCTTGTCCTTGTAGAAGTTGCTGGAGCATATTCTTCATGTCCATGTCTTGAGTAGCTAAAGGTTGTTGTTGTTGCTGTTGCACAAAACCAGGTGGATGTTGTGGTTTTTGCTGAAAGTTCCCTTGCACTCCTTGGTATTTTTGAAAGTTTCCTTGGTTCCCTTGGTAGTTGTTCTTGGGAGGGAACCCTTGTTGTTGGTTGTATGGCAGAAATGGCCTTTGTGGAGGAGCTTGGCTCTGTCCTTGTTGTGGGTAAACCTGATCTTGTGGGTTCTCCACATTGTTGCTTCTGTAGGATAGGTTGTTGTTGTTGTTGTTCCTGTAGTTGTTGAAGCCCCTTTGAAATCCTTGCCCACTAACATAGTTTACCTCTTCTCTGAAATCCTCGTTTGGTTCTTGATGAGGTCCATGGCCGTCTTCATAATCACCCACATAGTTTACTGATTTTTGAGAAGCTTGCAGCAGCTTATCCATCTTGTCATTGAGGGCTTTCATTTCCCTTCTTCTTTGATCTTCAGTATCTCCTCCACCTCTTGATGATCTATCATAGTCTTCACTATAATTCCCATCACTTTGGGCTAGGTTCTCCACCAGCTGAAGACCATCTTCTACCTCCTTCCCCAGGAAATTTCCATTGCTTGCAGTGTCTAGAAGCATGCGAAATTTAGGAAGCACACCTCTGTAGAGAGTGCTTAGTAGAGACTCTTCAGAAAATCCATGGTGTGGACATTGCATGGTATAGCTCTTGAACCTTTCCCATGCTTCACAGAAACTTTCATTGCTCCTTTGAGTGAAGCTAGAGATGTCATTTCTCAGCTTTGCAGTTCTTGAGTTGGAGAAAAATTTGGCCAAGAAAGACTTCTTGCATTGATCCCAAGAAGTGATGGAACCTTGTGGAAGTGTCTTCTCCCATAGGTGTGCTTTGTCCCCAAGAGAAAATGGGAACAATCTCAGCTTGAAACCATCCTCTGAAATCCCATTGATCTTTGTCATGCTGCAGATTCTATCAAACTCATCCAAGTGGTCCAAAGGATCTTCCATTGGTAGTCCATGGAACTTGTTGTTCTGCACCATAGAGATCAACCCACTCTTGATTTCGAAATTGTTGTTCTCAACTGGAGGAGGGATGATGCCTTGGCGATTGCCATGAGTGTTAGGCGCATCTCCAGCTCCAATATGACGTGGCTGTCTAGGTGGGTGCTGTGGCACTCTTGCTCCTTGAGCTATCTGTTGCTGGTCAAGATAATGAGGTGGTGGTTGACCACCTGCTTCCTGCGGATTGTCCATGCCCAGGCGTGCTATATGGGCTGCTCTTTCTTGCTCTCTTCTTGCAAATGCTCTTCTACTCAGTCTATGAATGTTGTCTATTGGTTCAACAAGATCTTCTTGTCCTCTAGACCTCAAGTTCATGCACCTATAGAGAGGAAAAACAGAGCAAGCAAAAGAGATTAGTAATGAACCGAAAAATAAAACTTAGTCTCAAGAGGATTTAAAATCCTAATGCACAAAACAGAACCCAAACGGCAACGGCGCCAAATTGATAACAGGATTTTGCCAATCAATTACTCAATCCTACTACACATGTCATTGTAGTATTTGAGGATCAATCCATATGGGTTTGTTGTGACAAAAGGAATTCATAAAACTTCTTAATCTAAGCAAGTCTAGTGAAGGTTTTGGTATGTGATTAGTAACATTAAACAAGGTGAATGACAAACTATCTTCAAGATAAGTAAAAACAAAACAGAGTTTCTAAAAGGTTTTTGTAAATTTTGGAAAGATGAATCCAAGGTTATGGTATTGATTTTCAGGTGTTTAAAAGTGTAATCAATGATGTCATTCTACTCATATAAATGCTAATCCCCAAGCTTAGAACTTCAAGAATAGATTAAACCACTTTCATGGACTTAATCCTTTCATCACATTTCTAATCAAGAACAAACTTTCATTTGTGATCAAAGATGCAACAAGCATAAAGATTCAGTTCTAATCTGCTAATAAACACCTTAGACAATCACTTTCATGAGCTAAGTATGAAAATCTCTTGCTTAATTGATCCAAGAATTTTACAAATCTTTTGGATGAGAAAATCCCCTAGAAATCTAATTCAACATGATCAAGGTTAAAATTAGCATTAAACACACTAAGCAAGAAGGGATAAGGAAGAATTAACTCATAGACATCAAGAATAACACCCTAAACACCCTAAATCTAACCAACCTTGGATTCTAAAGAACTACTCACAACTCATGATCAAACCGATAAAAACTTGTAAAAACTTGATAATAAGCATTAGAAAGAGTAAAGGGAAGAGATTAGAGAAGAAGAACTCTTGAATTGAAGTTTTTGATCCAAAGGTCTTGCAAATAAAATCACCCAATACAGAGAGAGTTTCTGGAAAAGTTTGGAAATAAAAAGTCAACTGCATAATGATGATCAACAGTATATTTTCGTCTTAAGTAAACAGAAAACGCGAGCTCATATCGGTGTGATCACACCGATATGGCAGACCGATATGGGTATCGGTGTGACCACACCGATACAGCTGTCCGATATGTGTATCGGTGTGATCACACCGATACAACGCACCGATACTGGCTCTTTTATGTCCTTTGCGAGTTTTGCTGCATGTTTTCCTTCTACTCTTCACCTTCTTGGCTTTATTGCTCATTCATCATCCTCCCAATAGCTTCCTCTAGCTCTAGAATACCTGAGAAACACTTCAAATGCAACATATATACAATCTTCTAAGCTAAGACTCACTAAACTCTAAAATGAATGCAATCTAGCCTAAAACTATCTAATGAATGCATGTATGGATGCAAAACTATCTTATATGAGTGATAAAAATATGCTAAAATGAGAGACTATCAGGTTGTACGCAGCCTGGCTATAGGAAACATTTGATCTTGGGTAACTTCCAAAGCAGTTTTATTGTAATAGTCCCAATCACAGTGAGATCAGTGCATTAGCAGAAAGTCTAAATTCACACAAAACCCTAAGTCACGTTTAGACAATATGTTCTTACTTCTTTTGATCGTTTGATAAATTTGTTCTTACTGAGTAGATAGCTGGTCGATGTCAATTCTTTTAAGCTTAATCATGAGAACTATGATAGTTGATATCACAAAATCTCTTAATCTCTTTTGTTAGTCTTGATAGCTGAAAAAATAGAACCAAAAACAGGTTTCATTTAGTTTTAAAGCTTTATCATCCAGCTAATTATAAGATTTGTTTTTCTATCTCCTTTAGGACGTTGTTGGCTTCTCTTTCTAGAGTGGATGATCAATTTTTGATTAGTTTCCAGTGGCACTTGAGTTGTATCATGGGTAATTAAGAGAAAAAGCTTGTCTAACTATAGCAATTTAGTTATGTATCACTGCCTCTTTGTAGTAAAGAATCAATTAAGTCACTAACTGTCGAATTTGGAAGCCTCACTAGCATCATTTGGAATTCTGCTCCATTACCGTGAGTTTTCAACATCCTCAAGCATTTTTTTTAAAGCCCAGTCAGTCTTGGAAAAAAAACAAAAACAATATGGTAAAATAGATAATTGTAAATAAAAAAATAAAACTTGGGTAGTAAAAATCTTTTCACCTATAAATAGTCTTCGTCACTCAAATGGTTCCCATGTGGGATAAGTTAGGGGACATGAGCTTCTTTGAGTTGAGGTTATTTTCAAAAGATTTTTTTGACGTTACAACAGTACTAACAATAAACAGAACCCATATTTTTTCACATGATCTCCATTCATCCTTCTATTTCGTTGGCTTAGCTACCACAATCTTTAACTTTCCGTGCTATAATTTTATAAAATTTGGTTTATAGTACTTTATCCTGCATCTTATTAACTTCAGGTGCAAAGATGTGGTAAGACAACAGAGGAAAATGGGTGGGAAACCAGTACATCAAAGAAAAAAAACTGCAAAAAAATAGGATAATGTATTTATATTCCAAATTTATCGATTAGATTGTCTATTCATTTGTAGTATGAAATGCATTTATTCACTAGAAGCAATGAATGAATAACATGAGATTTTAGAGTTTTTTCGAAACTTTAATATTGCAGAAACGTAAAAATTATGACTTGGGTACCTAAGA
This sequence comes from Alliaria petiolata, assembly GCA_020283515.1. NCBI lineage: Eukaryota > Viridiplantae > Streptophyta > Magnoliopsida > Brassicales > Brassicaceae > Alliaria > Alliaria petiolata. The sequence continues at coordinate 216,714,121 of JAHZTW010000001.1, read as the reverse complement.
AAAGAAATTTCACTAATTTATTCAAGAGTATGTTATTAGTTAAATATTTTTCTTTTACTGGTATTCTTCGTTTGGTTTTCTAGATTGCTATTTTTAATTAATAAGCTTCCAAATTTCAATGATGTATTCCAGGTTAAAAGTCGCAACATTAAAATCCATGGGAGAAATTGGGTGAAGAGAACTCCGTACTATCTAAGAAGTTATAGGCTCAAAAGTTTACGGGCTTGCAGGTTATGTGGTCGAACATTTAGGCAACAACAACAAGCAGAAAAATCTTTTGAGGCTGAAGAGCTTAAGGTGGTAAATAGCAAAGAATAACGACAAAGTATAAGCCTAACTTGGAAAGAATTGACGTTTTTTCTAAAAATATGTTCATACATAAGGTTTGATAAATCAATATTTTAATTTAATTCTACCTAATTGTTTAACTTAGAAGTATATATTATCGAATAACTCAACTAAATGTATGTATANTTTTCTAAAAATATGTTCATACATAAGGTTTGATAAATCAATATTTTAATTTAATTCTACCTAATTGTTTAACTTAGAAGTATATATTATCGAATAACTCAACTAAATGTATGTATATCAATGTTTATTTATCACTATAAATATAAATTCTTTAATTATATACATATGGAAAAGTGACAAATTCAGTAATACTATATTTTAATAGGACAAATATAAAATTTACAAAACAACTAAATTTAGTTCTTAGCCTAATTTCTAAAGTTGATTTAGGGCCAAAGTGAGTCTGACATGAATCTTTCAGCAAGTGTCTTATATGGCGAAAGAAAAAAAAAATTCAAAAAAACAAAATCAAAACATTATTTTGATGAAGTTCACAAACTATTTTCTTCCAACTTTCGGAATAATAACAAAGCATGGGATTATAAAGAAACTCATCTAACGGTTCAAAATAAAGTCACAAAAGGTAAAAAAAAACCAGCAAAGATTAAAGAAGATATTAAGACATAGATTCATATTTTAAATTATGTGTGAACTTCATTTGTTTGTTGGTTATGATATAATAGTATTATCTACGTAAATGGGCATTTACATTGTAGCTAAAAAATATAACATGATTATTGTATTTCTATAAGTATTTTTCAATTGTGCTCTATTTCTATAAGTATTTGTTCAATTGTGCTTTTGGTGTTTGAACTTTATTTTTTTAAAAATTTATTAGTTTTGTTATGAATTAGTAATATAAAAAAATTCTGCAGCATAGCGCGGATATATACCTAGTGAGTTTTAATGATGCGCGCAGGTTGAACTTTGCTGGTTTTAGTCAAGGTAGATAAAATGATATAATGTTAATATTGTGAAATTAATGATTAGACGTATTGATGCTTACTCTCTTCAACAACAACAAAAAACGTCTTCTTTAGCTCTTTCTTTGGTTGAAGTCTTTTTTAGCTCTTTTTTGGTGCAAATTTTTACTGTGCAATTTTTCATCCAAAAAAAAGTTGATAGTCCGAACCCGAGAAAACCCGAACCGATCCGAACCAAAAAAACTTCATAGCCTGATTGTATCATAAACCGCCGGACCCAAAAAAAATTGAACCTCCCTGCATAGTTCTCATCTGACCCGACCCACAAATCTGAATGTCTAGGGAATGAAATGGAAAAAACTTATGGTAGAAAAAACCAAAAGGAAAAAGCTGAGATAAATGGGTCCCAATGGTGCGCGCAGGTTGTACTTTGCTTGTTTTGGTCAAGGTAGATAAAATGATATAATGTTAATATTGTGAAATTAATGAGTAGAGGTATTGATGCTTACTCTCTTCAACAACAACAAAAAACATCGTCTTCTTTAACTCTTTCTTTGATTGAAGTCTTTTTTACCTCTATCTTGCTGCAAATTTTTACTGTGCAATTTTTCATCCAAAAAAGTTGATAGTCCGAACCCGAAAAAACCCGAACCGATCTGAATAAAAAAACTTCATAGCCCGATTGCATCCTAAACCGCCGGCCCAAAAAAAACGTTACATTGCTTCTTCCACTCTCTGCCTAGGGAATGAAATGGAAAAAACTGATGGTAAAAAAAAAAAACCAAAAGGAAAAAGCTGAGATAAATGGGTCCCAATGGTGCGCACATGTTGTACTTTGCTGGTTTTGGTCAAGGTAGATAAAATGATATAATGTTAATATTGTGAAATTAATGAGTAGAGGTATTGATGCTTACTCTCTTCAACAACAACACAAAAATATCGTCTTCTTTAGCTCTTTTTTTGGTTGAAGTCTTTTTTAGCTCTTTCTTGTTGCAAATTTTTACTGTGCAATTTTTCATCAAAAAAAAAAGTTGATAGTCCGAACCCGAGAAAACTCGAACCGATCCGAACCAAAAAAACTTCATAGCCCGATTGTATCCTAAACAGCCGGACCCAAAAAAATCGAACCTCCCTGCATAGATCCGATCTGAACCGACCCACAAATCCGAATGTCTAGGGAATGAAATAGAAAAAAATGATGGAAAAAAAAAACAAAAGGAAAAAGCTTAGATAAATGGGTCTCAATGGTGCGCGCAGGTTGTACTTTGCTGGTTTTGGTCAAGGTAGATAAAATGATATAATGTTAATATTGTGAAATTAATAAGTAGATGTATTGATGCTTACTCTCTTCAACAACAACCAAAAACATCGTCTTCTTTAGATCTTTCTTTGGTTGAAGTCTTTTTTACCTCTTTCTTGCTGCAAATTTTTACTGTGCAATTTTTCATCCAAAAAAGTTGATAGTCCGAACCCGAGAAAAACCGAACCGATCTGAATAAAAAAACTTCATAGTCCGATTATATCCTAAACCGCCGGACCCAAAAAAATGTTACATTGCTTCTTCCACTCTCTGCCTAGGGAATGAAATGGAAAATCTGATGGTAAAAAAAAAACCAAAAGGAAAAAGTTGAGATAAATGATCCCTAATGGTGCGCGCATGTTGTACTTTGCTGGTTTTGATCAAGATATATAAAATGATATAATGTTAATATTGTGAAATTAACGAGTAGATGTATTGATGCTTACTCTCTTCAACAACAACCAAAAACATCGTCTTCTTTTGCTCTTTCTTTGGTTGAAGTCTTTTTTACCTCTTTCTTGCTGCAAATTTTTACTGTACAATTTTTCATCCAAAAAAGTTGATAGTTCGAACCCGAGAAAAACCGAACCGATCCGAATAAAAAAAAACTTCATAGTCCGATTATATCCTAAACCGCCGGACCCAAAAAAACGTTACATTGCTTCTTCCACTCTCTGCCTAGGGAATGAAATGGAAAAAACTGATGGTAAAAAAAACCAAAAGGAAAAAGCTGAGATAAATGAGTCCTAATGGTGCGCGCATGTTGTACTTTGCTGGTTTTGATCAAGGTAGATAAAATGATATAATGTTAATATTGTGAAATTAACGAGTAGATGTATTGTTGCTTACTCTCTTCAACAACAACCAAAAACATCGTCTTCTTTAGCTCTTTCTTTGGTTGAAGTCTTTTTTACCTCTTTCTTGCTGCAAATTTTTACTGTGCAATTTTTCATCCAAAAAGTTGATAGTCCGAACCCGAGAAAAACCGAACCGATCCGAATAAAAAAAACTTCATAGTCCGATTATATCCTAAACCGCCGGACCCAAAAAAACATTACATTGCTTCTTCCACTCTCTGCCTAGGGAATGAAATGGAAAATCTGATGGTAAAAAAAAACCAAAAGGAAAAAGCTGAGATAAATGATCCCTAATGGTGCGCGCAGGTTGTACTTTGCTGGTTTTGATCAAGGTAGATAAAATGATATAATGTTAATATTGTGAAATTAATGAGTAGATGTATTGATGCTTACTCTCTTCAACAACAACCAAAAACATCGTCTTCTTTAGCTCTTTCTTTGGTTGAAGTCTTTTTTACCTCTTTCTTGCTGCAAATTTTTACTGCACAATTTTTCATCCAAAAAAGTTGATAGTCCGAACCCGAGAAAAACCGAACCGATCCGAATAAAAAAAACTTCATAGTCCGATTATATCCTAAACCGCCGGACCCAAAAAAACGTTACATTGCTTCTTCCACTCTCTGCCTAGGGAATGAAATGGAAAAAACTGATGGTAAAAAAAAACCAAAAGGAAAAAGCTGAGATAAATGATCCCTAATGGTGCGCGCATGTTGTACTTTGCTGGTTTTGATCAAGGTAGATAAAATGATATAATGTTAATATTGTGAAATTAACGAGTAGATGTATTGATGCTTACTCTCTTCAACAACAACCAAAAACATCGTCTTCTTTAGCTCTTTCTTTGGTTGAAGTCTTTTTTACCTCTTTCTTGCTGCAAATTTTTACTGTGCAATTTTTCATCCAAAAAGTTGATAGTCCGAACCCGAGAAAAACCGAACCGATCCGAATAAAAAAAACTTCATAGTCCGATTATATCCTAAACCGCCGGACCCAAAAACACGTTACATTGCTTCTTCCACTCTCTCCATAGGGAATGAAATGGAAAAAACTGATGGTAAAAAAAACTTAAAGGAAAAAGCTGAGATAAATGGGTCCCAATGGTGCGCGCATGATTTGGCTTTGAGAATGACGACGATACAAATGACTGCCTCGCCGCCGGATGCTTCCATTCTCACAATTGGGCCGCACATCAAATCGGTATTTAGGTTGATTGAATTACTTGGGCCGACCTTAAAGCCCAAACATTTCGGGACACATTTTTTTTTGGGCTGACCAAAAAAACATACAGTTACACGTCATGATTAACAGAAAACAATAATACGAAAGATATAAGTTAGAACATGTGCAATGGTTAAAACTTAAGAATTGATTCTTAATTAATATTTAATTATAAAAGGAAAGAGAGAGAGAAAATGGTAAGAGAGAGAAATGAAGAAATGAACTAAGAATTGATTCTTAATTAAGAATCAAGTCTTCACTATTCATTCAATTTTAATCTTTTTTATTTTAAGAACCCACTTAAGAACTACCATTGTTCATGGTATAATAAGTTTCAGTTTCACGATACATGTCTTTATATTCATCTAGTTATAGAAATATGTTATTTTTGCCAAAAAAAAATATAGCTGACCACTTTGAAAACAATGCAGGTTGATTTATATTCATCTAATAATATCTTGTTCTGTGCCCTGAAACAAGAAACGAGACACAAGTCCAAACACAATGATTAGCGACTTTTAACAAAACAACGCAGGCTGATTTAAGGACTAATAATGGAACATTGTTGAGATCTTCCCTTACGTACGTATCCCACAAATTGTCAAAAGCTGAGCTTTTTAGAACAAGAAGTCTAAAAACCGAGTACTACCCATCACTGCAGGTTAAATTAAGGACAAACCGTTTCAAGCAAGTCTTGGATCTCCTCGCTTACTTGGATCTGGTGTCGAAACAATCTCTCACGCATATCAGGACAAGTTTTCTTTGCTGGTGCATAAGTCTTTATAATAAACGTCACAGTTTCAGAGTCGAGAGGTCTCCACTTCGACAAGATCTTGCAGAATTCTTCTGCTCCATCAACATTTTTAGCTTTCTCAAAGTGAAGAAAAAGCAAGTTGACTAGCTCTGAGCTCCAGCTCCAGTCATCTTTGTTCTCTGCGGAATCAGAAACCGCTGCTCCTAAATGCTTCATAGCTGAATCCGCTTTACCGTTCTCCAACAGATGGATCATCAGAAGCTGCCGCGATTTGGAGAAAGGTCCTTCACATTTTTTCATGGCACCGTCGAGAATCTTCTCCGCTTCTTGATACATATCTCTTTTTAGATACGTGTTAATCGCGATGTTAGCCAGCCTCATATCGTAAGCCCAGCATTTCGATTCCCATTCTGTGAAAATCTTCTTGATCCCATCTATGTAACATGACAAGATAGCTCATGTTGTTGACCTCAGGACGAGCCTTCTTCAGTGATTCCCAAACTCGATTAACCTCGGAAGCCTTTGAGATTCCAGCGTACAAGCTAATGAGAAAATGGTGGGCATCGCGGTTGTTAGGGTTCATCTTCTCCTCCATAGATTTCAGGGCAGATTCAGCTTTCTCGTAAAGACCAGCTTTGGTGNAAATGGGTCCCAATGGTGCGCGCATGATTTGGCTTTGAGAATGACGACGATACAAATGACTGCCTCGCCGCCGGATGCTTCCATTCTCACAATTGGGCCGCACATCAAATCGGTATTTAGGTTGATTGAATTACTTGGGCCGACCTTAAAGCCCAAACATTTCGGGACACATTTTTTTTTGGGCTGACCAAAAAAACATACAGTTACACGTCATGATTAACAGAAAACAATAATACGAAAGATATAAGTTAGAACATGTGCAATGGTTAAAACTTAAGAATTGATTCTTAATTAATATTTAATTATAAAAGGAAAGAGAGAGAGAAAATGGTAAGAGAGAGAAAAGAAGAAAAGAACTAAGAATTGATTCTTAATTAAGAATCAAGTCTTCACTATTCATTCAATTTTAATCTTTTTTATTTTAAGAACCCACTTAAGAACTACCATTGTTCATGGTATAATAAGTTTCAGTTTCACGATACATGTCTTTATATTCATCTAGTTATAGAAATATGTTATTTTTGCCAAAAAAAAATATAGCTGACCACTTTGAAAACAATGCAGGTTGATTTATATTCATCTAATAATATCTTGTTCTGTGCCCTGAAACAAGAAACGAGACACAAGTCCAAACACAATGATTAGCGACTTTTAACAAAACAACGCAGGCTGATTTAAGGACTAATAATGGAACATTGTTGAGATCTTCCCTTACGTACGTATCCCACAAATTGTCAAAAGCTGAGCTTTTTAGAACAAGAAGTCTAAAAACCGAGTACTACCCATCACTGCAGGTTAAATTAAGGACAAACCGTTTCAAGCAAGTCTTGGATCTCCTCGCTTACTTGGATCTGGTGTCGAAACAATCTCTCACGCATATAAGGACAAGTTTTCTCTGCTGGTGCATAAGTCTTTATAATAAACGTCACAGTTTCAGAGTCGAGAGGTCTCCAATTCGACAAGATCTTGCAGAATTCTTCTGCTCCATCAACATTTTTAGCTTTCTCAAAGTGAAGAAAAAGCAAGTTGACTAGCTCTGAGCTCCAGCTCCAGTCATCTTTGTTCTCTGCGGAATCAGAAACCGCTGCTCCTAAATGCTTCATAGCTGAATCCGCTTTACCGTTCTCCAACAGATGGATCATCAGAAGCTGCCGCGATTTGGAGAAAGGTCCTTTACATTTTTTCATGGCACGGTCGAGAATCTTCTCCGCTTCTTGATACATATCTCCTTTTAGATACGTGTTGATCGCGATGTTAGCCAGTCTCATATCGTAAGCCCAGCATTTCGATTCCCATTCTGTGAAAATCTTCTTGATCCCATCTATGTCGCCGAGTTTACTCAACGCTTGTAACATGACAAGATAGCTCATGTTGTTGACCTCAGGACGAGCCTTCTTCAGCGATTCCCAAACTCGATTAACCTCGGAAGCCTTTGAGATTCCAGCGTACAAGCTAATGAGAAAATGGTGGGCATCGCGGTTGTTAGGGTTCATCTTCTCCTCCATAGATTTCAGGGCAGATTCAGCTTTCTCGTAAAGACCAGCTTTGGTGTAGATTGCTGCCAGGCTAGAGAAAGTATTCCAAGTGGTTTTAGCTTCACTGTCTTTGCCCATTTCTTCTATAACCTTTTCTAATCTGTCTAAGTCGTTTAAGCTTCCACAGCTCTGCATCCATATAGAGTAATTGATGCCACAAGGAGATATTTCCCTCTGCTTCATCGCATCAACAAGCACTGGTACCTTCTCGGGTTGACCCAACCGCATGTACATTGACATCATGTTGTTTAATGGTAACGAATTGTTAACTAATTTGAGCTCATCCATTTTCTCAAAATGAGCCTTTGCTTTCTCTTCCTTGAGCTCCACACAGTAACAGTTCATGAGCGCCCCATAAGTCGACTGGTGATTCTTTGCACAAGGATCTAAGTTGCTAAAGTAGTTTTCAGCCGCTTCTAAGCCTTTCGTCTTTGCAATTAGGTCCAAACGAATTGCATGATCGGAGACTGAAAATGCCCATTTCCTCTTCTCCATCCAATCAAAGATCTGAAATTTCATTGACAAACAGAAATGGCATTCAATAACGAGTATAGCTCCCAATTAAACCCTAATTATTGTACATCCTCTCCAATTAAGTTAAGACTTAAGATAGGATTAATATATATATATATTTTTATTCAGTAAAAGTTCGAAATAGTACGAATGTACTTGTGATCTTTGTAAGACTTTTTATATTTAGTAAACAATTTGTAATCTTTATTTTTTTTATCGAAATAGTGCGAATGTATTTGTAATAAGATATCCTAGCGCGGGTTTTTATCTAGTAACTCAAATAATGCATATTTGTATGTTTTTTTTTTTTGGGTTTTGCTAAGGAATAATACATAATATGTTAAATGGTTGCTATAGAATGGGAAGCAGGCACACAGAATTTTTAACCCGTGAAAATTCTGAGTATTCGGTCCATAATTTCTCCCAGCACCTGAAATTAGCCTTTATATAGTATGATTTAGAGATCAAACTGCAGAAATATGATAGGAATCAAGGAGGTATTTCATTTTTTTCCATTCTCATTGTTTTTGTTTCATGGTCGCATTTTTTCATATTTTTGTAAAATCTGAACTCTGAAGTTATCTTTATAAACTGTTAGGATTACAAGTTTCAATAAATTTGTCCCTGGTGTTTATAGGTTCTTACTACAAGAATCTCTATAAATTAATTCTCGATAAATTAATAATCACTTTAAATTAATAAATTAATACTCGATAAATTAATAATCACTATAAATTAATAAATTTTGCCGGTCCCAAGTCGGGACAAGGTAAATATTAGCAAAATTCGATAAGATAATAAGATAATAATTTGTTTTGAAAATCCTATGTAAATATATGGTCCCATTAATTTCATAAATTAATAATTTGTATATATTCCTTCTATTTTACAATAAGTAATGTTTTAGAAGAGAAATATGTTTAAAATTATATTATGTTTTTACCTTTTAATAAAAATAAAAAAATTAGCGTTTTTAACATTTTGTATTCGATAAATTGTTTTATCATTGGTTGAATTGCGCTTTATAGTGCGCTTTAAAACAATGGTTTTTAATTTATTGTTAAAAATTTATTTTGATGTTATTTAAGGATATTTCTTATAAATTAATAACTCTATAAATTTATAAAATATCATAGTCCAAATATTATTAATTTATAGAGGTTTTACTGTATCATGTTTCATGATTATTTAAAGAAATAAGGATTTATAGAATTCATTTTTTATAATTATAATCTCACTTTAGAGCAAACGAAAATTGTTACACTCTTGAAGTTTTATATTCAATAATGATATGGATTAAGTTAGTGAGTTGATATACAAGATACATTTTCATGACGAAATTAACAAACAAAATATATGGCTAGGTTCCAAATGCTTCACTTGGATGCACCATAATCCGACTCGTAGTGTTTAAAATGTGGGCAAAGTTCCTTATTATGTAAATGACTCGCAAACTGAAGATGACTCAATCAAATACCTTTGGAATAGAGAGAGGCTTATGCTTTAAACACTACAAGTCAAAATGTTGGTGCTTTCAAGTTTCAATCTTGCCTTGCCATGGGCTTCTCTCGATTTAGATAATCATAAAGAAGAACTGAAACAGAAAACAACACTATGGAACTTGTAATATTTTAAGAAGATGAGAGAGTTCTTGGTTAATCTTCTCACCATTCGGATTAAGACCACCAGATGAAAGGCTGACTAAACCTTTGGGCTGGCTTTCTCTTGTAGGTGTTTGTAGAGTGAGCCTTTGGTGATAGAGTGATGAGAGTTTAGGCATTGGAAGAAGTATTATTACTCTCATAAATATAAGCGTTAGGTTACAATGATTTATATAGCAAAAGGATTTCCTAAAGTAAGATAGATACAAATCTCTAAATATCTAAATAATAAATACAATATATTTGCTAATAATATTTTGATCTTCTAGATCCTTCTATATGCCCCCTCAAGCTTAAGCCGGTAATGAAGACATGGTGCAATGAACGGCTGATTGACAATATAAATGTAGAATTGAAGTTGGAGATGCAGTGATGAACATGCGATAGAAGTGGCGAAGTGCGGCAAAGCATGAAGCTTGGTGATGCTGAGAAATCATGACAACGAGGCAGCTGAGAGGAAGAGAGGCGGAGATGGACTTAGAGATCTAGGATCTCACACATGGTGCCGGGTGTGTAAAGAGAAGATTTTTTTTTTTTGTTTAAGAAAGAAGAAAGATTTGGAGTTGCGGCGCTTGGCGAAAGATACATTTTTTTTTTTATAAATAAAATAAAAACAGAAGGTGATATAGGTTTTGGTAAAAGCATGATCACAAAATCACAATGGCTTGACGATTTTTTTTTTTTTTGAAGTTAGAATGGTAGAAAAATAAATTTAAAGAAGCATGTTGCTTGGTTTTAAGAAACGGAAGCACTTTCGTTTGTGATAGAAGCACGATGGCTTAAAGAACATAACAGAAAAAAAAAAGTTTAGATTCAAAAGGTCAAGATGAATTTGAATAGAAAAGCACTTGGTTTTGAATAGAAAAGGATTCAGAGGTTTATGATAGACTTGAATGAGAAGCTCGATGGCTTGGATTCAGAGGTTCATGATGAACTTGAATTGTGGAAGCACTTGGCTTAAACAAAAATAAAATAAAAAGAAGCTTAATGGCTTAAAAGAAAAACGAAAAAGAGAGTTTGATCGTTTGATCAAAACTCATGAGCATAACCTGCTCTGATACCATGATAGAGTGATGAGAGTTTAAGCATTAGAATAAGTATTATTACTCTCATAAATATAAGCGTTAGGTTACAATGATTTATATAGCAAAACTGCAAAAGGATTTCCTAAAGTAAGATAGATACAAATCTCTAAATATCTAAATAATAAATACAATATATTTGCTAATAATAATTTGATCTTCTAGATCCTTCTATATTTGGGTTGTAGCCCTTGTCGTGTCTGAGTTTGACCCTCGAGATGAAACTTTTAGCTGCTCTTGGTTGAAGTTTAAATACAAGGCTGCAGATATGCTACTTTGGTTTGTTAAGAAATGTTTTGTAAGCCTAATCAAATTCTAATAATCGTATTCTTCTTAATATTGTATGTTTTCTCTTCTTATTGTGGTTGCATTTTTTTCCGTTTCTTTATGCACATGCTTTTTTAACCATCAACCTTTGCATTGCTAATCTGCTAAACCCATTCAACAAGGATACTCTCGATTCTTTCTATCATCATATCCCAAGAACATAATGTAATCAGTCACTCATCACAATTCTATCTTGTCTTCGTTTCAGATTTGAATAATCCAACTTAAATAAAACCGTCAAAAGTTTGAAAGACCAACAACAACATATAAGTCCTCAACACATTAATTTTAATAAGGGCATTACAATAAGAAGTAAAAATGTTTCCAGCACAAGGAGTTGAAGTCGTCATCCCTGTATGGTATGCATAGAAGACGAAAAAGTAATCAGTTTAAAAGACACGACATGGCCAAGAATGGCCAAGAAGAAGAATTAACAAATTAGAAGAAGATGAAAAAATATGTACCTCATCGTTCTTGTGTTGGCCTTAGCCTGAAGTCAACCACAAAGTCCTCATCATTAAAGGTCCTCACCTTTGCTTGGTAAAGTTTTGGCTCTGGATTTGGTGAGGAAACATCTTTGGCCCAAAATGTGATAAAAAACAGAAAACCTTGGACGCCCAGTATATTTGCACTCACATACTTGACAAACTCGAGCTGTGTTCCCTGCGAGAGAAAGAAAACAAACAAATGTAGGATTAAAAAAAAAAAAAAAAAAAAGAGTAGCATTCATTAATTAATAGGGAAGATCAATCAAGCTCTGACATTTTCTTCGTTCTCTTCTTCGATGGCCGTCTCTATGAGACGTTTGAGTAACTCCTCATTGCTAATTACACCATCGAGTTCTCCTGCCCATTCGAATTTGCCGGCAGCGAAGTCGTAAGTAAAATTATCCCAGTCCACATCGTAACCCTAAAATCATAAACACCAAACCAAAAAATTGACTACCTGATAAAGAGTGGTCGAACACAAATCCATAAACCCTAAATCAAATGAAAATATATATATCACCTCGCTCTTTTCATACTGCTCACAATACATCTCTCGCTGTCTCGCATATTCCGGATCGCTCCAATCTGGTGAGCGGAGAATTCGTTTTTCTGGTTGGACCTCTGCCTCCACCTCCGCTTTCGGATCGGCCGCACCTGCCTCCGCCTCCACTTTCGGATCTATCCTCGGCTTCTTCAGCAGAGGAGTAACGACGTCCGTTGAGGAATCTCCAAACCTGGTGATATCGGCATAATCACTACCGGCCTCGCTCGAATCCCTAGACATATCCTTTCCTTTTCCTTGGTCAAGTTTCTTTTTTCCCCAGGAAGATCCCAGAAAACGATAAGTATATGACTACTCCAACTATATGTTTATGTAGATATGTTTTATGTTTTCATCATGTAGTTTTTTTTCTTTCTGAATCATAATTTCCCTATGGAAGAGAAACCACAGAAAATACATGAAAACTCATGTTAAATAAATAATAAGGCTATTACAAAAAGACCTTCCAACGATTTAATTTTTGCAAGTCTACCCGCAAAATATTTATTACACCCGCAAAATTTTTGGACAGATATCGAAATTTGATTTAGCATTTATTTATTTTTTTGTTTTTTTTTTAACATCAAATTTTGTTTTGTTTTAAAAACAATATATGTAATAGAATAATTTATAAGTTTTTGGAAATTCAGATAAATATAATAAATTACCTTTTTTGTGTGTGTGCACAACATATTAATCTTAATTAGCTTGGGGTTACAACCCAAATAAATCGAAAGCTTGTTACCAAAGATTCTGCTTCTCGAATGTTTGATCTTGATTCTGCTCCTCGAATGTTTGATTTTGATGGATAATTGAAAGACAAAACATGATAAAAATAACATAAAATGTTCTTCTCTTCTCATCGAAAGTGTTGTTTGAATTGTTCACTCGTCTTTCGTAGAAGAAGTAGCCATTTTTAATGAGATTTAGTAGGTCTATTTAGTAAGTCTTGATCCCTTCAATCAATTATGAGCGTTTAGAAACGGCTTTCATAAAGGAGAAGGTTGGTGGTATCATGGTATGAGTATTTCCATTGTCCATTGGATTATATTAACATATATATATATATAAAATTTGGATTAACATTTAACTTTTTGTTTATTTACAAAAAGTACGTGATAAATTTTTTTATAAGTTTTGGATTTGATGTTTTGGATTTGATGTTTTGGAAATTTAGAAAATATATAATATTATCACTTTTGTGTGTGTGCGTGCGCGCACACAATATAGTTATATTAATTTTAGCTTGCATGCAAAGAAATCAAGAGTTTAATGCCAAAAATTCTGTTTCTTGAATGTTTACATAGTAGATATGCTTTATGTTTTCATCATGTCTTGATTTATATGTAGTTTTTTTTTTCTGAATACATAATCTCCATATATATATCTTTTTTTTAACATTGTCTTACTGTTCTTTGTTTGAATAATTACAATATAAAAGAGATCCGATATAAAATATAAAGAGAAATTAACGATTTTTTCCGCACTGACAATTTAATAGAAATGAGTTTCTTTGATAATACATTGGTGATACAAAAGATACACTCTTTATAATATGAATCGATTTTGTACGATTTGGGTTTAAGTGCAGCTTTTAATTAAATATATATAATAATTATGAACCATATTGGGATTGGTGTTGATTTGTTTTTCTTTTTGTTTTGTATCCGAATTGAACACCATTATATACAATTTTATAAACAAATGCATGTTTTATAGAGAAATTAAAGAGAAGTAGAAATTCAATTAAAGCTAATTTTATTAATTACGATACCCTCACGTTATAGGTACACTCTCATAGTCCTGTCTCTTATACACATCTAGATGTGTATAAGAGACAGGTCTTGATTGAATGAGACATGCAGCACGAGTTCTTGCTGAAGATCACGACAGGCTTCTCAGATATCATCTTTTGCAGCTTCTCCATCGGTGATAATAGTATGGATTTTGAAAGAATTTACCTTTTATGAGAGAAGTGACTTTGTGTTCTTGTGTCTGATGTGTTAAGATCGAACTACAAGGGTTCCCATATATAGTTTATTCACGAACGCATGTACGTAGACAAATGAAAATAAAGATTCTAGATGCTATTGTCGAATTCTTGGTTCTATCATCTTGTACGTGTCTGGTTTTTAAGACTATCAACCATCTAACACAAATACTCTAGTTTTTAAATCTATTAAATTGACATAATGGAATTTTCGGTTCTTTTATCTTATGGAACTTATATTAAGTATTTGTCTTGTTTTAAAGACTATATATTAGCATATGTACATGTTTGTAAATTTATTTCAATTAATGATTAAAAAAGCTATATATATAAGGTTATAAATTTGTTGGCTGGAAGTTATGACTTTCTATAGAGTGTAAATATTTTTTTTTAGGAATTAACATATATGTTTGCAAAGTTCATTTATTTAATGGTATTCTGACTTTAAACAATTTGTTTTTTCTTCGCTTAGACTCATACGATAAACCCAATTATTGGACATTTGGAATTGGACTACAACTATTGCTGAATGTTTTTTAAGAGTAAAAATGAATGGTTAGTTCTGAATATATATCAAATCTAATCTAACTGATTGAAGGGTAACTGTTTCTCACTTTATATTAATTAATAAAACATTATATTACAATATTGTTGTAATATTTTAGTTTGTATAATATTATGTGTTTATATAATTGTATTCTGTGTTACTTTTATTTTGTATCAAATTTGCTTAATGTAATATTGTTGTTTGTAAATTTTTTTTTTAATATTATGGAATTCTTATTTTATTAATATTTTTAACTATATTTTAAAAATGTTTATTTAAGTTTATATGTGAAACTTATATTTATATGAATATATGTTAATTATTGATAATATATAAAATTATAAGAACAAAAGTGAAAGGTGTAAAAATTTAAATGACTGAAATGCAAAAAAAGGTGGAACTTCAAATTTGAAGTTTTGAAGTTTGCATTGGAAAAAAACTTCAGATTTGAAGTTTGATGCTCTTACTCTTAGCTGTTAAAATTATAAGAACAAAAGTGAATGGTGTAAAAATTTAAAGGACTGAAATGCAAAAAAAAGGTGGAACTTCAAATTTGAAGTTTTGAAGCTTGCATTGGAATGCAAAAAAATTCATATTTGAAGTTTGATGCTCTTAGAGCATCTCCAACTCAAACTTCATAACTTCAAATATGAAGTTTTTTGAACTCCAACCCATACTTCAAAACTTCAAATATGAAGTTCTGAATAGTAAAATTTCATATTTGAAGTTCCACTATTCAGAACTTCAAATTTGAAGTTTCATTTTTTCTTTTACATTTCAATCCTTAAACTTTTAAATCACACATTTAAATACCTATAATTTTATATTTCATAAGTATGTCACATATATTCTCATAAATTTAATTTTCACAAATAATTATTTATAAAATGTGGTATTGTAGTATAACGTTTTATTAATTAATATTAATTATAATATTTCTTTAAAAGTATGTTTTATAGTTATTTACAAAAGTTTTCTGATTTTAATTAATTATAGATAATACTGAGGATTATAGTACAAAATATAAATTTTTTTGAAGTTGAATTTGAAGTTTTAACATTGGAGAAAAACACCCTCAAACTAATGAAGTTTGTAAAACTTCATTTTTAAAGTTTGCGTTGTGGATGCTCTTACTCTTGGCCGTTAAAGACGAAGGATCAAAAAAGGTTATCAACTAGGAAACGGACAAAACAGTGTTTGAGTCTTTCTTTTTATATAAAGAGATACCAAAATCTTAGCTGTGAAGAATATATGATACGGACGAATCATGTGATGTCTCTAGAGTCTAGAGTACGGCCTTTCACATTTATTGAGCTGTAAAAAAACCTGCAATATCACATAATTATTTATATGCCTTTAAATATATAATGTGTTATATATCACATTAATTGTATAGTGATAAATACTTAGGGGGTGTTATTGGTTCTTATATTTTAATGGATTTAGAAATTCAAGCCAAATCCAGTGTTATTGGTTTTTATGATTATACAATCCATATTAAAATCCAGTGTTATTGGTTCTATGATTTTAAAAAATATATTGAAATCCAGTGTTATTGGTTCTATGATTTTAAAATCCAAGTATTATAAAGATTCAGTTTTTTCTTAGATTTGAAGGGATTTGTAAGTATTTTCATGACTAAAATACAAATACCCAAATACTAGATTTAACTTTATTATTTGATTGGATTTGAGTATTTTCTAAATCCAAAGAAGATTTCTAAATCCATTAAAATATAAGAACCAATAACCCCACCTCCTGTTATATTCCTGTGCTGCCAAGATACTAAATTTGTAACACAATATTTATCAAAAAAAATTTAAATATTTCTTACAATGTTTTAGATATTTATAAAATAAAAGATTTAATAATATGATTATACCTTGTGAGAAAAAAGTGACAAAAATCTATTTTTTTGTTTACGTTTTTTTTTTAGTTTGTGTGTGTTTCCTAAGTTTAATTTTACTGTGAATATTATTGTAACGGATATTTGTACTCGAAATATGGATACAAATTAAACACCAAGATATCTAATATGCGTTCAGTTTTATAAGTATTTTGTTGAAAATTGAATGTATAATCTGATTGCTGGTCTCACCCCTTTGACCTAGTTTTAGATACGCCATACAAAGTTTCCAGCTGCTTCCAGAGTTCTTGAATATTTGCCAAAACTCGAGATCGTGTGATATTTTCTCAAGAATTATAATATTTTTTTTGTATGGCCACTTGAGAGAAAAAGGCAAACTATGTGGTTCCGTTTTAGCCTTATCGTCATGCATGGAATCGAATCGTGCGATGTCAAGAATCAAGAATCAAACCAAGTTGAGATTTATTCCCAATTCGATGAATAAGATTTATGTTAAGTCAAGCTCATGCATGGACAAGAAGATGGATTTGATACTTGATACTGAAGCAGGCACGTAGTATCTCAAAGTAAAACAACTGAAATGTTAAGTCATAGTTTTGCTTTTTCTTTCAACAGATTTTAATGGTGGCCCAATTTTGATCTCAAGAGTCGTTTTTCTTATATTACAAGGTTATCATCATTTTCAATCTACGTGATTCACGTACCGACACATATTATATACGTAACATGCTATATCACATCTAATTCTGCAACTGGCCCGTACCGTCCTACAACATGGAATATATATGTAACAATCTAACAAATTTTATATGGTAGAATCCAATTCTTTACAAACTTTTTTGTAATTGTTAGAAATGTCATTTTCTATCATGAGGTTGAACGATCACTTCCACCATTTTTGTACATGGATAGTTAAGAATTTAATGATAGATTTATCCAAACTCAAAGTTTTCTTTTAGTTGACGATAGATTTGTTATAAGATCCATATCATGAATTTACACAACTTTGCCACAAATTTTTCACTTGTAACTAGCTAGATAACAATCACGTCTAACATATTAGTGGCAATACCAAAGAGGTGGTGGCCTAGTGATAGTGCAAGGGGGTTGGTTTCCTTGTGCCCCGGGTTCAAAACCCCTTTGGGACGGAGGTATATTCTTTAAATCGGAATATAGAAAGGGCTAACTTCGGGTACTGGGTGCCTAATGCCCAGAACTTTCACATTTAATTAAAAAAAAAAAAGACATATTAGTGGCAAATAATATTTTTTTTTTCTTTTTTTTATTGGTCAAAAAATAATTTTTTTTAAGAACAGTTGCATGTTAGTGTGAATTGTTTTTTTTTTTGTAGGCATCTACAAATGAACGTCAAGTATATGAAATTACTAGTACGAACCACTTCAAATTAGCTTCTTTTTTTTGTGCAAGAAAATAAAGTTAGCTAAAGTGAAATATATTCGATGAACTGTCTATAAGAACTGAACGATTTTGCATTTTTCAATCACAATTTTTCAGTCAGGTTTGGTTGCCATCTAATACATGATGTTATTTTATATAGTTGATATAATATTTTCAACCAACCATCAATAACATGGTAAAATATNTAATGATAGATTTATCCAAACTCAAAGTTTTCTTTAATTTAGTTGATATGATAGATTTGTTATAAGATCCATATCATGAATTTACACAACTTGCAACCAATTTTTCACTTGTAACTAGCTAGATAACAATCACGTCTAACATATTAGCGACAAATAATATATTTTTTAGAACAGTTGCATGTTAGTGTGAACTTTTTTTTTTTTTTACGCATCTACAAATGAAGGTCGATTATATGAAATTACTAGTACGAACCACTTCAAATAGTGAAGGCTTGATATTTCATACAAATTAAAACCATATAAAATAAAGTTAGCTTCTTTTTTTTGTGCAAGAAAATAAAGTTAGCTAAATTGAAATATATTCGATGAAATGTCTATAAGAAACTGAACGATTTTGCATTTTACAATCACAATTTTTCAGTCAGGTTTGGTTGCCATCTAATACATGATGTTATTTTATATAGTTGATATAATATTTTCAACCAACCATCAATAACATGGTAAAATATGTACCAGTATAAATTCTATAAATTAATATTCGATAATTTTTTCTTTTTTTACAACATGCTCACCAGTTAAAACGATTTAGAAAACCAAATTAACTGTTGTAACTAAGTTTACAAAATTTAAATCATAAAAGTGGTTTTGGACACTGTTTGTCAACTTGTTTGTATTTGTATTTTGAGCTCGTGTGATGTGCAAAAAAAAAAAGTAAATGCTCTCGTACTCCTCTCATATTCCTCTAAAAATAGTGTGAATGCCGGCTACTGCGCTGGTTTAAACACCATCTGTACCAGTTCGAATCAGTGTGTATTGGATAAATTAATAAATATGATAATTTAATTAAAAAACGAAAATTAAAATAGTTTAATATATAACACAATTTGAAAATATAATAAAATAAAAAATTTTACACTTATTATGTAAATATATGATCTTGCTAATATCATAAATAATAATTACTGTATATAAAATTTATAAAAAATAGCTAAAATAATTTACTGAAATACGATTCTAGTACTGTTTATTTTTTTATACAACATGAAACTCATCTCTATCTTTATTTTTTAAATGGTGTTGTCTTGAAAAATTGAATGCACCTAAAAGCTGCATCAACACTGTAAAACATATATTTTCGATTAAAAAATCATTTAACCAAAAGAAAGAGATGAAAGCTAAATCTTTTTAATTTAATCAATATAAAAGTTCTATTTATTTGAAATAAAATAATAATTTCAAAAATTATAAACTAAATAACACTCTTTAAATTAATAACTCTATAATTTAATAAAATATCGCAACATTGTTATTTTACAGAATTTTTACTATAGCTATCTGAAATAATTCTCTGTTTTATTTAAAATCGATATCTATCCTTTCCATTTTTTGTGATATTGCATCAGCGCTTTATCATACCTACTCCAAAAATACAAAGTCAAAATTTGTTTATTTTTTATAATACAACTTTGCTTTTTTTTTTTTTTTTAGAAAGATAATACAACTTTGCTTCATGATTACATTACAACTTTGCTTCATAAATATATTTTGCAGTGTCCCAAAATAATCAATCCACAGATTTCTTTGTTAATCCAGAAATATAGGTTAACTAAAGAAGTTTTGAGACCAACGCGAGTACGCGACCGCTGTTTCTCCTTTTCCGGTTATTGTCTAGCAAAGAGTCGAACTTGATTCAGCCTCGTCATCGATTTTAGTTAAAAGTATATTATATACAATATTCTTTAGCTATAAAATATTTAATCTCTACCTTTTTAATGATTATGTATTAGAGCATGTTATGCATATATAAATAATAATATAAATTCTATCCCTTTTTATTTACCAAAAAAGGTACTATTTTTCAGTGCGCATGTGTATAAAAGTATAAAAATATAAACATGGGAAAAGAAGAAATCCAAACGTAGATGATTTTATTGTAAAATATACCCACAGTTTACAAAATGGGTGCCCGGATAATCTATCTTTTCAAAACTTAGATAGACATAGCATTAACTCATACATAGATGATATACATTTATGCGTATGCCTTTGTTTTAATTAGTTTCATCATGACAGTTTCAAAGCCACAGTGCGCCAGCGCGCTTAAGCATTGGAACGAGAGAGCGATTAAGGTGAAGACTCATGACTTGATTGGCTCCACCTACTAGTTGACCTCCTATGAACACCACCGGCACAGTCGGGCTGCAGCCAAGCTGAGCCAATGCTTGCTCTATCTCCTTTCCTCTGTTGATCTCGTCTAGCTCATAGACTGTTGGGTTGACACCAAAGTCTAAGAAGAGAGTCTTGATTGTGTGAGACATGCAGCAAGAGTTCTTGCTAAAGATCACTACCGACTTATCAGAGATCATCTTCTGTAGCTTATCCATTTGTGTTAAAACGTGAATTAAAGAGTGTTTAATAAGTGACTCTCAGAGAATGAAAATGTGTTTCTTTTATTAATTGAAGTGAGATATATATTAGGGATAAAAATGAGAAAGCAAGAGAACTTATAGAGAGCTTTATGTCTTTGGGTGAAGATGAGAAGTGACTTTGAGTTTCTGTGTTTGATGGTCTATACGGGTTCTTTATATATAGCTTTCAAGGGTACGTAAAGTTATCATATTACGGGTTTTAAATTTAATGTAGCCTTTTTCTAAGAGAATCAACTTTTCGTACAAAATTAAAAGGGATAAAATACCTCAGATAATAAATAAATAAAGTAAAACACATTTACAACAACAAAAAAAAAAGATAGTGGGAATATCTGAAAGACCTTCTTTCCTCTTTGCCTCTTGCATGTGAAGAATAAAACTATCAATCAATTGGGTAAAGCGTACTAAAAACAAAATCTGTTAGTTCTTCCATTTTTCATTTTTCAGTTTAAAAACACATACGTTTAACATAAATACAAATATTTTTCCTGACTAATTAGCATGAGAATAGTTGTTCTCAAACTCGCACATACGATTGTTCTCCTAATTTTTGAAATTAAAGTCACGTCTGTAGACTACACGTTGAAGGTATGTGTAACACCCCGACCGCCCCTACCAGCGAGGCCCCACACTTCCCACGGATTATGGGCCCTGCCCCTGTCCGACGGTCGGTGTGTTATTTTTTCTCGTTGGCCTGACCGACTGATTTACTTGTCTCTGCAATCACCACATGACCTTTTCCCGTGTTTTGACCTTACTCATACGGTTTTGCATCCGCATCCGCATAGGACTTTCTGAAAGGTCACCCATCCTAGTTCTACTCCAGCATAAGCACGCTTAACTCTGAAGTTCTCTTATGATAAGTGATTTAACTGCAATTTGATGACATAGGTAGACAAATCAATCCATTTAAACTTATTCAAATGGGCCGGACTCGGATTGTTACAGTATGGATCCTTGATTTCACATCAGGAATCAGGCTGCATGATCTTGCAGCCATCCACTGATATACGTTTGGCACTTAAGAAGAGAAAGAAATTAATTCGGATTTGTTATTTTGTTATATACCTCAACATGATGAATAATTGCCAACCATTAGTATATCTTCACGTACGTCAATATTTAATTTTATTCATGTATATTTACTTTATTAATTAATTCAAATTAATTTTGATGCTTGCGAAATTGAAGCCCTTTGTGAAATAAGTGCCATGTACATATTTATATATGTTTTCATATGTATAACCATATTATATATATAATACCAAAATGAGCTATTTCCATATAGTTTGTTAGATCCTCAAACTATTTAAAAACATAATGTATAGTTTTATAATAAAATATAGTATCCAAATAAAATATTTGCGAAAACAAGAGATCGTGTGATATTATCTTAAGGATAACATAATTTTTGTGTGGCCACTTGAGAGAAAAATGCAAACTATGTGATTCGGTTTTAGCCTTATCGTCATACGTGAAATCGAATCTTACGATGTCAAGAATCAAACAAAACTGAACTTTATTCCCAATTCGACGAATAAGATTCTTGGAAAGTCAAGCTTGTGGCCAAGAAGATGGGGTTGATAGTGAAGCAGTCACGTCTCACGTGGTATATCCAAAAAAAAAAATCAAAATCAAAACTGATGAAACTCATAATTTTGCTTTTTCTACTTGCAAAGATTAATGGTGCCCGGCCCAATCTTGATCTCAAGAGTCATTATTCGTATATCACAATACAAGGTAGTCATCATTTTCAAGGTACGTGATTCACGTACCGACACATATATATGTACGTGATATGCTAAATCACATCTAATTCTGCAACTTGCCCGTACTGTCCTTTAACATGGAATATATATATGTAACAATCCAACGAAGTTCATTATACGGTAGAATCCAATTCTTTACACACTCTGTTGTTTTAATGGTTAAAAACGTCATTTTCTATCATGAGGATTTTTTTTTTATTTTGTTAAAAAAAATTATATCCTCACTACCACAACTTTTGTAGATGAATGGTGAAGAACTTAATGATGGATTTATCTTAATTCAAAATTTTCTTTTAATTTTTAATTGATTTGTTATAAGATCCATATCACAAGTTTATACATTTTGCAGCAAAAAATTGTAGTTGTAATTAACTAATTAAAACCAACGCCTAACTTATACTGACAAAGATTTGTTTTTACTTTTTAGTAACAGTCTCATATTAGTGCAAGACTTTCTATAATAAAGTTATACGCATCTATGGAGATCGTTTATATAAAATTAGTAGTAGTATGAATTAAAGTAGTTAAGGCTTGACATTCCGTAAGAATTAAAACCAGATCAAATAAATTTTAAGTATTTCTGCCTTTTGTAGCTAAATATATGATAAATATGTCTACATGCAAACTAAACAATTTTTACTATGTTAAGTTATGCGTGTCATCTCTACTATGTGATGTATTCTCTATAGTTTTTTTTTTTTTTTTGTAAACGGGTATTTTCTCTATAGTTGATATAATATTTTGAACATACCATTAATTAGCAGTTACGTATAACATCTGTTTTTTTTTTTTTTTTGCTAAAAGGGTTTGCCAACGTATAGCATCTGTTTATTAGAAATATTTTGAAAAGTAGTACATTGTCTTTTAAATCGATATCTACCCTAGACGTGTTGCATCAAATCTTTATCACATCTACTCCAAATTAATAACTATATACAATTGCCTTCAGAAGTATTACGTTTTTTTTTTTTTTTACCTCGAAGTTCATGGGTCCGGAATCAGCCTTTAGTCTATTGTCCGGAATCAGCCTTTAGTCTATTCCCTTTGGAAATATTTCTCCTTCCAAGTAACTTGAACTAGGAACCTATTCTCTCAAAAAAAAAACCACTAGACCAAAAGCCACTTGGTAAAATTATTAAGTTTGCTGTGTCCGAAATAGTAGATCTACAGCCTTTTTAGGGATTTTAACTAGTAGTTTCGAGAGCAAACAACTAGTAGTAGTTTCGAGAGCAAAAGCTCCAACATGATATCAAATATAGGTGCTTTATCAGTGATTGTTTTTTCTATAAAAAATTCCAACTTGATTCAGAGTACTCGTCATCGTTTTTTTTGTGTGTTCAACACTCGTCATCGTTTTTAACTTTAAAAAGTATATACAATATCTAACTTACAAAAATAAATAATTATTATATATACTCTATTCTTTTTTTTACGCCATCTTTTCGGAGATGCATGCCTGCGTGATTTAAAAGTATATAACTAACTATAAACATAGCATATTTCATTTGGTTCAAAAAAAAAAACATAGCATATTTCAAAAGGTTGCTGAATTTATTACCCACAGTTTACAAAATAGGTACCCGCATAGTCTATCTTTTGAAAACTTAGATAGACATAGCATTAACTCATACATAGATGATATACATTTATGCGTATGTTTTTGTTTTAATTAGTTTCATCATTACAGTATTAAAGCCACAGTGCGCCAGCGCGCTTAAGCATTGGAACGAGAGAGCGATTAAGGTGAAGACTCATGACTTGATTGGCTCCACCAACTAGTTGACCTCCTATGAACACCACCGGCACAGTCGGGCTGCAGCCAAGCTGAGCCAATGCTTGCTCTATCTCCTTTCCTCTGTTGATCTCGTCTAGCTCATAGACTGTTGGGTTGACGCCAAAGTCTAAGAAGAGAGTCTTGATTGTGTGAGACATGCAGCAAGAGTTCTTGCTAAAGATCACTACCGACTTCTCAGAGATCATCTTCTGTAGCTTATCCATTTGTGTTATAATGTGAAAGTTTGTTGGAAAAGCAACTTGTGGAGGATGAAAATAGTTGTGTTTTGAAAATTGAAAATCCAGAGAACTTATAGAGAGATTGGAGATCTTTGGGTAAAGATGAGAGGTGACTTTGAGTTTATGTGTTTGATGTAGTGAATGGTCTATAAGGGTCCTTTATATAGCTTTCTAAGGTATAAGCTTTCCTATTACCAGATTAAATTTAACGAAGCCTTTTTCTAGGAGAATCAACTTTAGCACAACTAAAGTATCCAAATAAATAAACACATTGAAAAAGGAAATGAAAATTGAGATAGCTAGTGGTAGTATTTGAAAGTATTAGAGGTTCATTATATTCTTCTTGCCTTTGTGCCTCTTGCAGCTAGAGAATAAAAAAGTGTAACTATCAATTAATTGGGTAAAACGTACAGATAACCAAATCTCTTAGATCACATGTGACTGTGAGGAATATTTTATACGGACGAACCCATGTCATGTCTTTGATGCCATCTATTTTCAGTGTCAAAAGACATATTTATCGCATAAATGCACATGTGCGTTACGTGTGTATATTTAGATATCCTTTATATTTCTCTAAATTTTCGGGTTGGGATTTTTTTAACTTTTAATTTCCAAAAAAACAAGGTTAGAAATTTTTTTTCTTACCAATGAATAAAAAAAAAGAAAAGTGGTCAACTCTTTTTTTTTGTCAAACTGCCGAAACTAAATCAAATTTAATAGAGAAAAAATGGACCTCAAAAGGATCAGTTCGATAGATAATCATATTGTGAGGGTTAATTAAGTAAATGAATTTAAATTTTGTTATTTCAAAAAAAGCATTAGTGATATTTTTTTCATAATTAACATGCTATTTAATATAATATCACGCTCTTATTAAAAAAAATAATAATAATAGTGCTGCTATTCTATAAAAGAGTACCAACGTTTGTGTGGTTTTACAAAAATAAAGAACATAGTCATCTCCGTCCTTTGCGAAGACTCGAGATCGTATGGTATATCTCCAGAATAATCTTCTTCTTCTTTTTCTGTATGGTTTACGTGACTTCTTAAGTTACAATAAAAAAAAAAAATCATAAATCAATTTGGGAATAAAGCTGCATTGTGTATGATTCTTGACATCGCTGAGATTCGATCTTCAGTATCTCACTCCCCGAGGATAAGGCTCATCAATGGAACAAAGGTCAATTCTTTCTTTTTTTGTCTCTAGCTCTATTTCTCGACGTAAGGTGGCCCAACTGTATCCGGAGAGTCGTGATTCTTATAGTATTACAAAATACAATGTGATTGTAGTGTTCATACATGTCTTACGTAAAAACACATATTATCACATAGCATCCAGTTTCACATCTACGCCATACCATTTTATAATTTATTATCCCTTTAATTATATAAACTAGTCATCAGTGGCGAACCAGAAATTTTTTTCACCTGGGTCAGAGTTTTTTTATTAAAAATATTAATTATTATATATATTTGAATTAAGTTACTATAATAAAACTAGAAATTTTGTTTGATAATAACTATTCTAAAAGTAATATTACAGACCAAATAATTTAAAATTTTCATAACGTCTGTACAAAATATAATGATTATTATTAATCATTTATATTAAAACTAGGTGATAATTCGCGCTCTGCGCGAAGTGAAAAAATTATAATTTTTCTGATAAATAAATTTGAATTTAAAATATAATAATTTCTAATTATT
Source organism: Alliaria petiolata (assembly GCA_020283515.1). Lineage (NCBI taxonomy): Eukaryota > Viridiplantae > Streptophyta > Magnoliopsida > Brassicales > Brassicaceae > Alliaria > Alliaria petiolata. The sequence goes on along the minus strand of JAHZTW010000001.1, from coordinate 216,687,997 downwards.
TTAATAGATATTTTTCATGGGATGTTTGCAAAATTGACTCAAAATTTGAGGTCAATTGCAAATATAACCCACCAAATTCCTCATTTCAACATTAACCACTTTCTCTCCAAATCATCTTTCTCACTTTCAATTATTTACGAAATTGCCATTAATTCAAATTAATTTCTTTAATTTTCGGAAATCCAATTTACCAAATAATCCTCATCTTCCTCACTTATTCACGAAAATGCCATCATCATCAATTCACCCAACCACCATTTTCAACCAATTTGAAGCTTTAATTGCACCAAAAACCCATTTTTGAGCTTGAATAGCTCATTGTCTCTTGCCTTATGCTTCTATTCTTCTATTTTCTCTCTATTTTCTTCCCAAAAACTCTATAATTTAGCTATTAAAAAATTAAAGCTCTTAGATCTTGCTATATCCGCTGAATTGGTCGTTCATTGCGATTGGGCTTCTTGGTGGTGGCAAGAATCGAAGATATCAGCTAGAAAAGAAGCTAAAGACGAGTGGTAAGTCAATTTTTCAGTAGAATTTCGTGTTTTCCAGATTTGTGCTGCGAAAGTAGACTTCATTTGGCCTTCAAGAAGTCTACTAGTCAACGAAAATGTTAGTTTTGCAATTGACCGCATGAACAAAATAGACTTCTCCAGGTCAGATGAAGTCTACTTCATTTCCTTTTAGAACAAAAAAAAGTGGAGTAGACTTCTCAAGTAGACTTTTTTCAAAACAGGTCATTTTTGCAATTGACCAAACTTTGACTTTTTGGAGTAGACTTCTCCGAGATAGTAGACTTCTTATAAAACTAGACTTCATACATGTCACTTTTGCAATTGACCAAACTTTGACTTTTTGTAGTATACAGCTGGAGAAGTCTACTCTGCTTTTTTTGGGTGACGAAAAGTTGAATTAAAAAGTAGACTTCTTTTGGCCTCAGAAGAAGTCTACTTTTTAATTAATTTTATGTTTGGTCAACCCCAAAACTAACCCATAGTAGACTTCACCAGGGTTCAAGAAGTCTACTACCAAAGTCAAACTTGGTCAATTGCAAAAATGACCTGTATGAAGTCTACTCTTAGAGAAGTCTACTTTTAGGAGTAGACTTCTCCGAGAAGTCTACTATCTCGGAGAAGTCTACTACAAAAAGTCAAAGTTTGGTCAATTGCAAAAATGACCTGTATGAAGTCTACTCCGAAAGTAGACTTCTCCCAGGAAGTCTACTTTTGGAGGAGTAGTCTATTCATCTTTTGGCAATTGCAAATCTGACCTGGGAGAAGTCTATTTTTTCGAGTAGACTTCTCTGAAGAAGTCTACTTTTAATGACGAAGTCTACTATTAGTAGACTTCATTAATCGTCTTATAAGTCTACTTTTTTCATATTTTATAAAAAACGCTTTTTATCAAATATATAATGAATTTTTAAGATTTTCTTGGTCATGAGCTTGTGTTAGTAAGTGTTCTTCCCTCTATATCAGTTATACGTGTTTATAGTTTATAGGGATGGTGAAATCAGGTTTTATGTTTTACAAGTTATTTATCTTATTAGTCGTAGACTTCTCGAAGAAGTCTACTTAGTAGACTTCTCCGTACTTCAGATGATGTCTACTTCTTTAATTTCCTTATAAAATTCTTTAATCTGTAATTTATGAAAAATAAAAATTATTTTTTGACTCTTGAGTTTGTGTTATTTATTAGTCTTTCTTATGTATGAATTTTACATGTTTGTTTAATATAGTTGAGCTTTAATTAATTTTCTTCTGTTATTAGGCATTTAGCATATTAGTAGTAGACTTCTCGAAGAAATACAAGAAGTCTACTTTTCAATGTTTATTTCTTTCTAATGTGTTTTGGATTTTGTTTTCTTACAGAGAATGACTCACATACCAGCGGTTTATGGAGAATGGGTGATGAAAGAATCATTGTGGCATTTCGAGGTGGATAATAGCAAAGGAGGGCAAATGTTTTTTTGAGAGATGGTTGCACACATGGTGAGCCTCTTGAGTTTGTGTTATTTATTTGTCTTTCTTATGTATGAAATTTACAAGTTTGTTTAATATAGTTGAGCTTTAATTAATTTTTCTCTGTTATTAGGTATTTAGCATATTAGTAGTAGACTTCTCTAAGAAGTAAGTAGACTTCTACTTAGTAGACTTCTCTAAGAAGTAAGTAGACTTCTACTTAGTAGACTTCTAATGAAGTTTAGAAGTCTACTTTTTTAATTTTTTTTAATAAAATTCATTAATTTGTAATTTATGTTAAATAAAAATTATTTTTTAACTCTTGAGTTTGTGTTATTTATTGGTATTGCTTATGTATGAGTTTTACATGTTTGTTTCTTATAGTTGAGGTTTTTTCTTAAGTTTACTTGAGAAAGGTGTCAAGAAAAAAGTATGGTGATAATTGAATAAGTTGTCAAGAAAAAAGTCTGAGTAAGAAGTCTACTAATGAAGTATATTGGAGAAGTGTATTGGAAAAGCATGAGTAAGAAGTTTAAGTACTTTTGTTTCAGTTTAAATACTTTTGTTTCAGTTTGATTGTAGAAACCTCTTTTAAGACATTAAGTACTCATTTGTCTCTATTTGTGTTTTCAAAATTGGGGTTGCTGGTGGTTTTCGTTAATCTTTTGTGATCTTAAATATTTTCTTTTGATGTCTTATCTTTGGAGTTTAGTTTATCGAAAGTTCACACCTTTTATTAAAAATATGTAAATGAGTTAATTTATCGAGAGAAGTCTACTCGAGAAGTCTACTCAAGAAGTCTGCTATGTAGTATAAGTCTATTCGAGAGAAGTCTACTTTAGAAGTCTACTCGAGAAGTCTACTAGAGAAGTCTATTGGCACAAGAAATTTTCATGACCAGCATCGAGCTGAAAAATTCTTGATATATTTCATATTTGCAAAAACACACAACATTTAACAAACAATTTTACATAAGAAAAAAGTCGCGTGATGATCTGGTAAAAGACACCACGCAAAAATACACAACATAGAGTTTAATTTTTTCGGCTCATCATTTGGAAAACATCTGCTCTCCCGTAAATTTGGCAGTCTCTAAAGCTGGCACTCTCTGATTTACGGATCTTCATTTGGAAAACAAATATTTCTACCATGCTTCGATCAAAACCAATTTAGCTTGCATATTCTGCAGAGAAGCTGCAAAAACACCAAAACTAGTTCATGAACAACACATTTTTTTGTCTTTACGCCAATTGCAGTAGATACAAGCTGCAAAAATTCAAAAGAAATGAGCTTTGATTCAAGGACCAAAAAAATGAAACTCACCTGTAGCATATGAACAACAAAGCTCGCTGCAGGCATTTAAGGAAATCGTTTCAACTTAAGATACTACATCAGATTTAGGCTTCTTCGTCAATCCGGCGAAGGCTATGAACCCTGTTAAATGCAGTGCACACACTTGTCAGATATAATCTAACAAGAGAGCTTCATCAGGCGAGAGAATTTTGCAGAAGAGTGTATTACTTACCGCCGTAGCGACCCATAAGCTTGACAACGCCGATACCGTTCTCTATACTCTCGGCTTCCACATGCGCTGCGTTAATAGCTCGTTGAGCCTCTTCTACAGCAGTGTCAAACCCAAATGATTTGTCTATCACCTACACAAAACAGAAACGTCAATTTATCTAATTTCCTACATGGTTACAATCACAAGAACGGTAAAAAAAATCTGATATTGTACAAACTTGAAAAATGTTAAAATAGGACTTACCTCAAATATAACCGATTCTCCTCTCTGAGTTCCATCTCCTCCTATAATGTAAACCTGAACGATGACAAAACAACCACATCAAGAACTAAACTTTTTTAATACTTTTAAGAATCAAAAAACTAATATTTGCAATAAAATTCAGATTTGCAACAAAATCTACCAAATTTATATAATAATAAGTTTAGATCTACAACAATAAACCCAGATCTACAATAATAATTTCAAATCTGTAATAATAAGCTCAAAATTGTAATATGAACACAAAGCAAACAAAAAGAGGAACACAAAAGCTCAGATTTGCTTACTATTACCATAACGAGCAAGTGAGAGGAGATTTAATGTGAGATAGAGATGAGAATGACAACAAGAAATGAAGGAGAATAGATTCATGGCCAGAGAGGAGGGAGAGGAGAGAGATGCGTTATTTTAGACAGAGAGAGGCACTTTATTTTTAACACAATTAGGTTAAACTTTCTTTATATATTTAGGAAAATTTTCGAGAGAAGTCTACTCGAGAAGTCTACTCAAGAAGTATGTTATGTGGTATAAGTCTATTCGAGAGAAGTCTACTTTGGAAGTCTACTCGAGAAGTCTGCTAGAGAAGTCTGCTATGACTAATAAGTCTATTTGAGAGAAGTCTACTTTGGAATTCTACTCGAGAAATCTACTCGAGAAGTCTACTTAAAATTGAGTTCCCGCCCAATTTGTTAAAGTTCCCGCCCAATTTGTTAAATAATTTCGATTTCCCGCTGTATTTATGAAGTCTACTCGAGAAGTTTACTCGAGAAGTCTACTCGAGAAGTCTACTAGAGAAGTCTACTGTGTAGTATAATTCTATTCGAGAGAAGTCTACTCGAGAAGTCTACTTACCCTAAACCCTAAATAAAATATTTTTGATTAAAAGTTATATCAAAACATGAATTTACTTAACATATTAACAAATTACAGTTAAAATAACAAAGATATCAACGCTAAATCATCAACCAAACCCTAAACTATGAATTCATATATAATTTTTTCTTACCCTAACAATTACACCATTATACCCTATACTTCAAACATCAACCCTAACCCTTTTAAACTATATACTCATGAAACTTATAAATTGATTTAATTCATGAAATTTTATTTTATATAGATGCCAATTGTCTATGTTTAATTTTTTTCATAATAATTATTATCAAATTATTTTTTATAAATTTTATTATTAAAATTTAAGATTTAATGATTTAGTAGACTTCTCTAGATGTATTGGTTTCTAACCTAATTTGGTTATGTTGATTTAAATTGATCCATTTTTTTGAAATTTTATTTTTAATAGATGGAAATGTATATGTTTTGGTTATTTATCTAAGTTTTTTATAAAATTAATTTTTATAATGTTTTTTAATTAATTCTCAGGAAATTATTTGAGAGAAGTCTACTCGAGAAGTCTACTCGCGAAGTCTACTATGCAGTATAAGTCACACGAGTGAAGTCTATTTTGGAAGTCTACTCGCGAAGTCTACTAGAGAAGTCTACTCTATAGTATAATTCTATTCGAGAGAAGTCTACTCGAGAAGTCTACTCGAGAAGTCTACTTACCCTAAACCCTAAATAAAATATTTTCGATTAAAACTTATATCAAAACATTAATTTACTTAACATATCACAAATTACAGTTAAAATAATAAAGATATCAACGCTAAATCATTAACCAAACCATAAACTATGAATTCATATAAATGTTTTTCTTACCCTAACAACTACACTCTTATACCCTATACTTTAAACCTTAACCCTAACCCTTTTAAACTGAATACTCATGAAACATATAAATTGATTCATATTCATGAAATTTTATTTTATATAGATGCCAATTGTGTATGTTTTAATTGTGTTTATAATTTTTTTACCAAATTATTTTTTATAATTTTTATTATTAAAATTTGAGATTTAACGATTTAGTAGACTTCTCTAGTAGACTTCTCTAGATGTATTGGTTTCTAACCTAATTTGGCTATGTTGATTTAAATTGATACATTTTTTTGAAATTTTATTTTTTATAGATGGAAAATGAATATGTTTTGGTTATTTATCAAAGTTTTTTATAACATTAATTTTTTATAATTTTTATAGTTATTTTTAAGGAAATTATTTGAGAGAAGTCTACTCTGCAGTATAAGTCATAGGCGGGAAGTCTACTTCGAAAGTAGACTTCTTGGAGAGGTCAAGAAGTCTACACGGGAAGTCTACTCTCTCGTAGTAGACTTCTCTAGGGTAAAACCGTCATTATCACGAGCGTTTTTTGTTTGGTCATAAGGGTGAGGGTTGTAATTTCACTACCCATATGAGTTACTTTTGCCAAACATGCAATAGGGGGTCTAGTTTTGGAGAAAGAATCAAATTTTAGGTCATTTTTAGCAATTCCCCCATTTTTCATTAAATTCTTATTAATAAACGTGATTAATAAAATAATATTTAGTTTTATTTAAGTGAAACTCAATCAAATTTACTTACCAGAAAAAGAAATACCTAAATAATGGCATATAATGTAAATAGTTTATAATTTTAATACCTAAAGTAATTTTTAGATATCTAAAAGAAACTGATTAAGAAACATATGAAATATCTTTGTGAAAGTGGTTGTGTGCTTATTATATTGTCTTCGATGTCTTAAGTTCGATTCTCCAAAAAACGGAATAGGTATTTTTTATTTATACATAATTTTATTATTAATTAATTTCATTAAATGATATGTGAGAATGAATGTGGTGGTGATACATCATCAAAATGACAACATTGTAAATTAAATGATTTGTGAGAATGTTTCTCAATTATTATATAGGGGATATGTATAATATTCTAAATTGCATGATATATATTTAAATTATTTTGATTTTATATCAAATATTTAAACATTTTTTTATTATTTACGGGTATATATGAAAGAATTACTTCTAAATTTATAAAGTATAGTCAATTATCTATCTAAAATAAAAGAAAATTTTAAATTATATATAATTTTATCATAGTTTTTTGTCCAACTAATTTTACTGTGGTTTTTTAAAGAAAAGAAAAAGAAACGTGCCATGAAAAGAAAGAATTATTGTTCGTCTACTTTAAAAATTGAAACTAAAAACTATTTTTTTTAGAAGAAAAAAATTAGCAGTGTGTGTCGAACTAATGACCTCATAAAATTAGGGGTGCAACAGGAATCAAATGCGCTAGGGAACAGTTGATAACAATAGCTAATACAAAACCTTATATATTTTACCTAGGTCAGTTGACCCCCCCAACTTACCACGTGGGTCCGCCTCTGCTAGTCATTTTAAATCTTATGCGGACTTCTCTCCAAAGCTTATAGCATCATTTCTTTTTTAGTTAAGTTTTTATGTTGATTTTCCAAAAAGGTAGCTTAAATATCAAGTTGGTTTTTTTATATGACTTTATACCTTTGCTAATTTACCTCTGTAGATATTGATTTCTATTTTAATTTGACACATAAAAGTTTGGAAATATTGACATTTTTTAAGACATAATTTGTTTTTCTTGTTAGTTAAGTTTTTTATATTGATTTCTTAAATATTTAGCTTAGATATCAAGTCAATTTCTTTTTAGATAGTTTTTTTAATTTTAAATTTCTGATATTATTTTCCATTTAATTTTATTAACATTTTCAAAGATATAATTTCTTTTGTTCGTTAATTTTTTTTATTAGTTAATTTTTTATAGTTAATTTCTTTTTAATAATTAGCTTAAAGTTTCATCTTTTTTTTTGTTAGTTAAGTTTTTTTTTTCTTTTTTTGTTAGTTAAACATTTTTATATTGACTTTGTTAAATATTTAGCAGATATATCAAGTAAATTTCTTTTTTGATGAATTTTTCTTTGTTAATTTAACTTTTTCGATATTGATTTCCATTTTAATTGTATTAAAATTTTGTAAGAAATATTTCCTGATTTGTTTTTTGTTAGTTAAACTTTTATTGATATTTTGAAATAATTAGCGTAAAGCATCATTTTTTTGTTAGTTTAGTTTTTTTAAGTTGATTTTCCAAAATGTTACGTTAAATATCCAGTTTTAGATGACTTGTTCTTTTGTTAATTAACCTCTTTTGATATTGATTTCCATTTTATTTTGACATAAAAGAATTTTGGAAGTATTGACATTTTTAAGACATAAATTTATTTTTCTTTTTCTATTAGTCAGAATTTTAATATTTATTTCTTAAATAGTTAGCCTAGATATTAAGTTAATGTCTTTTTTGATGATTTTTTCTTTGTTAATATATTTTGTCGTTATTGATTTCCATTTAAATTGTACTGAAATTTTGTAAGACATATTTTCTGCTTTCTTTTATCTTAAATAGTTAGCCTAAATATTAAGTTTCTCTTATTCCGTCTTCTTTGATTTTTTATATCAAGGATTCCATGCACAATATAAATAGATATGCTGATAAAAGGGTCACCATGTCGTAATCTCAGCCGTCGTTTAATAAGTCTTTTGAGTTGAACATTGATAAGGATCTTGTACTGTACCGTTTGTTTTTTTAATTTAAATTCAAAAATGTAAACAAAACAAAAATCTTAGATTAAATATGTTGATCAATAAAATTTTATTCAAAGAAAAATATTTCAGTCTTAGCAAATTATAATATTTATACCACACTTATTAAATTCACCATTCAACTTTTGTTTCTTTTATCAGGTACCGCTTATTTTGCATCATTTTTTGTCTGGAGGAGTGGTACTTGAACTGCTTTCTCCTGTCTGATTCACCTGTTTTGCACCGGACGATTCACCGTCATCACTGAACCGTAAAAATATAAATATTATCATTTACTTTATATATTCAATTTTTTACATATAATCTTTTCAATATGTTGCATAACTACACATAATAATATGTTTTGTATAAAACTTTAAAGATCATTTAAATTATGATCATATCTATTAATATATCTATAATTTAGATCACAATGTAGATTAACATGCTATGTTTTTACTTATGATACACATAAAATCCATCCAAAATATCAATATTCAACAAAAAAACTTTGGTTAGATAGATTTATTAAGAAAATGAATAACTAATATGATATACCTTTTTTAAAAAAAAATACTTACATGACAGAAAAAATGAATTTAGTATCTTTCCAATGTAATTGGATGAGTTGGCCTTTTTTCAGATCTCTTGTATTTCTGATATTGCTCCATCCACCTCCAAAATGATAACCTTTTTTGGTTTTCTTAAGGCTTACCATATAGGAATTGTTATTATCTTGAACTTCCACTTCAGTACTATCTTTCATCTTTTTTACAATGTTCTCCATCTGCATTTTTGGTAAAACCAAAATACTTTTGTTGCAAATATCAGACTCTGTTAAATGTTTTCTTATTACCATAGTTGGATCCATCTTACAAATTTTTAACTGCTTTTAAGAATATAACTAATAATGCTTTCAGAAAAAAAAATATTTGAGAATTTTGAATATTGGAGCTCAGCACATACAATACGTTTATATATAGTTGTTAGCCAAATTAATGTTCTCTGTCTTTAGATATATATATATATATATATATTTAATAGCATTAATACTTAAAAAAAAACTATATAAATTTAGTAAATTTTATGGAAAGATTTTCTAAGTGAACATATGTTACTTTTTTAAATTTACAAAGTTGTATATGAAAATCAATGCATATCCCTTGTTAAATTGTATTTACAACAATCTTGTTTTTTAGTTCTTAATTTTTCTTTTTATATAAACCAAATCTCTTACAATATCTTTGAAACATTAACTTTAATAATATTAAAAAAAAAAAAAATTCCAAACACTACAAAGCAGCTTACTTGGTATCTTATATTTTTGACATTTATATTACTTTACCTGTTTACAATAACTCCAATTATCTAAAGCATTTACTAATTTAAAATTTTAAAATCATAACTAATAACATGAAATCTAGTTATTAATAAACAATGTCATATTTTTAGAAGCATTTGTTATTAATAGTGCAAAGTCAGAAGTTCATCATACAATAAGTAAACTAATTATTAACTAAACAAATTAGTAATATCATATTAATGAACTAGTGGTTGGTTCGCACTTCGCGCGAGAGTTTTTAAAATGTTATTTTTTATGTATCGTTGGCACATGAAACCATCAATTTAACTTTGTACTTTTTAATATTTACTATTTGAAAGTGTGTTGGCGGTAGATATCATGCTGGCACATAGATTTGAAGCTAAGGGTGTGCTTGTTTCCTTAGGTGTTGAATGTGAGGTTTTAATCGTGTTTGAATTTTTGTGGGCTGTTGTTGGGCTAATAATTATGAGATAAATTCTGTATTTTTCATGTTTTGGCATAAGAAGATATGCAATAATAGTTGTGGGTTTGGTGTTAATTAAATGATGATGGGCTTGGGAGATGTGATGTTAATGAACGGGGTTGAAATTTTGAAATAGGTTTTTTTTGTTGCGTGTGTTTTTTTCTGTCGTTGTCGTCGTCTCCGCTGATCCGGTTCGGCTCTATCTTCACTAGTTCACGATTGGGGTTTCATTTTTCCGGTCAGGTTCCACGTTTTCTGTCATTGTTTCATGTTCAATTCTGCGGTTCTTAAACTCTTTCATCGGTTTTGTTCCCCGGTTGAGGTGGGGTTTATTTAGATTTCAATTATTAATTCTGTTGCCGAGACTTGTAAGCAGTTCTCACTCTCTCATCATATCTTCTGCAATTCTCACTTACGGGTTGTTCATTACTTCCCCGGATCTCATGGGGACGTCTGTTTTTGGTTGGTAATTGTAAAATTGATTGTTCTATTTTGTTCTGTGTAAAATACAATTTTTACAAAATCTCCGTTTTTCACTTAAGTGTGTTTTTTCCCCTTTGTCTATGTTTCGTAAATGTCTTTCACCAATTTAGTTATGTGTCTTTGTTTAATTGAATTTGGTTGTTCTTTTTTTTGTTAATATTTGGTTCTATTTACTTATTAATGTTGGTGGTTGTTCTTCTCTTTTTGGATTGAAACTCTTTGAGCTGAACATAATGACTAATTTTAATTATTTCCCGAAAAAGAATTTTGTGTGAATGAAACAATAAAAATAGTATGATCCTAAAGTTTTGAGCGACTGTTTATTCTTTCAATGGCTATTATTGTGATGTTAAATGATGAACACAAACTTCACCATTTGCTTGTAGTAGTAGCAGCCTTCGCATCTGTTCTCCATGTCTCTGCGGTTGCAAGTTATTGCTGCTTTTAAAATCCTCAAGGTGATGTCTCATTTTTGCTCATTTTCTTAGCACATTTGGAGCAAGAGATGTAACTCCACCCATTGGTGGAGAGAATGTCAACAACATTAGCACTACATAAGAATTCAGCATCCTAGTTTTTGTGGATGGGTTAAATAGGTGTTAAAGTAATATGATAGTGAGATAGGAAAAAGTGTAGACAATTAAGAGATTGTTTAAAAACCTCGAGGTTTGATGTTTTCAAAAACTCGTTGAGATCTGCAATGGTTACATGTTCAATTTTCTGGACGCCATGGTATTTTTTTTTTGTTTTGCCATCCTCACTAGTGTTGGTCGTCAATCTTTAAAAAAAATGCAATTAGTTTGGGAAGTAAATAATATAATAGGAGGAAGTGGCAGGAAAGTGCATAATGTGAGAGCTTAACCGGTTAACGAAACACCTCGTGGCCTCTACGTCACCATCGAATTAGAATTTAGTGTTGGACGTGGCATTCAAATATAGCTCACCTAAGGAGAAAAGTTTGCCACATATTTTAGTGCACCTATTTAAGATTTTGAAGAGAATATAAATGAGAAAGCATAGGTGGGGTAGTGTTGCGCTTGACCTCCAAAAAACTTGGGGTTGATATTTATGGCTAACATGACACATGTCCCTGCTTCTCTCCTGGTAAAAATTTGGTGGAGTGAATTTGCATGGGCATCAAAAAGCTGATTCGAACCTTCTCACCCCAGCAGGAGATGAGAAGATGTAGTTAGAAGTTGTTAATAAGTGTAGGAAATTTTATTACTCAAGCTTTGGGCCGATAATAATCTAAACCCTTGAAGACGCAGGTGGACCATGATTCTTTCCAATGCATATGTGACCTCGTTGTGATAGGCTTTGGTTGTGCACACTTCGCCGATGATGTCTGCTTTCAATGATATTGACGAACGTGCATAAGAGACGGCTTTTGTTCATGACAGTTGTAATGAATGGGTAAGAGAGGGAGGCATACCTTGGAGCTCACTGTTGGTGTTCCCCAGGGCGAGAAGTTGTTCATGTGAGCGGAAGCGAAATATCTCATTTTGTATTTTAGAAAAAGTGGACGAAGGACGTCCCCTCGTTGAAGTTGATCGATAGGCGGAAGTCAGTGAGCTTGAAACGGTGGTTACTCCTTGTGACTTCGAAGCCCGTGATAACATAGACGGACCCCTCATGTAGCAGCGACTCAAATTTTGAAAGGCAGTGAACGTATATGGTTCCTTGCATAAGGGTAGACTAAAAGTAGAAATTGATTTGAATGTGAGCATTTAGGTATTCCTAATTTGAAAGCGTTATTTTAAATATTGAGCTTACCGATTTGTCGACGAGGAGGATGTCGACGCCCATCAGCTCGCCGCCTTTTTTTGATGTTCCGAGCACACCAGAAACGGAGCAATCTGGCGACAACACGCTGGACTCCACGGCCAGCCTTAAGCTGAGAGAATCCCACATAGGGTCCTTCCATTGTCGGCTGATTTATCTGTGTGAAAGTTTGAAGAATGTGATGAAGGAAATGAGGGATTCGTGTTGGAGAGAACCATCTATATATAGTATGAATAATGGAGTGAAATTGGAATTAATGGTAGAGTAGTGGAGGTGTAGTAAAGGGGATAGTAATACCTTGTAGCCGTTACGTAGGAGAACGACTTTTATGGAGACTGTCGAGAAGTCCTTCCATGGAGGCTTGCGGTTTCGGAGATGACGATTGAAGAAGAAGATGGAGTGACGACATTTAGGTGTTTTAGGTTTGGACTATTATTGGGTAAGCACGTTTAAATTGATTTTGATAGAAATGGGCTGCCTAAGGAGGGAAGTTTAATTTGACCCAATTAGATTAGAAGCATGGAGAATTTGATTTGAAGCATGGGAAATTTGATTTACAAACACATGGACCGTCTAAGGTGGGAATTAAGTTTTTGCCGAAGTAGAAGGATGAGGAATTTGAAAAAATCGCCCATCTTCAAATATGTAAGGATGAACTGGATGCTGAGGTGGCAGCATGAGAAGAGAGAAAAGCTCTCGAAGAGTTCACTCGAGAAAACGAAGAGTCCCCACTCGAGTTCGTAAAAAGGGAGACGAAATGCGACAGAGATAAGAGAAGCGTCCGGAAGAGACGATACGACGGCAGAATTAGGGTTCGACTTCGGAATCGTTGAGAGAGAGAGAGAGGTTTCGCCGAGAGAGAGAGGTTTTTTTCTTCTGAACTTTTGTTAATGACGTGAATTTAATTTTTTTTATCTCAATGAGGTGGATTAAACTATTTTTTGATTAATCATTTTTTAATTAAAAAAATCTCAAATTAATCAAGGGTGTTAATTGTAATTACACAAGGGCACACAATATTTGAGTAACTTTTAGAAAATGTATAACATGCTAGCAATATTCCAACCTTTCCGTAATATCTGAGTAATTTGTTCTTATTATAATAGAAATTGTCTTTATTATTTTTTTTTAATGTAGTTAAATTTTTTTATTTTCTTTTGTTGACCAGTTTATTTGTGTTTTTGCTTTAAATTCTATTTTTATGTTGTTATGTGGAAATAAAAAATGACACATGGCAGATTATAGAGTGACACGTGTAAGCGTTTCGAAGCTGCCCCTAAAAAAAATTTTACTTTATTAGAATAGATAGATATTGCGTCAAGAAGAATACCCTTTAACAAATAAAAAATATTGCATCAACAATCTTACTTTTATTTTTAGTTTAAATTCTGGCTCACTTTTCGGACGTAACATTCACGATTGTTTGCATTGCATGCAACATAATTGGTCTTGGGCTTATAATTAAACATTTTAGACGCATTGCATTAAATAGCTAGTAAAACATGAGGGAAATGGTAAACCGGATCGATTAAGTGAATGGTGAAAATCTTATTTTTGGTTATGTTAAATGATATAGTTATCACTTAAAAAAAGACTCCCGATGAATATGTTCTTTTTGAGAGATTCCTAATGGATATGTTCATTCTTAGACCTATGGCTTCAATCCGGTAAAAGCGAACCGAACTGAACCGAACCGAAATAGAATATGTGGTTGGAATATGGATATACTATATTAACCGTACGGATGTAATAATTTTAAAACCGTAGAATATGGATATGGTTTGGATATTAACCGATTAAACCAAAAAAATCGATTAATTTTTAATTATAATATAATAGTATATAGTATACAATAAGTATGTAAATTATATAATCTTGAAAAACCTAATTTTTAAACAAATTTTAAAATAAAACAATATAATTAACCTAATCTTAAATTATTAAGAATGAAAAAATAACTTTATATGGAACCATAAGAAAGATATATTTGAACACTAAATCATTAACCGAACCATAAATTATGATTCATATAGAATTTGTTACCATTTCTAATTTTTTATACAAAAAACCAAAATCTATATTATACCAAAAAAAACTTTTAGTTTTTGGTTAAAAACCGAATAAATTAAAAACCGAATATATCCAAATCGAACCAAACCAAACTAGATATGGTATTAAAATGGTAACTATTTTTTACTAACCTAAAAATTGAAAAACCGAGAAAACCGAACCAATACCCTACCGATATCCAGATTGACCAGCCCCACCATCTGCATTGGAAAAATATTTCCTATGTTTTTTAAACACATTTGCGACAAAAAAAACTTTATCGCAAATAGTAGCAAAATATCTACAAAATGTTACAAATTTGCTACAATTTATCATTTATCTTGTATTGTAACAAATTTATCGCTAATTGTAACAAAATATAGCTACAACTTTTTTTGTAACAAAAAATGTAGCTATGTTAACTCATTCTTGTAGTGCGTACGTTAGGGCTGATGAAATATATTATGTTTATACATCTTTTTATTTTATTTTATTTTTTTGGAAAGGTGTTTATACATCTTCTATACCCGTACATAGTTACATACAATATTCTTTAATGCAAGCTTGCATATATAATTCAGCAAAAAAAGTATATATAAATATATATATATATATATATATATATATATATAATTCAGCAAAAAAGTATATATAAATATATATATATATATATAGATAGAAACATGGAAAGGAGAAGTCCAACATTAGATGATTTGATTATAAAATTTACCCACACATTACAAAATATTTCAAAACTTCTAATATATCCCTTAAAACATTAGCTCATAATCTATCTTTTAAAACTTAGATAGAAAAACATTCATACATTATATACATGTATATGTGTTTTTGATGAGTTTTAAGTACATTATTAATTATCAAAGCAACGTTCTTACGTACGTATCTCCTTATATTTTAATCAAAGCCATAACGCCCCGACGCGCTTAAGCATTGGGACGAGAGAGCGATTGAGATGGAGACTCATGACTTGATTGGCTCCACCTACGAGCTGCCCTCCTATGAAAACCACCGGAACAGTGGGGCTGCAGCCGAGCTGAGCTAATGTTTGCTCTATCTCCTTTCCTCTGCTGATTTCGTCGAGCTCGTAGATCGTCGGGTTTACACCAAAGTCTAAGAAGAGAGTCTTAATTGTGTGAGACATGCAGCACGAGTTCTTGCTAAAGATCACCACCGACTTCTCGGAGATCATCTTCTGTAGCTTATCCATTAGTGTTATAATGTGAGGAAAAAAAATCCGATTGCGGCTTGCAAATGATGAATAGTAGTGCCTTTGATTCAAAATGATAGATTAAGGATGCAAAACCGCGAAGCTAGATAACTTATAGAGAGATTGTGATATTTTTGAGTGCAGATGAGAAGTGTTTTTTAGCTGATGTTTTTTATGAAGTGAATGGTCTATAATGGGGCTTTATATATAGCTTTCTAAGGTACGTAAGCTTTCATATTACGGATTTAAATTTAAAGGACCTTTTCCTACGAGAATCAACTTTAGCTTTTGTGCATCTTGCAACTAGAGAATGAAAAAGTGTAACTATCAATTAATTGGGTAAAACGTACAGATAACAAAATCTCTTAGATTGGATGTGAGGAATATTTGATACGGACGAACCATGTCATATCTTGATAGTACGATTTCTCTTTTCAATTTTTAGTCTCAAATGACATATTTGTCACATAGATACATTTTTTTCTTCTATCACGCAAATACATATATTTATCACATAGACTTGGTTATCACATAAACTTGGATTGGACACTCCTAATTAAGTCAATGCTTTATACAAGTTATATATGATGAAACAAGATGTATATCATGTATTATATAAAATCTTAAAATCCTGGCCTTTGACATATACACATGATATAAGTTGCATCTCCATCTTTTGCGAAGACTCGAGATTGTATGGTATATCTCCAGAATAATCTTTTTTTTCTGTGTGAGATGGTTTACGTGGCCTCTTCACTAACAGTCAAAACATTTTTCTTTATTCTCACGAAATTTTCTTCATATATCGATTTTGGAATAAAGCTATGATTCTTGACATCGCAAAGATTCGATCTCATTCCACGAGGATAAGGCTCAAAGGAACAGATTAAAAATGGCCTTACTGTGATCCAGAGAGCCGTTATTCATATACTACAACTTGCAATGTGATCGTAGCCCGTACATGTCTTACGTTAAGACACATATTATCGCATCGCATCCAAATCCATAATTACGCCATACCACTTAATTATACCCTTAATTAATATATGTATAAGTATTGAATCAGAAGACGTATTTGTTATTATTTTTAGTTTCAATTATTTTTTGGATGTATACATTCTCGTTTATATGCAAGCACAAAAGGAAATCCAGAACATCAATTTTTGTTCGAGTTTGTCCTAGTTTTGCTATATCCCAAGAAACCTCATTTTTGCTTCAAGTTCTCAGTTCGTCGCCTGATCAAATCTTCTGGTTCTCACTGTAAAAGATCTGAGAGAAATTTTTGAATATTTGTGAATATCTGAGAGAAAGTTCTCATGGTCCTTTTATACAAGTTATTAATATCATTCTAACTAGAAAATATAAAAGAATATATACACAAGTTTATAAGATACAGTATAGATCTTCAAGGTTAGATACCAATTTCTTGATTCAATTCTGTATCGGTTCCGCAATTAAACAATCTCCTAACAGCCTCTTTCAATTAGGAACAAGAAGATTTTGAATGTCCAACTTGCCAAGAATGGACTGAAAATTTCGACCACTTCAAACTTTCGTGAAAATGTCTGCCTATTGAGTAGTTTTCAATACATAACTTGTCAACAATTCCAAGTTGAATGTTATTTCTTATGACTTACTACAACATGAGAACGGACTGACTATCAAATATAAATCCATTGCCCCCGAGTGCTGAGTGCACCACTCCAAGTTAAAACAACACACTTTCAACTCAGAAAGTAGTAGTATCATTTTTCTTACGATGGAAATATTTCATCTCCGAATTTTTAATTTCTTTTGTATTGAAACATGTTATGCATTAAGCGGATTGGGGTTTAAAGAGCCTAAATATATTATTCAGTACATATTTTTACACTTGCTATGCCGCATAAAAAGTTTATACAAAAGGTATGTATAAATATAAACATGCAAAAAGAAGAATCCAACACTAGCTGATTTTATCAAAAAATATAGCCACACGTTACAATATAGGTAGCCTCATACGTTGTAATCTATCCTTTTAAAACTTAGACAAAACATTCACACATACATGTCAATCTTTTTTTCATTCTTTGATTACTTTCATTACATTTTATTAATTATCAAACTACGTTCTTACGTAAGTAAGTATTCCTTCATATTTAATCAAAGCCATAATGCTCCAACGCGCTTAAGCATTGGAACGAGAGAGCGATTGAGATGAAGACTCATGACTTGATTGGCTCCACCAACGAGCTGCCCTCCTATGAACACCACCGGCACGGTAGGGCTGCAGCCGAGCTGAGCCAAAGCTTGCTATATCTCTTTTCCTCTGTTGATCTCGTCTAGCTCATAAATCATCGGGTTCACACCAAAGTCTAGGAAGAGGGTTTTGATTGTATGAGATATGCAGCAAGAGTTCTTGCTAAAGATCACTACCGACTTCTCAGATATCATCTTTTGTAGCTTATCCATTGGTGTGATGATGTGAATCGGGGTTTGAAAAGCGGTTTACAAATGAGAAAAATGGGAGCTTTTTGATCAAAATGCAGGATTAGGATGAAAATTGGAAACTGTAGGACTTTTAAGGAGTTTGTGAAGAAGAGAAGTGAGTTTGAGTTTATGTGTTTGATGTGTCTATAAGGGTCGTTTTATATATAACTTTGTAAGGTACGTAAAAGTAAAACTGTCATATTATGGGATTGAGGTAGCCCCTTTTTTTGGAGAATCAACTTTATAGCACAAAATAAAGAACACATTTTAAATAATGAAATTAAGATAGTGGGAGAATCTGAAAGAATTTGAGGCTATGATCGGTTCACACCTTCTTGACTCTGTGCCTTCCGCCTTCTATAGATAAAGAACAAAATCTCTCTTAGATGTGTGGAATATTTGATACGGACGAATCATGTGATCATGTCCTTATAGTACGGCCATAATATATTTTCATTGTGAATAGAGAGAATTTTGACACATTTAAGTAATGCCTCATAGTCCATAATTTCATATTTTATTTGTTTTTTGGAAATTAGAAAGGTTGTGGACTAATTGGCTCAATCTGCCTAAGGCCAGCATCCAGCGATAATAATTGCAGTGGCTAGTATAGAAATTGATGTTTCCCAATAATTTGTTTCTAAAATCTACTGTTGAAAAAAAAATCTTATTAATAAATAAATCAGCCTATACTATGTAGAAATAAAAATAAAAATAAAAAGCAGGTATGCAAGCTACTTGCATAAGATAAGCCTTTGACACGACCCATGAACATTAATAAAGCTACTTTGTGAAGACTCGAGATCGTAGAATATCTTTTATTTTTGTTGTGTTGACGATCACGTGGCTTTTTACTTACCATCAAAACATTGTATTCTCGCGAAATTTTCATCAGAAATCGATTTTGGAATAAAAGTACGTTTTGTAAGAATCTTGACATCGGTAAAGTTCGATCTCGTTCCATGACGATATAACGCTCAAATGGAAGGAGGCTCACATTGATCCGGAGAGGTTATTAATTAATATATGAAAAATAACGTAACGAAGTCTTTTTCATCAAAGAAAAAAAAAATAGAAAGTGTTCGCATGCATAGACGGTCGTACATGTCTTACGTACAACAACACTGTCAACAAATCGTATAATTGCTCCATACCATATTACCACTTTATATATAAAATTGTATATTTGTATTGGTAACATATGCACGATTAAATACGAAAAACAATTGTGGATCGTAAAAAAACAACTCCAAAATATACCAATATTCTCCGTTCTAGTTCTAGGTAGATCTCCGCCCGTCTCAGCTCAGCCGGCGATTGCTCTGGGCGATTAGTCGCTCCGGGTCGTCCTCTTCTCTACATCATCTCTCTTTACTCCCTTTCTATGGCTTCTCCTCCTGCACCCCAACAGTTAATTAGCATTCCCAGCCATTATCTTCTAGAGGATATAGAGAACCAGAACCAATTTGTTGTATGCCAGTTCTACCGTTGTAAAGGTTAATGTGTTATATTTATGGCTACCTTCTAAATGCAGCAGTTGTGGCCAACTAGGACATACATCATCTCATTGTCTTGGTGCTTATGGTACATCTCTAGGACATGTTGCGGGAGTTGGCTCCAAGACAAAGGTTGACAATATGGTAACCTCTCCGCAATTCCTTTTCACGTTGATGATACTGTCCCAAAAACTGTTATTTCTGAGATTGGTATATACTGCCTCAAATGTTGGAAACATCATTTATCCAAAAGCAAATCTCACTACTATCTGCATAAAGAATGGCTCAAAAACATATCTAGGGAACAATACTCCTATCTAGCATACTCTATGGTGATCGCTTACGTGTACATGGGATCTAAGGTAGTGTTGGAACTCTCCTTTAGGGATTTGGTGTGTGTGACCAAAACTAGATTTCAAACCAGACGAGGTTAAGAGTGAAACCAAAAGATCCGGTCATCATCATTCTTAACATAAGGGTTCAAATCATAAGTGTTAATCCAATCCACAAATAAATGTACTAAAACATGTCATATTTTATAATCAAGAGAAACAGAATTAAACAGATAATTATGTCGCCTCCAATTATGTCGCCTCCAAGACTCTCTACTTCTTTTTCTTCTGTGGATACCCCATTTTCTCTGCATAGTAAGCTTCCACGAACAATGATCGTCTCCCTCTTACATGTTCGAAGTAGACCGAAACATTCTTGTCCTCAACTTCTTCCCCCACTGTTTTGTATTATCCAGTAGTAATTTCCATGCTCATCAACTCCAAAGCCCACAATTAGAACTGCATGCAACTGCGGACCACATCCTTCATTGGCTCTGTAAATACCCTATATGTCAAACAACAATAAGAAAAACAATTAATCACGGCAAAACAACACTCACAATTTACATAACACAAATATTTGTACTTAAATACACACACTTACCTCTCTGTGTAAATGGAAAATGGACCACAACGGCACAATCCCAACCACGGGATGTTTCCACATCAATTTTTTTTTTTTTTTTTTAAATAAGGTACTTTTATTATTAAAAGATGAATAAGACAGAAGTCATACCATTTTTTAAACGAGTACAAGTAAAGAAAAAGAGAGAGAAACATATAACATGAACCAGGATCAATCGGATATTCTGCTCTGATTGACTTTAGTGCTTAGGATAAGAAACCTCTAGCCGCGTCAACCTCGATTTCGCTCTCGGTTTGCACGTTCACAGCCCAAAGTCTACATATTCTTAGCCTTTGCTGATGGTTTAATCGGTCTTTCTCGAAGGATTTTTTTCCCCGAAAGCGTCATAAGATCCATCGAATCAGCAGGTTCCTAAACCTTTTCCTCGCCCAAGACTAACACTTGACCCTTGTACAATTGGCTTAACAGGACCGTAACAAACTTTGTTTCAAATGTGATGAAAAATATTTCAGAGGACATGTTTGAGATGGAAATTTTGGAAACCGTGGAGAATGATAGTGAAGAAGGATGTGAGGAACCGGTATCTCAGGGTGTTAAGATTATTCGATTACTTTTGAGTTCTTCATATTCAAAGTTGTAATCGCTTTTTTATGTGAATCAATAAAACGAGAGAGAGGTTAAGAGTGAAACCAAAAGATCCTATCATCATCATTCTTAACACAAGGGTTCAAATCATAAGCGTTAATCCAATCCACAAATAAATGTACTAAAACAGGTCATATTTTATAATCAAGAGAAACAGAATTAAATAGATAATTATGTTGCCTCCAAGACTCTCTACTTCTTTTTCTTTTGTGGATACCCAATTTTCTCTGCATAGTAAGCTTCCACGAACAATGATCGTCTCCCTCTTACATGTTCTTGATGAAGTAGACTGAAACCTTCTTCTCCCCAACTTCTTCCCCCACTGTTTTGTATTATCCAGTAGTACTTTCCATGCTCATCACCTTCAAAGCCCACAATTAGAACTGCATGCAACGCAACTGTGGACCACGTCCTTCATTAGGTCTGTAAATACCCTATTTGTCAAACAACAATAAGAAAAACAATTAATCACGGCAAAACAACACTCACAATTTACATAACACAAATATTTGTACTTAAATGCACACACTTACCTCTCTGTGTAAATGGAAAATGGATCACAACGGCACAATCCCAACCACGGGATGTTTCCACACCAATATTTTTTTTTTTATAAATAAGGTACTTTTATTATTAAAAGATGACCATGACATAAGTCATACGGTTTTTTAAACGAGTACAAGTAAAGAAAAAGAGAGAGGAACATATAACATGATCCAGAAACAATCGGATCTTCCGCTCCGATTGACTTTAGTGCTTAGGATAAGAAACCTCTAACCGCGTCTACCTCGGTTTCGCTCTCGATTTGCACGTCCACAGCGCAAAGTCTGCATATCCTTAGCCTTTGATGATGGTTTAACCGGTCTTTCTCGAATGATTCTTTTCTCCTAAGGCGTCATAAGATCCATCGAATCAGTAGGTTCCTAAACCTTTTCCTCGCCCAAGACTAACACTTGACCCCTGTACAATTGGCTTAACAGAACCGTAACAAACTTTGTTATAAATGTGATGAAAAATATTTCAGAGGACATGTTTGAGATGAAAATTTTGAACACCGTGGAGAATGATAGTGAAGAAGGTTGTGAGGAACCGGTATCTCAAGGTGTTAAGAATATTCGATTACTTTTGGGTTCTTCATATTCAAAGTTGTAATCGCTTTTTTATGTGAATCAATAAAACGATAGAGAGGTTAAGAGTGAAACCAAGAGATCCAGTCATCATAAGTGTTCAAATCATAAGCGTTAATCCAATCCACAAATAAATGTACTAAAACAAGTCATATTTTATAATCAAAAGAAACATAATTAAACAGATAATTATGTCGTCTCCAAGACTCTCTATTCCTTTTTCTTCGGTGGATACCCCATTTTCTCTGCATAGTAAGCTTCCACGAACAATGATCGTCTCCCTCTTACACGGGATGTTTCCACACCAATTTCGCTAGTTCTACATCATCAACGGTTTTGATGACAATAAAACGATCGATTCTCTTAGTCTTGGGCTACCAAAAAAAAATGTAACAGTTTTTATTTATATTATTAACAAAACATGAACCATATAAAAAAAGAAAGTAAAAGTAATAATATATTTACACTCTCATGGACACTTTGTTTGGCTCGTGTTTACGAACATTCAGCTTCATCCAATAGACCATTTTCTCCAACAAAATCTCCAATATCTTGACTGTGTTCCAGTTCAAGTAACCCAATTTTCACGTTTTTTATGAGATGTTGAATTGAAAAAGATTTTTGTTGTTCGAGCCTTTTGCCGATGTTAAAAAGTGTTGCTTCGCTCGAACAAATGCTATCCCCCAACATATCACTATAAAGAGAAATCAATTTTGGTTAATAACAAACATACTTAACAAAATTATTGATATATTCAATGTGATGAATTTATAACTTACAATGGTTTTTTTGCTTGAGCACATTACTTATAATTCCCAAATAGTCTCTCCAATCCCAATTCAGAGGGCAGTCCTAAACTATAATTAAACAGTTTATAATTAATTTAAAATACAGTAGAAGAAATCTAGAAAATAAATTTTGTACTTAACAAAATTAAAACAAAAACTCACGTTTTCATCATCAGAAACTTTAATCCTTTTTCCTGAGTTTTTATCATCTTCTTAGAAATAATAATTAATTTTCAAATAGATCACACACACACATATATAAACAATTAAGTAAATACCATGTATTTTTTGTTCCTATGCATTTCTTCTTGAGCAATTTTTTCTTCGACAATTTGCTTTCCTTTCCCTTTGTTCTATTTAAACAAAAAATAAACAGATCATTTAGTTAACTATTTTCAAATAGTAAATGAACTCACAATGTATATAAGAAAACCAAAATATCTATAATATTTTGTACCTTCTTCCTGTCATCTTTATCACTTCTTTTCCCTCCTATATCCATTTTTAAAAAGTATTCTCAATGTTCATCGAAAAAAGTACTCTCAAGGTTCACCAAGCTGTTGTTAGTCGCTTTTTTAAATAGTACTCTCAATGTTCATCGAAAAAGGTCACTTCGGGTGCAGACCTTTGGGCCATATTTCAAAGACCGAATGAACAATTTATACTTATCACATATTCAAAAAAAATATATAAAAAATAAAACATTGTTCTTATCACTCTTTAAATTCTTTTTTTTTTAACTGTTAAAAAATATGATTTTTTAAAACTTACTACTACTCTTTTGACACTGAAAAAGAGAGCGTACTATTGTTGTCATAATTAAAACGAGATTCGCTATCTTCAAAACGTCTTCTCTTATAAAGAATTTGATGAAATGACCAAAAGGTGAATATCGTACATCTTTATATAAAGTATGAATCTCAATAGAGTTTAAAAAAAGAAGGTATATGAATCTCAATAATCAATCATCTAAATAAAACTAAAATTTTTTTTCCATATCATTACCTTTTTTCCTCATATTATTACAATCTAATTAGGAGTGAAAAAAAACCTGTACTTAATTAAAAGCTGAACCAAACTAAACCAAATTCTTAAACTAATTAGTTCGTTTCAGGGACGACTCATGTAGCTTGCGAATCATCAACGTAACTGTATCGATAAAAGATATTTGCGTGAAGGGAACAAGCATAAATTTTACATATCTGCAAGACTGCAACAGAGATATTATATTATTTTTTTGGTTGACGAATCAAAAAGATTTGACTGCCCAGAGACCCCATCAAGAAATCAAGTAACCATGAAGGATCACACTACCTTAAAGCAAACTTTCTATTTTCATACAAGTGTCAGAACTTCACTAATATGCAACTTAACTTTGTTTTTTTTGGTCGCAACAACTTAACTTTGTTTGGTTAACAAAAATAAATACAAAATTTATTATGATTTTTTTTTAAAAATCTAAACTCTTCCTATCTAATCCATCAGAAAAAAATAATTAACTGCACCTCGAACCGTATCCCTTTTTTTTTTAATTTGAGTTAGATTAGTGTCGTACATTAAAAACAAAAGACTAATAGTTTTACAACTGGAGTGTTTATACCTTATATTAAAAAAATGGACGGTTTATTATATTGAGTATTTAAGAACGTATTTGAATATTTAAGGATCAATTTAGAAAATAATATATTTTAGTATTAATTGATAAAGAAAAAAATATGGAAAAGTATCAAAGAGAAAAATTAATTTTATTCTACTCTAATCGAAAATTTAAATTTGGGAAAATTCCATAAAAATACCTCAACTAAATTTCGATAAGCTTTTTAATACTCAAACTTTTTTGTTACCCAATTTAATAACTAATTATTTTACCCATTTTAATACGTCAACTAACCATTTAACACTTTCGATTTAACAAAAGGATAATCTCCGTTATCTTTTTATTTTTTAATAATAAAATATTAATATTTTAATTAAAAAATAATAATAAATTAAAAAACTTTAAAAATCCCTAAAATTGAAAAACAAATCTAAAAAATTTCAGATAAAAAAAACTTTCAGATAAAAAATTTATAATTTCAATTTTAAATATCAAAAAAATAAAATTTTAAAATTATAAAAATGTAAAATTTAAAAACTTGAAAGTTTTACATTATAAAATGTGTTGTTTACTTATTTAAAGAAAAATAATTATGTAAAAAAGAGAAAAAAATCTGATACTTAATTTTGTATGGTTTACATGATAAGAAATTATTTTTAGTCACAAAAGTTTTCTATACTATAAAAAAAAAAATTTAAGTTGATGACTAATTTAATAAAAGAGTAAAATGATTGCGAGTTCAAAGAAAATGTAGTACAAATTTTACTTTTGTATGTAGGCTTGTAGGAGAGTTAAAAGTGACATTTTGTTCAAACAAAATGTAGTACAAATTTCACTTTCAAGTTTTTGAATTTTACATTTTTATAATTTTTAAATTTTAATTTTTCTGATATTTAAAATTGAAATTATAAATTTTTTATCTGAAAGTTTTTTTTCTTAAATTTTTTAAAAAATTAGAAATGTTTTAGATATATTTTTGAATTTTAGGAATTTTTAAAGTTTTTTTTTAAATTTATTATTATTTTTTAATTAAAATATTAATATTTTATTATTAAAAAATAAAAAGATAACGGAAGTTATCCTTCTGTTAAATCGACAGTGTCAAATGGTTAGTTGACGTATTAAAATGGGTAAAATAATTAGTTAGTGTATTAAATTAGGTAACAAAAAAGTTTGAATATTAAAAAACTTATCGAAATTTAGTTGAGTTATTTTTATGGAATTTTCCCTTTAAATTTTGACGTCCACATGAATTAGTTTCAGTTTTCTTTTCTATCAGCTTTTTCCTGGCAACGCAATAAGTAACAAATTAAGTTAAAAACATATTCTTAAATCTTAATGATCAACTTCAGACAAATAAAAATATTTAGTCTTAATGAAAATGTCAATTAATTATATTACATGAAAATGCATTTAAAGTTGATTAAAATGAAAGAAAAAATTGTGAAACTAAAATACGTAGTAGTGCACGTGATAATTATTTTTCAATAATACAATTTATAAAACAAAAATCGAATAATGATAAATCATGTTTTGTTATAAAAAATGCAAATTTTAGGTTCTTTTCCCATTAAACCATCATCTTTAGTTTATGAATGTTCTTCTATTAGATTAAACTAAGAAGTTATAATTTATAACTAGAAAAAAGATTGTCTTTTTTTTTATGTAACAAAAGATCTAGGAAACTTGTTTATCAAGAACAAGAGCAAAGGAATGTACTTTTTTTATTAAGGTTAGATCTTTTTGTTATAATATAAAATATCTAAGAACTGTTTTTGTTTTGGGTTAAAAACAGATTTCAGAAATTGGTTCTCCAATCTGAAAAAAAACTGAATCTGTGAGGTGCTCTACAAAATTTACAGTCCGACATCTTTTGTGTATTCACTAAAGTGATCTGAGATATTTTTTATGTTATGTTTTGGTTTTTTTGTTTTTTGTTTTATGGCTGACAGGCCTAATTTCCCATCAATTAATTGGGTAAAACGTACAGAAAAAAAAATTTATTAGATGTGAGGAATATTTAATACGTACGAATAATTATCAGTGTCAAAAGAGTAACTAATAATTTTAACAAAAATACATTTTTGTTTTTGTTTTTAACAATTAAGAAAAAATATATTCTAAAAATGACTGTGTACGTATTTATGGCCTAGTTAAAAAAAGAATGTGGAGAGAAATACAAACTTTGGAAGACGAGATCATAGAGCTAATCAATCTTCCAGCTTTTTCGCTTCTTCAATATTCACGAAATCTCTAGACAGTGCGATATTATCACAAGAATTAGAATTTATTTTTTTTTACAATTTCTTGAGAAAAATATGTACTTTGTGGTTCCGTTTTTATCCTTATCGTCATGCATAAAATCGAATCTTGCGAGGTCAAAGAATCAACACACTTGACCTTTATTCTCTATTCAATGAATAAGATTGGAAAGTCAAGCTCGTGGCCAAGAAGATGGATCTGATAGTGAAGCAACCCATATCATATGGTTGCCCAATTTCGATCCCAAGAGTCGTTATTCTTTATCATGCACTTTCAGTGTACGTGATTCACGTACCGACACATATTTGATGTAATAGGTCAAATCACATCTAATTCTGCAACTGGTCCGTACCGTCCTATGACATGGAATATGTAATAATGCAACGATGTTCCTTCCATGGCAGAATCTAATTCTTTACACACTTTGTTGTGTTAATTGTTAGAAACGTGATTTCTATCTTAAGGTTGAACATTCACTACCAATTTTTTTTTGTAGATGGATAGTGAAGAATTTAATGATGTATTTGACGCCAATTCAAAATTAGTCTTTTAATTGATGGTACATCTTTTATAAGATCAAATATATATTTTTTAAACCAAGTTTTGGGTTAGTGGCGAGTTTCTGATCCCTATAAGGTTGTGCATCCTGTATAGGAAACCTTAGAAGTAGAATAGTTTCTCTCATCTTTATTCATTAGCCAATAGGCTTATTTATACAAAGTCATAACTTGCTTATTAAGCTCTTTACATATTTAATAATAGGAAATCTAACTATTTAGCAATAAGAAAATATACACAATTGTTAAATTTCCTAATAACAATAAGAAAATATGTTTATGTCGATCTCGTCATCTCGAGATCTTCCAATACCCTACCACGTATGAGCTTGGACAAATCATCAAGTTATCTTCACGGTGTTTAAATCCGACCGTCGGGTCATCAATGGTGTTATACCTCGCCATAAGGTCATCGATTCAGTGGAAGATACATCATGATCGTAATGTTGTGTATCTCCATCGTCTCGCCGTCACGTCACCATGTGAACCGAACAAACCTATCAATAGATTCATGTTCATAGTTCACGGCAACATCATCACCCCACCGGATCAGTATGATATCCGTATGAGTCATCATCTTTGTGACTACCATCGAATTTGTAGTTGATAAATAGCCACAAAAAAAACCTGAAAAAGAAAGTCACTGAACCTGAACGAACCTTAAGCTCATGCTCATAATTCACATCAACATAGCATCATCAATCACCACTCTTTTTTTTTGTGAAGAATGAAATAACAAAAGAAGAAGAAATCAAAGAAGGAAAACATAATTTTTTGAAAGCAAAAAAACAAATCTCAACAGTTTTTTTTTTTTTGGAAACAAAATTTAGAGAAGAAAAAAAACCGATAGAAAGATAGATACGCAGCGGTAGGCGATCAAAAATGTTCTGAAGATAACAAAACTCAAACCCATATGAATTGGATCTTAACTTTGATACCATGTAGAATTATAGAATATAAATATATTATTGAGTTGTTTGTGTTGATTATATAATTAAGATATAAAATACATATATATAGTGATTAACATTAACATATTGTTAACACTATATAATGTAAACTTTTCTAATCCAAATCTAACACATAAATGTAATATAATAATAATATAAATATGCTATAAATATGGTCTTGTTCTCCAAGTCTTTCCATTTTGTGTTTTTGGGTTTTGCGGGCTTCGCTTCATATACGATATGCAAGATACACATCTTGCATCTTAAGTTACTCTAATAGTCCCCCGCACGACAAACGTGGTATGTGAAATCATGAATTAGAACACGTATGTCGTGGACATCATGTCGAGGACGGATAAACAAGTCAACAGACTCCTCCGGATATAAATTTCAATCTTCAAAATAGGGATGAAATTTCAGCTCGTCTTTTGTCTTGAAAGAAAGTGAATAATAACAACTCTGATACCACGTAAAATATTATTGAATAAGACTATATTACTATATAGTGATTAACATTAACATATTGTTAACACTATATAATGTAAACTTTTCTAATCCAAATTTAACACATAAATGTAATATAGTAATAATATAAATATGATCTTGTTCTCGAAGTCTTTTCATTTAGTGTTTTTGGATTTTGCGGACTTCGCTTCATAGACGATCATGTATGAAATGATTATCTTACGGAGAGATCATGTATGAAATTTCAAGTTAATGTTATAAATGATGTATGAAATGATTATCTTACGGAGAGATCATGTATGAAAATTCAAGTTAATGATCTTACGGAGAGATCATTTATGAAACTTCAAGTTAATGTTATTAATGTATGAAATGATTATCTTACGGAGACGATCATGTATTGCATCTCAAGTTACTCCAATACATTCCCGTTTGAAGGGAGTTCTAAATGATTATCTTAATACATTCCCGTTTGAAGGGAGTTCTAAATGATTATCTTACGAAGAGTTCATGTATGAAATTTAACTCTAAACTATTCAATTTAATCATTAACAATATGCACTACAAAACCAAAATTTTAATTTTATAATACAACTGTGCATCATAAATAATATTTTGGTATGCCCGATATATAATACTCGATCCAGCTTTCTTAGGGGTTTTAACTATAAGAAGTTTCTAGCGCAAACGCAACCACCGTTTATGTTCTCTTAAGTGTATATATACACAGTTAATATTCTTTCCCTATAAAATATAAATTATTTCATCTCCAGTTTTTCAATTATTATGTATTGGAGCATGTAGAACATTTAACACATTCTATTGGGAAATGGAATAAGAAGCGAGGAAAAAACATTTAACATTTGAGGTAAATGATCTAATATCGAAAACATTAATTTGAGCTAAATAGAGTTCGTATTAAAATCCCAAGAGCTGGTTTTCTAAAAGGGATTAGTGACATTTCATTTTTAAAAACTTTTTGTTGCACATTCAAAATATATAAACGTTACTTTTTGAAAACATATATAAAAACATTAAGGGGGTGTATTCAACTTAATATTTGAAGTGATTTGGAATGATTTGAGTTTTAACGAGTTTTCATATGATTTAGTTGAATTATGGAAGTTGTTATGATTTCTTATTGAAGTTATATCAAATCCCACGTAAAACCATGAGATTTGAAATTTTATATTTTTAACTAGAAAACTCCATCAAAACATCCTAAAATCATTTCAAATCTCTTAAAACTACTACTTAAAATATTTCCAATAACATGGGATTTGATTTGCTTTTTATAAATTATTGATTACTCCATCAAAACATCCTAAAATCATTTCAAATCTCTTAAAACCAATACTTAAAATATTTTCAATAACATGAGATTTGATTTGCTTTTTTATAAATTATTGATTGAATAACATAGGATTTGGTAAGACATTTAGAAATTATTAGTTCAATAACAGGGGATTTTAAAAGAACCAGCAAATCTTTTAAAATTCCTAATCCAATACACTCCCTAAAATGTGATAAATGTTCTAAATCTACTATATGAAAGAGGAAGGGCACTCTCCTGCTTCTGCCACGTCAGCACACCAGAAGATGACACGTGTCATTCACTATTTAATTTTTAAAAAGTCATGTTATTTGTATTAAAACCTGCATCCATGAGTATTCCAACCCACAATCCTCTAAATATAAGAAAGTTATTTTAATCATTAGGCTATGAATATTACTTGACAATCCTCTCTAAAAAAATCTGATATTGTCATATGTTTTAACAACAATTTGAAGCACTTATATATAAAACATATTATATGATCACATTTGCACTTCAAATTTGATAGTTTTCTATGTAAATTTGGATTTCTGAATTGAGTCAAAATTTTAAATTTCTGATTAGTCAGAAATAACAAATTTTTATTTATTATGTTCATGTTAGTTTTGATCCTTTAATAATTAATTATATGGCAAAAATATTTTACGCATTAATTTTTTAACTTTTCCAAAAAAAAATCTCTTCAATTTATGAAGCCGTGCTCGTGAAGTCAGTCGTGTTCGTGATTGTAAATTGGATCGGTGAAAACCCCGCATGGATGAAATAGATACAAGGGGTAACATTTTCCATTCATTGATTTCCAATCACAAGAATATGATCTTACTCAAGAGTCAAATCAAAATGTTGTATCTACTAACAAGCTTGATAAATATCGTTTAATATGCGCCTCTGCGAGGATGTACAAATCGCCGTCAATTTTTTTTAGGTGTGTGGTTTAATATTTGTTTATAATATTCTCCATAGCGGAATCGAATTGCAATCGTATGTGGAAATTGATCTAAGAAAATTCTATAAATTGAAATTTATCAAAACTAATATAAGGATATATATAAAACTTATTTATTAAACTTTAAAAATTCTAAATTAAAAAAATAATAAATATAAGGTATAAATACGTTTGTTTAACTTTATAGAGTTTGTGGAAATGGAACAAGTTGTGGACGAAGGCAGAATGACTTTTACCGTCTTCATTCTTCTCACATTCCGTCCATGTGAGTTTTAGTTTATTTTAAAAATAATTTAGACTTTTAATACCTATTAAATTTAGACTAAACTTCCTTGTAGAATCAAATCACACTTAATGCCTCGCCATTTTTGCTTTGTCGTGGCCCAAAAAATCATTTGCAAACAAAAATTGTATACTCTTTTAATATAAATATATAATGATTGAATGTATCAAATTATAATTAATTTTGATTGTTGTGAGCATAGAAGGTTTGAGATATATAAATAAGAAATCTTTGAAAGAATATATAGAAAAAAAAAACTGGATATTCTCCTAGTGGTTAACTAATAACAGAACTACGTTTTCAAAACGTGATTGTATACCATTTATTATCCACATCTATATGATCACATTTCTGCCAAAACGCAAACTTATCTCTGCCATCAAATCTTGCTCACATCCATTGATATATGGCTGATCGACTCCATCACAGATCTGCTACATGATAAAGCAGATTTTCCAACCTTCCATCTACCCAATCCAATTATTCCTTTTAATTTTAAAAGTGTTTCATTTTTTGTTAAAACAAAACAACTCATTCTATTTTTTTTTTGCAAGGTTCACATATATATAAGATTAAACTTTAACCAAAAAGAAAGAAAAAAACATGTATGTATAGTATACCAAAGTATTTGTACATATAAACATGGAAAAGGGAGTAATCCAACAATTTTATTATAAAATATACCCACAAACCAAACAGGCAACGTCATAATCTATCCTTTCAAAACTTAGATAGACAAAACGTTCATACATGTATGTTTCTTTCGTCATCTCTGGTTAGTTTCATTACATTATTATTACTATTATTAGCAATATACGTTCTATACGTAAGTATGCCTTTACATTTAATCAAAGCCATAAAGCCCCTACGCGTTTAAGCATTGGTATAAGAGAACGATTGAGATGGAGACTCATGACTTGATTGGCTCCACCAACGAGCTGACCTCCTATGAACACCACCGGCACGGTCGGGCTGCAGCCAAGCTGAGCCAGTGCTTGCTCTATTTCTTTTCCTCTATTGATCTCGTCTAGCTCATAGATCGTTGGGTTCACGCCAAAGTCTAAGAAGAGAGTCTTGATTGTGTGAGACATGCAACACGAATTCTTGCTAAAGATCACTACCGACTTCTCAGAGATCATCTTTTGTAGCTTCTCCATTAGTTTTGTAATGTGAAAATGTGTTTGTAAAGCGGCTTGCGAAGGAGAATAATGGGCTGTGTTTTGATCAAAATAGGAAAACTAGAGGACTTTTAAGAGATAGCTAGTGATATATTTGGGTGAAGATGATAAGCGACTTTGAGTTTATGTGTTTGATCGGTTTGATGTAGAGAAGTGTCTATAAGAGTCCTATATATAGCTTCTATCATATCATGGGTTCGATGTAGCACTTTTTCAGAGAATCAACTTTATATCACGGAATAAGGAACACATTTCAAATATTAAAAATTATGAGAGTGTGAGTATCCGAAATAATTTGAGGCTATGATCGTTCACACCCTCTTGACTTTTTGGCTCTTGCAGCTAAAGAATAAAAATTATTCGGTAATTTGTATACAGCCCACAAAATCTCTCTTACATGTGTGGAAGATTTGATACTGACGAATCATGACATGTCTTTATAGTACGGCCATATTTTTCATTGTCAAAAGTATATATATTTTTAATCACAATACATATATTTAATCAAGTTGATGCTGCATAGTACATAGTTTCCGTTTTTTTTTTGTTGCTTTGAGGATTACGTGTCCTCTTCACATACCATCCCCACACACAAAAAAAAACTCAGGAAAATTTCATCATATCAAAAATGAATTTGGGAATAAAGGTAAGTTTTGATTGATTCTTGACATCGTTAAAATGCGATCTCATTCCATGACGATAAGGCAATGGAACCATATCTTTTTTCTTTTTCTTTAGGTTGTATTTCTGGATTGAAGATGGCCCAAATATGATCCGTAGAGTCGTTATTCATTACAAGGCCATCATATTCATATCCCTTACATGTCTTACGTACAACAACAATATGGTATATGATCGCATCTAATTCTTTACTCTCGTACCATCTTATCACCTTACATATGTTTTGTTTTTTGGTCAAATTACCTTACACATGTAATACTTCTACTTGTAAAGTATGCACGAATAATAATAAAAAAATGTATCGTCAAGTGTTAGATATTGATTTACATTCGAAGGTAACCAGGCAAAAATTACCACACTAGTACTCTGACTTAATCTTTGAGAACCGTGGTTTCTTCACAATGCAAACAAAACAATTTGTGATGACTTTTTTTTTTACCAAAGGTTTTCAAAAAATTTGTGATGAGTCTTTTTATATTTGTTAAAGTTGTGGTGACTTATTCCATTTACAGTTTTAAAATTTTTTTAAAAAAAAACAACATTTTCTATTTCGCTTTTTTTCTTACTCGACTTATGAATTACATTAAATGTTCAAACTATTGATTCAGTTCTTGTTTATATGCAAATAAGTTTAGGCCCGAGGGTTTCTGCTATATATGCATTTGGAGGTCAAGGTTTCTAATTCTTGTGGTGATGGCTATTGGCGCAAATTTTGAAATTCATGGTCTCTACTAGTTATACACGCCTTCCATTATCATCTCCTTTATAATTATAAGTACCCCAAATTTATTTATTTGAAACACATTTCTCCTTTGTTATCAAGTAACTCTAATTTATTCATCGAGAACACAAACCTAGCTTACATCCATCTCTCATCACGGTTCATTGGCATGCTTCGGTTTGGTTCTCCAAAAATACCAAAGCATGAATTTTGTTGGTAGGTTGCTGCATGGAGTAGGATTCCAACAAGAGATCTGTTGTTAAGTTGGGGATTCAATGTTTCTGAAGGTGTTTTAGTACATAAACAAGATCTAGAACTAGTTTCCTGTCCATTCAGATCTGGTAACCTTCAATAAGATTCTACTTTTGATCAACGATCTGTCAAGCTCAGTAGTGTACAATTGTTATCTTTATTGAAGCTTGTCCTATAAGCTAATATGTATAAAATTTGTAAACAGCACAAAGAGAAACTCTATCGCTCCGAGTAAAAGCTCACAGGTCTTGTCATTCGATCTATGCGAACAATGTGCATCCATCTCTTCATACTAGAAATCTCGGACCTTGTGCCAACATCAAATTCGATCTTACCCTCAAAATTTAACTCACTCACCCACTAAATTTTGTTGTTAAGTTTCATACACTTTAATTCAACTCAAAACCAATTAACTATAACCGGAGTGGTTTATATCTCTTATGTACTACTTAAAACTTCATCTTAAGTTTCAAGAATTTTGAACTCTAAACCAATTAAATTGACTAATATAGCTCTTACATATTATTTAGGTCTCATCTTAATTTTCGATGTAGGTTCTTTGCATTTCTTACGATATATTTGAAAACAAACCGAAATGCTAAACATCCTCAGTAAAGTTTTTTTTGTTTGGACTATTTAAGAAAATTTCTTCTTTTACCAAAAAAAGTATTTTGTTCACGCGCACACAATGTTCTTAACTGCATATATATATATATATATGTATGTATATTAAAAATTATAACTGAAAAAATAGAAAAGTAGAAATACAACACTAGCTGTTTTATTATAAAGTATACCCACACTCAAACATACATTTATATGTTTTCTTATTTTGTCGTTATTTAATTTGTTTCATTACGTAATTATCAGACTACGTTCGTAAGTAAGTAACCCGTTATATTTAATCAAACCCATAAAGCCCCTACGCGTTTAAGCATTGGTATAAGAGAACGATTGAGATGGAGACTCATGACTTGATTGGCTCCACCAACGAGCTGCCCTCCTATGAACACCACCGGCACGGTCGGGCTGCAGCCAAGCTGAGCCAATGCTTGCTCTATTTCTTTTCCTCTATTGATCTCGTCTAGCTCATAGATCGTTGGGTTCACGCCAAAGTCTAAGAAGAGAGTCTTGATTGTGTGAGACATGCAACACGAATTCTTGCTAAAGATCACTACCGACTTCTCAGAGATCATCTTTTGTAGCTTCTCCATTAGTTTTGTAATGTGAAAATGTGTTTGTAAAGCGGCTTGCGAAGGAGAATAATGGGCTGTGTTTTGATCAAAATAGGAAAATTAGAGGACTTTTAAGAGATAGCTAGTGATATATTTGGGTGAAGATGATAAGCGACTTTGAGTTTATGTGTTTGATCGGTTTGATGTAGAGAAGTGTCTATAAGAGTCCTATATATAGCTTCTATCATATCATGGGTTCGATGTAGCACTTTTTCAGAGAATCAACTTTATATCACGGAATAAGGAACACTTTTCAAATATTAAAAATTATGAGAGTGTGAGTATCCGAAATAATTTGAGGCTATGATCGTTCACACCTTCTTGACTTTTTGGCTCTTGCAGCTAAAGAATAAAAATAATTCGGTAAAACGTATACAGCCAACAAAATCTCTCTTAGATGTCTGGAAGATTTGATACTGACGAATCATGACATGTCTTTATAGTACGGCCATATTTTTCATTGTCAAAAATATATATATTTTTAATCACATTACATACATTTAATCAAGTTGATGCTGCATAGTACATAGTTTCCGTTTTTTTTTTTTTTTTGCTTTGAGGATTACGTGTCCTCTTCACATACCATCCCCACACACAAAAAAAAACTCAGGAAAATTTCATCATATCAAAAATGAATTTGGGAATAAAGGTAAGTTTTTATTGATTCTTGACATCGTTAAAATGCGATCTCATTCCATGACGATAAGGCAATGGAACCATATCTTTTTTCTTTTTCTTTAGGTTGTATTTCTGGATTGAAGATGGCCCAAATATGATCCGTAGAGTCGTTATTCATTACAAGGCCATCATATTCATATCCCGTACATGTCTTACGTACAACAACAATATGGTATATGATCGCATCTAATTCCTTACTCTCGTACCATCTTATCACCTTACATATGTTTTGTTTTTTGGTCAAATTACCTTACACATGTAATACTTCTACTTGTAAAGTATGCACGAATAATAATAAAAAAATGTATCGTCAAGTGTTAGATATTTGATTTACCTTCGAAGGTACGTAAACAGGCAAAAATTACCACACTAGTACTCTGACTTAATCTTTGAGAACCGTGGTTTCTTCACAATGCAAACAAAACAATTTGTGATGACTTTTTTTTTTACCAAAGGTTTTCAAAAAATTTGTGATGAGTCTTTTTATATTTGTTAAAGTTGTGGTGACTTATTCCATTTACAGTTTTAAAATTTTTTTAAAAAAAAACAACATTTTCTATTTCGCTTTTTTTCTTACTCGACTTATGAATTACATTAAATGTTCAAACTATTGATTCAGTTCTTGTTTATATGCAAATAAGTTTAGGCCCGAGGGTTTCTGCTATATATGCATTTGGAGGTCAAGGTTTCTAATTCTTGTGGTGATGGCTATTGGCGCAAATTTTGAAATTCATGGTCTCTACTAGTTATACACGCCTTCCATTATCATCTCCTTTATAATTATAAGTACCCCAAATTTATTTATTTGAAACACATTTCTCCTTTGTTATCAAGTAACTCTAATTTATTCATCGAGAACACAAACCTAGCTTACATCCATCTCTCATCACGGTTCATTGGCATGCTTCGGCTTGGTTCTCCAAAAATACCAAAGCATGAATTTTTTTGGTAGGTTGCTGCATGGAGTAGGATTCCAACAAGAGATCGGTTGTTAAGTTGGGGATTCAATGTTTCTGAAGGTGTTTTAGTACAGAAACAAGATATGGAAACTAGTTTCCTGTCCATTCAGATCTGGTAACCTTCAATAAGATTCTACTTTTGATCAAAGATCTGTCAAGCTCAGTAGTGTTCAATTGTATCTTTATTGAAGCTTGTCCTATAAGCTACTATGAATAAAATTTGTAAACAGCACAAAGAGAAATTAAACTCTATCGCTCCGAGTAAAAGCTCACAGGTCTTGTCATTCGATCTCTCTGCGAACAATGTGCATCCATCCCTTCATACTAGAAATCTCAGACCTTGTGCCAACATCAGATTCTTACCTCAAAATTTAACTCAACATTTTCTCACTCACCCACTAAATTTTGTTGTTAAGTTTCATGCACTTTAATTCAACTCAAAACCAATTGACTATAACCGGAGTGGTTTATATCTCTTATGTCCTACTTAAAACTTCATCTTAAGTTTCAAGAATTTGAGCTCAAAACCAATGAAATTGACTAATATATTATTTAGGTCTCATCTTAATTTTCGATGTAGGTTCTTTGCACTTCTTACGATATATTTGAAAACAAACCGAAATGCTAAACATCCTCAGTAAAGTTTTTTTTGTTTGGACTATTTAAGAAAATTTCTTCTTTTACCAAAAAAATGTATTTTGTTCACGCGCACACAATGTTCTTAACTGCATATATGTATGTATATCAAAATTTATAACTGAAAAATAAAAAAGTAGAAATACAACACTAGCTGGTTTATTATAAAGTATACCCACACTCAAACATACATTTATATGTTTTCTTATTTTGTCGTTATTTAATTTGTTTCATTACGTAATTATCAGACTACGTTCGTAAGTAAGTAACCCGTTATATTTAATCAAACCCATAAAGCCCCTACGCGTTTAAGCATTGGTATAAGAGAACGATTGAGATGGAGACTCATGACTTGATTGGCTCCACCAACGAGCTGCCCTCCTATGAACACCACCGGCACGGTCGGGCTGCAGCCAAGCTGAGCCAATGCTTGCTCTATTTCTTTTCCTCTATTGATCTCGTCTAGCTCATAGATCGTTGGGTTCACGCCAAAGTCTAAGAAGAGAGTCTTGATTGTGTGAGACATGCAACACGAATTCTTGCTAAAGATCACTACCGACTTCTCGGAGATCATCTTTTGTAGCTTCTCCATTAGTGTTGTTATGTCTAAAGATGTTTGTAAAGCGGCTTGCGAAGGAGAAAAATGGGTGTGTTTTGATCGAAATGCGAGATTATGGATGAAAAATAGAAAACTAGAGGACTTTTAAAGAGATTGTGGTTATCTTTGGGTGGAGAGATGAGAAGTGACTTTGAGATAATGTGGTTGGTCGGTTTGATGTAGAGAAATGTTTATAAGAGTCCTATATATAGGCAGCTCTCTAAGGTACGTCGTTTTTTCTTTCTTTTGTAAACTAGCTTTCTAGATTAGAAATTCTATAATGTACGTACAGCTATATGTAGGACTTTTTTAGAGAATCTACTTTAGCACGAAATAAAGGCAAGATCACATTTTTAGATAAAGAAAAATTAATATAATGGGGAGTATCTGAAAAATTTTGAGGCTATCAACGGTTCACAGCTCCTTGACTCTTTTTGGCTCTTGCAGCTAAAGAATAAAACTATCAACTACAACTCTTTATAGTACGGATATATGTTTCATTGTTAAAAAAAAGATAACATTTTTATATCACATTATTTACATTTTTAGTTAAGTTGATTTTGCATAGGTTTTATTTTAAATTAGATACTTTGGACCCATTTGAGATCTTGATCTATCTAAAGCCTGCGATGTTAATTGCACTGACCAGTAGAACTCAAACTGACATGTGCTGATGCTTTGCATTTTCCAATAAACAAATCCCTAAATTTTCTTATATATATATTTTGCTTATTAATACATAAGTAAACATATATATTAGTGATGTTTTTTCAAATATAATTGGGATCTCGGACGGAAGCTCAGACTAGTAATGTCCAAGGCATATACGCATGAACATGATAAAAGTAGCTAGAGCTCTACTTCGTGAAGACTCGAGATCGTAGGTATATCTCCAGAATAATCTTTTATTTTTGTTGAGTTGAGGATTACGTGGTCTCTTCACTTGCCAACAAAACATATTATTCTCACGAGATTCGTCATGAGTCGATTTGGGAATAAAGGTAAGTTCTGCTGCTTCTGCAAGATTCTTGACATTGGTAAAGTTCGATCTCATTCCATGACGATAAGGCTCAAATGGAACCACGTTGTTTTTTAAAAAAATTTGTCGTATTTCTGGATCGAAGCTGGCTCAACATTGATCCGAAGAGTCATTCATATACAAACTACAAATTAAAGGGTTCACATGCATAGCACGTACATGTCTTACGTACAACAAAAAATCGTATGATTGCATCCAACTCCGCA
Organism: Alliaria petiolata; assembly: GCA_020283515.1. Lineage (NCBI taxonomy): Eukaryota > Viridiplantae > Streptophyta > Magnoliopsida > Brassicales > Brassicaceae > Alliaria > Alliaria petiolata. The sequence goes on along the minus strand of JAHZTW010000001.1, from coordinate 216,648,394 downwards.
ACCTTATACCATCCCATCACTTTCTGATATATATGTATTATTTGTAATGTATGACAATTTGTGGTTAAGTATTAGATAATTTATTTACCATTCGATGTCAGAATAGTGATGGGAAGTATGTGTGTTGTTATTCTCAAAATACATACATATATATACACATATTAGAGCTGGGATTGGGCCTAATACTCCCCCTCAAATTATAACATGCAAATCACAAAATGTCCAATTTGGAGATCAAAAAACGAAATTGAACACTTCCTAAAATTTTAGTGAAGATATTAGCGATCTGCTTCGTTGTGGCTTGATGAGACCATCTTGAATGGTGTCACAAACATGATGACAATCGAGTTTAATATGTTTGGTGCGCTCATGAAAAACAGGATTATTTGCAATGTGCATAGCTGATATGTTGTCACAATGAAATGGAATATGCCAACGTTGCACAACACCAAAGAATTGAAGAAGAGTATTAAGACACTTAACCTCTTTAGTAGATCAAGATATCAAACGATATTTTGCCTCAACAGAAGACAAAGAGAACATGTTAAGTTTCATGGGCTTCCAACACAAAACCAATTGACAATGAGTGCATTGGCCCAAATTCCTTATATACTAGTGTTGGTCCCTTCAAACTTTTGATGTGAGATCCTAACACGTTCACTACAAGAAAACACGGATTTTCCGACTGCACAACTAGTCGCTAAATAGTCGCTAAAACATATGTTACGACTAATTAGCGACTAATAGACGTAGTCGTAAATATTTAGTCGCTAACGTCTGTAGTCGTAAATATAGTCGCCAATTAACGACTACTTAATGACTATGTATTGTTGTCGTACAATTAGTCGTAATGTAGTCGTTATATTTTACGACCACTTTGCGACTATTTTGCGACTATATTACGACCGCTTTGCGACTATTTTGCGACCACTTTGCGACTATTTTGCGACTATTTTTGCGACTATATTGCGACTATTTTACGACGAAGTTGGTTCAAACACTGTTCATTTGGTATTTGTTTTTTTCTGATTGGAATTTGGTTTTGTTTTTGAATGGAATTGGTTTTGTTTAACAAATTTACGAAACTTAAATTTTTATGGAACCAAAACTAAGATCACACAAATTTAAATATAAATGAAAAGCAAAATTCAAAAACTAACAAAGATTCATATGAAACCAATATTCTTACAAGTCACAACATACACACATAAACAGAAAAAGAAACACATATAGAAAAGTGACAAATTCATGAGAGTTAAGAAATGGACTTGTAAATATACCTAAGAAGCAGATGGAGTTGAAGTTGGAGCTGTTGGAGGAAGACCGGTTGAGCGAACGTCTGTGGTTTCTTCAGCTGAGTGTGTCGCCATGAAGTCCAAGAAGGCTGGATCAGTTTGGCGCAGATACTTTTCCACCAAGGACAACTGCTCGAGCTTGTCCTTTTGCTCAGCCACAGCTCGGGAATGCTCTACTTCACGGGCAGCAACCTCAGCATCACGTCGTGCATTATAAGAAGCCTGCTCTTCGATTTTACGATGAGTTTCCTTCAGTTGCTCTTGCAATGAGACAAACGATGAAGAGACTCGCTTGCGCTTGCCAAGATTCTCAAGGTTTTCCTTGAGGCTTCCAACTCCATAAGGAGTGCCTCGTGAATCCTTCTCAGTGGACTGGGAAAAGAAAGTGAAACACAAAAAATAAAGAGCATGTCAAATTCCAAGAAACACAAGAAATAAAGAGCATCTGGTATACGGTATTGATAACAAAATAAAAAAGTATTCTAAAGTATCAAAAACTTTCCGATTAGAAAAACAAGTTTGAGGCATAATTGCATTAGTAACGCTACTTCTACATTCTCATCTATATACATTATGATTAAATAATGTAATTAGAAACGGTTTTTGAAATCTTTTTTAACAATAACAAAGAGGCATAATTGCACAAGTAACATTCAAAATACGCAAGCAGTAAGACACCTAATTAAGTGATTAAAATACAATGTTACTTTACCTGAAGAAAGATGGCCGTATACTCATCTGTTGTGATCTCAGGTGGCGAAGCACCGTCTGAAACAGATGAATTTGCTGCCTCAAGCTCATTCAGCTTTTCTTGCAAGTTCTTCTCATAATTTTGGACGATTTTCTCTGCCTTCTGATCGACATACGTACCATCTGGCCTTGTATGTGTCTTAATAAAAACCTCACCAAGACTCACCGGTCTTCCCAATTCCTCTTTCTACAATATTATAAAATAAACAAGGATTGTGAAAGAGTAAGAAAAATGTAAAACAGATATATAAAAGTGACTAACCATATCTTCTTGGATTTGTTGATACGACTTCGGCCCTGATAAGTGGATGTGAGGACCGAGACCATTACGGTCAGACATACGAGCATTGGAATAGATGCTACTCCTTTCCAGTGCTTCTTCAGTATCCCATTACTCAACCATCGTTTTTCAGAGAGTATCATTGATCCATCTATGTCGCTCTCGACTAGTCCTCACGTTGCTAATCATGTCTTTCATCCGGCGTTGACATATCATTCTGAAATACCCATAAACTGTCCTTGTTAACACATGATCCCATGTGTGGGTTTTCTACAAAACAAAGATTACAAAATGATGTTAGTGAAAGCATTACAAGTCAACATATATGTGAAGTCTATAGGACAGAAAACAGTACCGCGAACTCGAGGAAGTATCTTTCTTGTCTCTCCAGAGGCACACATGTCCAGCTATAGTAGGGACCATCAAATTTGTTTGTAAAAACTTTAGTAATCTTTCGAACCAGGCTCGATTTTTTGTCGCGTGTAAACCTGCAAACACATGAAAACCAATCAAGTGTCTACATTCAGTCATCAAAACTCAACCTACGATTAACCATCAAAAGCATGTGTCTACACTAAAACATCAAAACTCAACCTACTCAACCTAAGATTAACCATCCGACACCTCAGAAAATACACTACTACGCATAAAACAAGAACCAGAAACAATACAGACAATTTGATAAACAAAAATGCCTCAGAAAGAGAGGCATACCAAGTCGAGTTTGGGGTCGGTGTAAGAGAGAGGACGGTGGTAAACTTATCACGGTCTGGCACCATAAGCAGAGCATTTAGAGCCCTCAGCATATCCTCCTGGAGTTCCGGCAACACATGCATAAAATCGTCCTGGAAGTTGTTACCTTGAGAAGATGGATGACTCTGAGCGTTAGAGTTATGAATTGGAGACCCTGGAGCGTCCTGCTGTTGATTCAAATGATTATGTGGATTGTTCTGGATTTCTGGTGACGAAAGAGTTTCATGGTCTTCACGGTGTTGATTACCGGAGTTCTGGAAAAGCGACTGTGGTGGTGGAAAGTTTCAGAAATGTGGTGCTGTTGACGTTGATTGTTGGGGTAAAACGCGGAATGGCTCTTGGGGCGAAAGAGGAGGAGGAATTTCAGCCGCCGGTGTGAAATTGTATTGACTCGGTAGAGGGCTCGGTCTTCTCGTTGTAGTGGAGGGGTTGGTCCCTCGGGGTCTCTGCGAAATGTTACGAACTGTTGCTCTCTTTCGTCCTCGTCCTCGCTTAGTTGTAGACATCGTGAGAGAGTGAATCAAAGAGAGTGAATCAGAGAGAGTGAATCAGAGAGAGTGAATCAAAGACTCAAAGATAGAGAGAGAGGGAGAGGTAGACGAACCATGATTTCGTGAGACGAGTGGAAACTGAACCTGAATGCCGAGATGAATGAAAGAGTCAATCGCGAGAGAGGAAGAAAACTATACTCAAAGAAAATAGAGAGAAAGAGAGAGAGACATAGACGAACCTGAATTTTGGTGAAGAGAGTGACAACGACTCGGAAGAAGAAGTAATCGAAGAGAAATCAAAGAGAAGAACCGTGAACTCGAAAGAAGAACGAATCGAAGAGAAGAATCGAAGAAAACGAATCGAAAGAAGAACGAATCGGAAGAAGAACGAATCGGAAGAAGAACGAATCGAAGGGATGGAAGAGAAGAAAGGATCGAGGAGAGAACGAAGAATCGATTTCACGATTGACTGTGAGGTTCGAATCAGCTAAGAAAACAAAGAGAAAGAGATGGATGTTTTTGGGAGGCGGAAGAAACAAAGAAAGTAGGGTTAAGAGATTAAAGTTTTTCTGTTTTTTTTTTTTTTTTGCAAAATCCTAAATTTTGGTGTGGATTTTTTTAAAGCCCAATATGTTTTTCTAAACCCAACATTTTTTTGTAACCCATATTTATTTTTCAAATTCCAAAATTTTTCAAAACCAAATTTTTGGGGTTTAATCTAAATAATTCATTATTATTTCAACGGGAAAACAAAACTTTAGCCGGAAATATTAATTTTCAGTTTTTTTTTCTCTTTTTTCTTTACGTCCGAGTTAATTTTTTGTCATTATTTTTTTGTATCTGCCTTTACAAGATTTTATACTTCATAATTTTGAATTTGAGATTTCAGTCTTAGGATTTGAAATCAAAGATTAGAATTTGAAATCAATTATTTTTTAAAGCTTTTAAAAGTGTTGTATTATAGTTTTAAGATATATATAATAAGTATACAATATGTTTATAGTTTGTGGTTGAGACATCTGACCTGCAAACATGATAAAAAAGATTGAAGTGAATCACTACCGCAAACCTCAAAAGATTCGTCTCTTTTCGTCCAGATTTCTTTTTTGGACATATTTAGATATTTTGCAAAAATAAACTTTTCGAACATACTCTTTAACACCACGTATATGAGACAACGCATATATGAGACCAAGATATTTGTGGATTATGTTAAAACAGTTACATCAACTCCAAAACGATTAACACCTGTTTTTTCTCAAACTAAACTATATGGGTCGCAATTTGGTCGCTAATTTTGCGACTGTTTTGCGACTACAGTTTGGCGACTCACTATTAGTCGTCAATTAGTCGTAAATTAGCGACTAATTTTGGAATTCCATAACTGGTCGCAAATTACCGACTAATTGGTGTCTAATTTTTTTGTCACCAATTAGTCGCCCATGGGTCGGTAAATAGTCGCTAAATGTAGCGACTGTTTATGTAGTCGCAATGTTTAGTCACAAAAAGACTGTTTTCTTGTAGTGGTTCCTTCGAGATGATGGCTATTATCGGTCCATCTCGAACCGAACTCGACTTTAAGACCGGTAATAAACCCATTATGAGCATCACACTTGGGTCAACAAACCTGGCTCTGATATCAGTCAGAATCGTGAGCAGAAGTATGTGTGTTGTATTATTCTTAAAGTACATACATATATATACACAAATTAGAATTGAGTTTGGACTAGCAACACCTAGTCCAATATAAATAGGCATAAAGTGCCATACTATTATTGGGATTGTACTCTGATAACTTTTTTTCTTCAAAATGCAAACAAATAAATTTGTAAAGACTTTATTTATTTAAAGTTTCGAATGTTTCCAAATGAAAAAAAAAGTACAACCTTTTGATATTCAAATTAGGTTAATTAGAGTACATAAAGAAACAATAGATCATGATTTAGTGGTGCCATATAGTATCAAAGTTGATGGATACTTATTTTCTTGCACCTTTTTATGCCGACTCAACTTCCTTTGTTATATCGGCCGGCTTTTCCTAAGCACCCCCCAAAAAAAAAATAGCAAGTTTTGTAAGAGATTTCTTAGATAATCTTCATGATAATGAGATCAAATTAACTACCAATAGAGAACCAACCAATATCACAACTCTATATGTTAAAAGAATTTTCATACCTCTACGGTATCAACTTGATCTTCGTCCTTTAAAGCTGGAATTTCATCGTTTTCCGTGGCCGCTGTTTCGTCATTTTCCGTTGTCAGAGTTTCTTGAACTTCTAATTCCGTTGTTATGGGAGTTTGTACATCTGATTTTGATTCTTCAACCTCAGGAAGTGGAACTTCGGTTTCAACATCACCATCAGTAATACCATCGTTTTCATCCTCTACACTTTTCTCTTCCTCTACTACCGTTTCAATATCAATCTTTTCTGTTAATAGACGAACCCAAAAGAAACATATATGTCAATAGTTTCTATATAACAAACCTCACAAAAATAGTTATGTAATATGTAATGTACTGATGTACATTTTGGTGTATTTCTTTGCAATTGCATATGTATAAATTCTTTTAACAAAACATCAAATTAACTTCATATTTCCAACGTTAAAGATCAAAAATGAAGAAATTATCATAAGATATTTAAACATCTAAATCAAATAATTAGATTATATTATTTGCATACCATTTTGTTCATCAACAGCCAAAACGCTCTCATCCACATTGTTAACCGTCTCCTCCGTCACAACATCCTCCGGCATTATCGCTGTCACTGGCGGCAAAATGGTCGTTTCCTTTTCCTCCGTCACAACATTCTCCGGCGGCGAAGTGGTCGTTTCCTTTTCCTCCGTCACAACATTCTCCGGCTCTATAGCTGGCGTCAAAGTGGTCGGTTCCTTTTCCCCCGGCAAAGTGGTCTCTTCCGCCGTCTTCTCACCGCAATCTCTTCCAGCTTCCTTTTCCTCCGGTTTCTTGGTATTGTTCCCTACGGTGGTCTCTGGCGGAACACCGGAAACTACGGAGGAGATGTCGTTTGTTTTCCGGCACCGGCAACTTCCTTGTCTTTTCATTGTCTCGCTTTCTTTGCCCTTCACTGATTCAGCTTCCGACGGTTTTCTGATGGTATTTCCCGTAACAACATCGTGTTTTGATTTTCCACAACCCATTTTTTTAGAGATATTCCTCTAATTAAAACCAATTCTTTTTCTACAAGAACGCTCTTTTTTTTTCTTGTTTATATTGATTCGGAAAAAAACGACGAAGGATTGATGAAGAAAAGATGTATCTATTGATGGATTTTTATTGAAGGAGATGAAGAAAACGGTAAACTAATTCCAGTTGTTGGTTTAATATTTAAAAAAAAAAAAAAATTTGCGTTGTGATTCACTTTTGTTAGAAAAGGTTCATTCTCGTTTTAGTTATTGTTCGGGGTTCCAAACTTAAGGCGACACCATTTTTTTCAACCTAATTTTTAATTTTGATTTATTAATTTATTAATAGAATAGAAAGGTTATGTTTAGTTAGAGGGCTACGACAGAGAGGTGCCCATAAACTAAAAATATTAAGGGAAAAATAGAAAATAATCTTTTAAAATAAATGAGTTTTATTCGTTATTACTAGAAAGAGGTTTGAAACTGAAACTTTCTTTATCTACTGATTTGAAAGAAAAAGATGAGTATAATTCTAACACTAGTTTCAATGAAAGAAGGTGGAATCATTGAGTTAAATTGATACAATTAATTAGCTGAACGAGGATTTTTTGTTTAGATATAAATATGGTTTTATTTTTTTAGTTTTGTAAAAGGCATTCATCATCCATAAAAATGGTTGAATCGGTGAAATTCATAAATATGTTTAATAATGGCGCCAAGCTGCGGATTTCATCAGGATGGAGGTTAATAATGGCACAATATAACACATTGGCCACCTAGATAAATTGTACTCTATTTTTTTTTCCCCTTTTTACAATTACACGTTTGATTCTTAATTTTTTTTTAAAGTATACATTTCATTTTCTTAATTTTTTTTAATCGTCTGAATGCAAATTATGGAAACAATTACAATGATATTTTTAACGAACAAATTAATTATTCTCCAAAGATCTACAATAGATATGTGGGCCCACCATGAATTCTTCTGTCCGTCATTTCCTTATCTGATTATCTCCAATAAGCTGCTGTAAATTCGTTCTTCTGCATCTGCTGGAAATCGAAACTCATATTTTTGGTGTAGAAGCATTAAATAACTCTTAAGTCAACCACTAGATTAAGGGGTCACTCATTTTCTTAATTTAATTTGGATATAAATTTTCATTGTGTTAAACAATTCAATAAAAAAAAAAATGTTAATGTGAGAAAACTAAGACCGCTTAATGGATCCAAATACAGTAGAACCTCTATAAATTAATATTCGATAAATTAATAATCACTATAAATTAATAAATTTTGTCGGTCCCAAGTCGGTCCAGTGTAAAAATTAGCAAATTTCGATAACATAATAAGATAATAATTTTTTTTGAAACTCCTATGTAAATATATGGTCCCAATAATTATATAAATTAATAATTATACATAGATATATATAAATAATGTAATATAGTAAAATGTGATTATATTGTTGTTTCAAGTTTATAAATGTTGTTTGCCTTATCTTTTCAATTTATTGATATGATATTTTTGAATGAATTTTATATTGTTGAAAATATTTTTTTTGTATTTTGATGAACATTAAGAATTCGAACATAAAAATATCTCTATAAATTAATATTTTATTATTTATCGATAAATTAATAATTATCGATTAATTAATAACTTTATAAATTAATAAAATTTCGAAGTCCCAACATTATTAATTTATAGAGGTTTTAGGTTGATGTCAAGTAAGCCAGGGTAGTACTGGTGCTGGGGCTATCTGAATACAAAGTAAAGTTACATGGTAAATTAGTTAAATATAAAAATAGGGACCTTTCATTGTAAATAATAGATTGTTAATGGTCTAAAACATAAACCCTACAAATCTTTGATTCCATCGTGCTTCTTCACTCAATCTGGCGACTCGACTCGGTTAGAAAAAAGTAAAAAGAAACCGAGCTTGACTCAGAAACCCTGAATCACGAGCTATGCAATTTCTCCGAAGCTCTCGTAGAATCGCTAGGCTCGTAAAACCCATTGTCTTAACCGAGGCTGATCTGAGATTCGTCTCCTCTGCTTCTCAAATCTCCGGTTCCTTCCAATGGCGGAATCATTCGTCTGCTTCTTCCTCTCTGTTACAAGGTTCTTTCTTTTTTGTCATTTCACATTCCTTTTGCAAAATTAATTTATCTCTATCTTTGGAAATGGGAGATTTTTATTATCCTAGACGAGAGTACTTAACTCGTTGGTCAAGAATTTAGTAGTGGGCTATGCATTTTAGACTGCTCTCTAGTGTAATTTGTGGACTTCCCTATACCCAGTTGAAGAAAGATTATAGCTTGGCGAGGTGTAGCTTGTAGAAAATGTAGCCAGTGAAGGTGATGATCCTTAAAAATTCAAACTTGGATCACTTTTATGCGAGAAATGGTATCACTTTATAGAAAGAACAAACCCTGACCATGAGATAGACACATACTAATCTTTACATCTCTAGCTTAAGATTCTTTGAATGTAAGTTTCTAGTGATGTTTTAAGTATGAGTAAGTTATTCAGATGACTGATGTTTTGTAGGGATGGATAGATGCACTCACTTGCATAGCCACTCGTCCTCTGTGAGCATGTTGATCCCAAGATCAAGCTTTTCCTCTGAAGCGGCAAAGCGTGCGGGAAATCCTACAGGTTGCTGCTAATGTCACTTTTGTTTTTGAATTACATCTTGAGTCCACCAAAGCGGGTTTCTCATTGCATTTCCACTGCGCAGTAACTGTCAAGGAATTGCATGATAAGATCCTCAGTTCTGTGAATGTCAAGAGATCGATGCCTCCAAATGCTTGGCTGTGGTCGTTGATTGAGAAATGCGAGAATCAGGATGACATTCATCTTCTCTTTGACGCTCTTCAGAATCTCCGGAGATTTGTGAGTAGTACTTTAAATTCTCCCGTTGAGATTTCTTATATGGTTAATCGATGCTTAAAATTTGCTGCTTGTCGATTGCAGAGATTATCCAATCTTCGTATTCATGACAACTTCAATAGCAATCTATGCCAACAAGTTGCTAAGACTTGTGTGCGTGTTGGGGCAATTGACTCTGGTACTCCCAATTTCTCTTTTTTCTGTATGACTTACTTTTGATTTGGTTTTTTCTATCTCAATCTAGTCGAACACTCTGTTAGATATTTTTTCTACAGCTTCTCCCAAGATGTGATGGTACTAATGCCAGCTCTTTGTGGTTGCAGGGAAGAAGGCGTTGTGGAAACATAATGTTCTCGGTTTGACACCCAGTGTTGCATCTGCACACCATCTATTGGTATTGCATGTCTATAATTTTCATCTCGGTTGTTTCTTCGGTATGCATAGATTTTGAAGATGTATTACGGGTTTCATGTAGTCATATGCACTTGAGCAAAAGAATCCTGAACTTATGGAAGAAGTAATGAAACTCCTGAAAACGAATGACCTGCCTCTACAACCTGGTACAGCGGATTTAGTTTTCAGGTGTGTGTGTAAAAATTGTTACTATTTGCATTCTTTATGGTTGCTCCGTGCTTCTCTTATCATGAAATGAACTTTATCTGGATTTTTGCAGGATCTGTCATGATACAGATAAGTGGGATCTACTAGCCAAGTACTCGAAAAAATTCTCGAAAGCAGGAGTTAAGTTGAGGAAGACCACATTCGACGTATGGATGGAGTTTGCTGCCAAGAGAGGTACTTGCATTGATTCATTGTTCTATAAAGAATTGTCATTTCAAGTATTCTCGAGATATGGCTTTGTAAACACTAGATGGATTTAACAACCTATCATGTCTTTGATGTATCTATATATACACGAACTTACACTGTTGTGGAACCTTTTGGTAATGGAAAAAGAATATGAATCCATAGAATTTTGATTATATTCTTCCCTATTGTAAGAAAGCAGGATCAAAATGGGTAGGACAGACTCGTAACCCGTAGTTACGGAACGGTTTCTTACTTAGCTGATGACAAATAAGATTTAGGCTAGACTGCTACTAGTAGTGCTAATTATGTCAATTTTGTTATCAGGTGATACCGAGTCGTTATGGAAAGTAGATAAACTGAGATCAGAGATATACAGTCAACACACTCTTTCTACTGCTTTTTCCTGTGCAAAGGTTAATAAACACATCTCTTATCTCGGTCCTCGTGTTATAATCAAATGTCAAACTTTCATCCTTAAATATATTGCTTCTTCGCAGGGTTTCTTAGTTGAAAGTAAACCTGAAGAAGCTGCTGCCGTCATCCAGATTATCTGTCAGGTGAGCTCAGAGCCTCCGGTTAATAATATTATTCCTACACTTCTGATATAAAACCTTATACACAGTGTAACCTTTTTTAGAGCTCTGATTAGTGTTTAGTGTGAAGATATGTGTGTGACTCTGACTATGCAGATATATCCTGATGAGAAAAAGTCAGCAGTTTCGGCAGAGTTCAAGAAACTGGTCAATGAGTGGCCTGTCGACGTTATCAGGCGCCAAACCGAAGAAGATAAGAAGGTTGAAAATTATCTCTTTATCTGTTATGTAATAATGATGAACAATACATGATCCTCTCTTTGTAATAATGATGAACAGGCTCTCGCTGCTTCGTTGAAATCTGGCATTCCTTCCATGGTTAATGCGTTGCTAAGCTCGGGTTTGACCGTGAACGTGGATTTAGATGAGCTATACAAGAACGAAGCTCTTCTCAGCTGAATGATTGTATCACAACGTTTCCGGAAGCTTCTTCGCGGCTCCACAGGTTTGAAAGTTAACTCTTTTTTGATGTGATCTTTGTCCTTTTCACGGTTGCAACGTAGAGAAGAGGGAAAGAACACATTGCTGTTCAGTTTCTTGCAATTTACGGTAACTCTTTTTTTCGTTTATCCTTTATGTACTTGACGAAGAACGAAAAGAATTGTCCTTTTTTTTAGTAAAAACCATTTAAATGTTAAAGAGAGTCTTAATAAAATGTTCATTGATTAGAGAGGGTTGGATATATTTTTTTTTTTCAGTTTCCGAAATCCGAATAAATGGTCTCATTATAGAAAACGATAGTAGAATAAAACATTAAAAGCAACAGTTACATGATTGTTGATAGTGACTTTACACAACACAAGATGACAAGAAACAGAAACAGCCAAAGCATTTTTTTTTTCTTAATTTGTTGGAGTTAAAAATTAAGGAAGCTTAATAGCATCAAGAACAACAAGAAGCATAAACACAACTGCAGCAACAAGAGTGAAGGCAACCGAAACAGCAGTTTGGTGACAGAATTTTCCAAAAACGTTACAAACTTTCTTCCACAACACATGTTTGTTCCCTTTTAAACCCATTAGGCCAATTGCTCCGGAGGCTCCGGTGCCGGAAAACAGCAAAGCCACCATCACTAGATCTCCTAGCAAAATTGCCATTAACAAGCCTTTGTTTCTTCTGCCTTTACTGATCATCAGAATCACTATCGAGATCGCTGTGTAACCGCAGGCTATAGCGTTTGCAGAAATGTTGAACCTACAACATTTGAAGTACTACATTGCTCATTTCTGAATTTTTATGCATGTCTATCAGTTTAGCAATTAATCTATGAATTAATTTGTTTAGTTTAAGAAAAAAAAATGTATTTATAGATATTGCTTGTCATGCCAGCTAGAATTGTTGTACATTAAATGTTTAACTAGATTATAAGAGGTGAGAGCGTTAGAGAAAGATTTGTTGCTATGGGACCATTAACATCGCTGTTGACCTGTTGTGAAACATTTTGGGTAGTTGGACATTTATGATAGGATTAATCAATTACGAAATTTACTGTTCATCTGACAATGATTTTATATTATTCTATATATATGCTTGTATGTGTTGAACCGGAATATTACTTCTAGTAGAAAAAGATTAATTAGTTCAGCAGTCCTTATGCGCAGCACATGCAATTAGTGTCTCAAATCTATCAATTTAATTTACCCGTAATTGCTACAATCCAGATATGTACACGTACACGACGTGTGTAATAATTTGCTTATTGTAGTGATAAAGCATTTATGTGTGTTAGCTACTGTACTAGTTAAAATATATTTTTGTGAATTAAAAAAATAAAATATTTGAAATGATATCAGTTATAGAAAATTGTAAACGCAAACATGAACGCATTTTATTCCGCTATTGATCACTTTTGCGATTTCGATGAAAACACTAAAATAATTTGTTAATTTTCATGCAAACACAATAATTTAACGTTTTAACATGAAATAAAACGCAAATGCGCATAAAAAACATAACATACCCATATATGCTTGCATTATGACATCTTTCTTTTCACGTTTGCGTTTAATATATATATTTCAAATTAATCCACAACCAAAAACATTTCGAACAAAAAAAAAATGTAAATGAAAACTGAAAAAAATATGTAATTCATTTGTTCGTTGTAAAGACCTGCACATAACTTCCGCCTTTAGTTATCACTTTTATGAACCGATGTCTAATTACCGTGCTCTACATGAGGATTTTGTAATTTCAAATTAATAAAAGTCCAAGATGTTAAAAAAATAAAATGAAAAACATGTTTTCATAAATGTTTATTTTTCCGTTAACGTTTTTCATTTCACAAAAATATTTTATAAGAAAACTAAAAATGATGTATATTTTTTAAAAACGTGAAATTTGTTTTTGATTTTTTTTCTTAATTTACATGTGTGTGTGGAGAGGAGAAAGAAAAGAGAGAGGCTTACACAAAGGCAGACAAGTAAGAGGCTTTGGCGGTCGTAGAGACATCAAGAGGAGGCAAAGTTGGAAAAAGCTTAATAGACACAACCGTTGTCTGCTTCGCGACACCAAGTATGATTGCTGCCGCCATTGTTAGAACCAAAGCCAACACTCTCATCGTTAATTCGACACCTTTCCTCGAACCATTCTCCTTCTTTCCATTTTCCATCTCCATCCCATTCATATTGTTCTTGCGTTCTTGCTCCATTGCCTCTCACTTGGTGCTTAAAAAGAGGCTCAAATGAGAAAGAGAGAGAGAGAGAGAGAGAGAGATAGAGAGAGGGGAATAATAAATGATGGTATTTTCCTAACCTCTCAAGCTCTCTCGAGGTGAGTAGAGAGACGTGTAATATATACTATATTTTGGAATACGCTTACTTAACTTACAACTATAGTGTGGATAGTAGTAATGATGTCTACGTGGCTTTGAGTTTATGTGGTGCGAGAGAGATTCTTAAGCTTACGAAAGAAAAGAGTATACATGGATATGTACGGGAAAATAAAGTGTGAACACAGTGTGTAAAAGACAAAAAACAAAAAATGCCGTGAACACATTTTCGTCGAATGTTGGGGGAAGAAGACAAATTTGTGGAGTTTTTGACTTGTGGTGTTCATTGCAAGTGTCAAATAAGGTAACAATGATATATGTACACACTTCCCCGAATAAATTCGAGTCTTTAGATATGTAAACTTTAGAGCAATTTAAATTAGTCTTTTTTCTTCGACGAATTGGTCTAGAAATGGTACTATTGAAATAGAGAAAAGAGTAAAAATTGTAGTTAATTACTTAATTTGGGGGGAGCATTGAAGGAATTTCGACACTTAATGCAACCGTGGCAGTTGGCAAGTGCAGACACTGACAGCTCGTCTTTGGGATTATAATTTATAAATAAAATTTACGAATATATATACTTTAAAAGAGCTATTTATATAATTAGAAGTCAGAAGCAAGTGATAGCATACACGGTACACCATACGATTATATGAATACAGCTTTTTTTGTTTGTTTGTTAAAAGGCCTATATGAATACAGCTAATCGTATACGTTAGTACTAACATACGTCGACACGTACTAAATTATACAAACGTTGTAATGATTGTTAGATATTTTCCCCGGGGATAGATATGTATAGAATCAGCCCATAACCGTTTACAAGTTAACCCATAACCGAAAAATTAGGTGTTAATCGAGCGTTTGGGAGTTGGGACCATCTATCTATTAATGACTAATCGTTGTCATTTTCGTCTTTTGGGAGAATCAGGCAAACTTTGCTGTCTTGGGTAATTAGAAAAAATCAAAATAATCGTTTTATATATATATATATATATATATAGAAAAAATCAAAATAATCGTTTCATATATATATACTAAAATGAAATAAGTACTTAGAACAACCTCAATACAGACATCTTAATGTGGTGTCTTATTGATTAAATATGAGTATTTTGTGTATTTTATGAATATAAAACACTTTGTAATATTTTATTGTTTTTAAATATACAATGGAGACACTTTAAATGAGTTTATATTATGGAGCATACGGGTTTCGTGCGAAAGCTATTTATTTTCGTGCGAAATTCATTCTATTAGAAAATAGAATGTTTGGCAATTAATTTAGTATAATAATTTAAATAGATTTAAAAAATAAAAAAAAATAAAAAAAATTGTGATGTTGACATATAAACAAAAATGGCTTCCAATGTGATGAGTTGAAAAACAATGGCATTGACTCTTTGTGTGAACTTTTTTATTTTCTTGCATGATTCAACCTGATCATATTGTAAGCAAAAATATTACGTTCATGGATCTCATGTGTTTAGTCTAGTTTACATATATTTTCAACAAAAAGAGGAACATGAACAAAAGGAGGATCATAATCATGGATTTTACTCTCCTTCTTAAAGAATATCATAATCATGAATTATGAATACCTCTTTTCATCAGTTCCTCTTTGAGCCTCCACACTTCGAACTAAACTAAACAAAATGTAAAGATGCCTTTGCACCTAAAACTTTTAAAAGGATTATTTTTTACATGTTAGTGTTCTTACATATGTTGGCAATTTGTCTCTGAAAATTTTCACATAGTTATAAAAAAGAAGAAGATCAAAGTGCTTCACATTGGAAAAAATAGCGATTCATATTACATCTCCTCTTCTCGTCTTAATCATCGTCTTAATCATCGTCTTCCTCAATTTGTGTTGTTCTTTTGTCCGCATCACCGACTTTTAACCTCAAACTCATTCACCCCAAGCAAATCTATTCTCCTGAAGCATCCGTTGAACGTCTGAACAACTTGCAAGCCAAAGCAAGCGGAGACATTATGGCACACCTTTCTCCTAACAAACCAGCAGCTTTCTTGGTCAACATATCAATTGGCAGCCCACCGGTCGAGGCGCTTCTCCACATGGACACATGCAGTGATCTTCTTTGGCTACAATGCCGTCCTTGCACCAACTGTTATCCACAAAGCCTTCCCATTTTCGATCCTTCAAAATCGTATACTTACCGCAAAGAAGCTTGCCAAGTCTTCAGACCTAGATTAACCTTTGACGCCAGAACCAAATCTTGCCGGTACTCCACGGAATACTTAGACGGTACAGGGAGCAGAGGTACACTAGTTAGAGAAACGCTAATGTTTAATACAATCTACGGTGAGTCTTCTTCAGCCTCTTTGCCAATCGTGGTTTTTGGTTGTGGCCATGACAACTACGGTAAACCAGAACAAGGAACCGGTGGATTAGGATATAAAAAGTTCTCGTTGGTTCACCGGTTCGGTTCAAAATTCTCATATTGTTTAGGCAGGTTGGACGATCCTTCTTACCCTCACAACGTCTTAGTGAGATACCGGTGCGAACATTTTGGGGGATACGACGTCGTTAGAGATCGAAGACGGATTGTATTACGTTAGAATGGAAGCAATCAACTTGGCACTACGTGAAAGCTAAAGGGTCTAAGATATTGTTCTTAATAATAGAATGAATTAAACCCTTTAGAGTGGTTTTTATCTTCGTGCGAAAGCTATTTAGCTACATGATAGCTTAGACCCTTTAGAGTGGTTTTTATCTTCGTGCGAAAGCTATTTAACTCAAAATTTCACTAACACACAAAAGAAGAGCGAAATACACATTAGAGCAACCTCAATAGAAACACCTTAATGTGGTGTCTTATTGATTAAATATTAATATTTTGTGTACTTTATGGATATAAAACAACTTCCAAGGCCGCTTGGTAACGGCGGCAAAGCAAATAAGCCAGACTAGATAGTCATTTCGTATTTCGATGTTCACATAATGACTTTAATGAATTAGTACTGTATCTAGATGGAGATTCAAATGCAGTACTACTATGCTTCCAATAAAAGGAATATATATGGATCAAAAGTTCAAATCTTACTAAATATCAAAAATATGAATGGTATGTAATGTGTTAGGATTTGGATACAAATTCAATTCTTCAGAAAACGATTAGACCAAGAAAATAGAGTGATACTGATACATACAGTCTATAGTTTCATCTTTGGAGAATATCTTCTATTTTTGGTCGATGTAAATTACATTATAATCAAAATTCAAAAATTATATATTTTTTTTCTTTTTATAGAAAAAGAAAACGACGATAGAGAATAAATAAAAGAGAAAATTCTATTAGTGGTTCTCTCCACCTCTGTTGCAATTCCACTAAAATTGAGGTTCAAACCTGGTGGTGGCTTTCTGTAAAAGTATGTGAGTTTAATTAATGGGCGTATGTAAAATGTTGGAATAGTAGCCCGGTGAGTTGTGAATCTTGTGATCCGTTGATGACAAAAAAAAAATATCATTAAAAAAAAAACATATCATTAAATACTTGAAATACCCTTAACCCATGTGAAAAAAGTTTACCACCCTTTTCCAACCCTACGTCTACCTTACCACAGTACCACTCATATTAATCAGCTTCAACACCATGGTCAGGTCAAGCAACAAATATGAGATACTATAGCTTTAATTGATCTCATTTAAAAGCAAATAGGATTGTGTTCCAAACATTTTCAATGTATTACTTTATTTTTTATTGTAAAATAGAATAATTATAAAATGCACTTGAATTTCTCTGCAATGTATTACTATATTTTCTACTCTAAAAAAATATTATAACTATGTTCTTGTTTTTTTATTTTTAAATTTATTATCAATTTCTATCATTATATTTTCTATTAAATATATGTTATCTGCATTTTAATTTTAAAAATTAGAGTGTTTTAGTATTTATAATCATCATAAAGAAATCAACACAAAAATAATTATTTACAAATTTTAAAGTGGAATGAGGATCAAAACTTGGCATTGGAGAAGGAAAATCTGACAAGGTCCATACTTGTCGACCGAACAAACAAAAAAAACGTGATTGGTGGATTCTCTTTTCATTCCACAGAACTGACATCTAGAATCTGTTTTCATTCCTCTGGTAACAACATTGTTAGCGACAGGTATGGTTTATTGAGGGCTCTCCACATGAAATATTTAATCTTGGGAGCAGTTAAAAATTGCCATACCTTCTCCTTAAAGGATATTGAGAGATGGTTGGAAGGAAGCTTCTCTGAACAGCTTCTCTTTGTTGTTTTGAATGGCAACCCAATATGCCGATTTCACCGAGAAATTGCCACTCTTGTGATTCCACACCGAAAAATGTTTAGAGGCCAAAATGAGTTCAACATTCCCAGGGAAGAAACCATCACTTTGTCTTTGTTCCAGTTCCAGAAAGTATACTAATCCCAAAAGAGGGAGTCTATCTTCAACTCAATGTAAGAGCATGTGCATTGGAAACTTTAAGAGTTGGTGTTTAAAAGTTATTTTTTGATTAAATTTAAATAAGTTTAATTTTTTAAAACACTTTAGTTATGCATACATGTCTAAAGCCCAAAAATAGATCCTATATTAGACACTTTTTATTAGTTTTGTATCTTTATTCTTAAGATTTAATATTAAAATAATGTTATTAGATCTTTTAATGTCTCCAATGCACATGCTCTAATAAGGTTTGTCGATATATATATTTGTGTCTAAAAACGGTTTAAATTTAAACGTCCATCTAATTAAAAAATGTGATTATTTCCATGATATCAAATTTTCTCCTACCATCTAATCATCTATAATTATATATATATATATATATATATATATATATATTATTTTCTACATAACTGCTAATACACATTACACCACAATTGCCTAAAACTTGGTAACATATCGGAATATTGGATCAATGGAAAACGAAAGAACATGTAACTATGAAGGAAATCATCAATACAAAACATAAACAACATACAAAGATTAACTAAAAACATCGGTTTACAAATAAACTATTCACACAATTATACAAAACCAAAGAAAATAAGACAATACTACAGAGTTAAAACACACAAAGATCAACAACTTCACAGATCACCAAAGCAAAAACAAGAATGAGATTAAATATATGAATTGACTTAAGAAAGATTCAAAGAAAGAGAGATCGAATCAACGGATTCTCTTGTAAAGGGAGAGGACAGAGATGATGGAGAGGAGGAGGAGGATGATCGACGCGACCAATGAGACGGCGATTGCGCCTCCGACGTGACGGCAAAACGTGTCGTAGACATGACAGATTTTGCCCCATCTCACGTTTTTGTTTCCCTTCAGACCAATGTACGCTACTCCACCTCCTGCTCCGGTCGCTGACGCCACTAGCCCTACCATCACCTGCCAAAACGTTATCGTTTTATCTTAGTAAAAAAACGTTTATAGTTAATTAGTACTATTATGCCATCCATTCAGTGAGTTTTGTCTCTTATACTATAGTAAAACTAATAGAGATGTTTAATTTGGTGTTTAGTTCTCTTCTATTTATACTTTTAATTTTGTTTTTAACGTCGAGAATAGTCCAAGTTAAACTTTTGTTTGGGGGTTTTAACCAATTGTTTGGTTTTCTTACTAAGTACATTAGCAAATAACGCGATTTGATTTCTGCATGTTTTTAGATTAATATTTATGGTTAAGTAAAAGAGGAATTACCGCATCCATAATGGCAAGATTTAGCAAGAGAATTGCAGAGCAAGAAGAAGGCTTCTTAAAAGCAGATACGGTGGCAAGTGTAGATAGAATGCTGTAAAAGCAAGCCACCGATAATGCTACCACAAAGTATCTGCATATTAACAAAAAAAGAGTAAAGTTAAAAACAATAAACAAAAAAAAAGAGAGATTATGTTATTAAATACTATAAAATATACAACATCACTAAAAGCTTATAATATGAAGATGCTTTTATCATCATGATTGGATATTTAGGCACTAACTGGTGTAAAATTAGTTGTCGAATGTCTTTACATTCAGCTAAATTTTGAAACTGTGACACCAGTTAAAGAAAAGAAAATTCGGCTGGAAATTCAGCTAGAAATTAAAGTGAATAAAAAGTTTAGCTGAAAAATTCAATTATTTTTTAAAATTTCAGTTATTTCATCAATTAATTTTCAACTAATACACTTTTACGTATGTTAATTTTTTTAATCAAAATTTAGTTACATAAAATTATATTTTTATTAAAATGATTAATCTATAATTATTCACATGTTATTATTCATTATACTTTTTGGGAATAATATTGATTAGTATGTCATATTGTATATTATGATACGTAGGGTTGGGTAGCTCTGCAAATTTTGGGACAGGTATCCGGTTCCCATCTGTACCTTTTCAAATTTCATGTCCCATTTTCGTTCAAAAAAATTCCCATCCGGGATCATTTATTTTTTCTCAAACGGGTACGGGAAGGGTACGGAAAGGGAACGAGAATAAGATCGGGTACCCGAACTTCCCGAATTTCTCAAATTTTCTCGATTTTTTCCAAAATTTTCGAAAATTTCCCGAAATTTCCCAAATTTTCCAAAATAATTACCCGTTTGGGAAGATATTTTACGTAAGAGAATTTCTCGAATTCGTCCCGTTTCCGTCCCGTTCTTATGGATTCCTTTTCGGGAATTGAAAAATTTTCCGTTTCCGTCCCAAACCCGTAAATTCACGTCTCAATTCCCGAAATTTCCAGGGTTAGTAGGCCTGCTTGCGAAATTTTCATGGTTAGTAGGCCTGCCTGCGAGTTCGGTTCTTTCGGGTAATTTGGTTCGGGTAGTTTGGTTTTTCGGATAGTTCGGATTTAGAAAAATTGGCCGAAACTAACCGAAATATAATTCGGTTCGGTTCTCGGATAGTTCGGTTCTTCGGTTCGGTATAATTCGGTATAGTTTGGTAAGGTTTATTTTAAAAAAAAAAATCGGGTAACCATTCGGTTTCCATAACAGAATCGAGAACCGAACTAATTTTCAAACTATATCAGATCGGAACCCTATTATAGCATATAATAATATTTGTTTTACAATAAATAAAATCATATATAACTTTTTAAAAACTTTTGTTTAAACAAAAATTAAATGAAACAGGACAAAAATCTAATAAATAATAAATGTGATATTTTGAAAACATGATATATGAGTGTTTTCTGATGACTATCTCGCACAAATTAGCTAAGAGTTAAAAAAATTTAAAAGACTCGAAAATAACTGTTAATTTCAATTAAATAAAAAAAAATTGTTATTTTATAAGTAGAATAACTATAATTTTATAAATTTTAGATGGAATTTATAACATGATAAGTAATCAATGAAAATGAAATATTAAAATTTTGGCAATATATTTTATTTATTTCGTAACCATTTAACTTCTAAATATTTTCAGTTATTCAGCCAGATTCTTTGATTACCATTTGAATTAACAGTTATTCAGCCAGATTCTGCGAAAAAGCACATAAAAATTCAGCCAGATTTCACATTTAGCAAAATTCATATGTTACCATTCAGACCCTTAATAGATTGAGTCCTTCGTTAAATAACTTTAGGCCAACTTATACTTGACTTTCTAAAATCTTTGTTTCTAAATCCCAACTACTCCCACAATCAAAAATATATATATAAAAAAATACTCCATATAATATCGACCATTTGCATAGATTATTTGTTAAATATATGCTTTAACCTTTTGATACTATATATATAATATTTGTTTAATATATATGATGGATCCGAAATTATATATTTTTGTATGTATATATATAGAAAAAATCATATGCTTTGACCAGCCTTTGATTCTATTAGTGTGATCTTATCATTGTATTACACCATCCAAATTTGACATGACTTTCTTCTAGCTCGGATTAAAATATGGTTTACTAATTAAGACCCATGCTTTGTATCAGACAATGTATTTCACAATGTATCCTACTTGCATTTCACAATGTTTCCTATCTTGTATTGTATTTTCTGTTGGTAATAAAACTTTAGATGAAAAAAAAAAATTAAGACCCATGCTTAAAAGAATAACCTCTATTACAAATTAGTTTTTGGTCCTTGCCAACAAGTTACAACGTTACTTCAACATAATTCCAAATTAGCTTTTCTTTGTACTTTATTTGACTATATGACCTATAATATACGAATCACATATGGACTTCGCCACTTACTTTTCTTAAGATGATCAATCAATTTCGACGAAAATAATAGAAATATATACAGAGGAATAATGAATGAATAATTTTTTTTTTGTTACTCAAAAATTTAAGGCTGAAACCTGTAATCTCTTAAGATTCAGAACCACATCATGTAATATTAGTGCTGTCTTAAACATCAATCGATTCTCTAACTTCTAAACTTTGCCTAAGATAATTTTTTAATTAAGCTATTGACACTTGGTAATAATGAATGAATGAATAATTAGGATGAACTTACATAAAAGCCGGCGAGTGGGTGAACTTGGCATCAGGCATACGAATGGGAGTTCCAGGAATTGTCTTGCTCTGATTACTGGTAACCATCACCAAAATTGATGTCAAAGTGGCTGCAAATAGAAATAATCTTAACACAACTTGAGTTAGCCAACAACTCTTCGTCGTGGTGCTGCTTCCTGGCACGGTCGATTTCTCCGTGTCCAACGTCGATTTGGTATCATCGGAACCCATCGATGGCTAAATCTTGAATTTGTTAGAGAATGTGATGAGTTTTGTGTTATGGGGAGGTGGTGATATTTTTTTGGTACGTTGAAAGGGGGATTTATACCGAGTGTGTATGTGTGTGTTTCGAAGAAGAAAACATAATTGAATTGTTATTTTTATAATGATGTTAATTTAGTATTATAATATAAAGTCGTGGGATTAAGATGGTTGGTGTTTCGGACACGGCAGATATTTTTGAATATTACGAGTCAATATGTTCATCTAATCATCCGTAATAATCTCATCTTCTGGCGTTCTCATCTTTATTGGTAGTCTTATGGTATTTGTTAATGTGAAACTACGCTAAATTGTATATATGTAATTGCTTGTTGTGTTCATCCATATTAGACCAAAAAAAGGACAGTCGTATCCTGTTACGAATACGAAAGACCGAGTTGACATTTTTTATTATTATTTCCATATTTTCTTTTATTATGAGGTATATTATTAATTACTAGTTGATAATCCGCGTCTTGCGCGTGGTGAGAGATTTATATTTTGTCGGGTAAGTGAATTTGAATTTAAAATATAATAATTTCTAATTATTTTAATATCAAATTTTCATTAAATTCTTATTAATCAACCGGATTAATAAAATAATATTTAGTTTTGTTTAAGTGAAGTCGAATTTATTTATTATTATGTTTTTTATAATTGAAAAATTAAACTATAGTAAAATATTTTAATTCAGTTTTTTATAAAAATTAAACTATAGTAAAATATTTTAATTCAGTTTTTTATAACATAAATTGTTATGTTAATAAATCTGATTTTTAAGTGAATCTAGTTTTTTTATAAATTAGATATATTTTAATTCAGTTTTTTAAGTGAGTGTCATTTATTTTGGTGCTTTTTAAAGAAATTTCGGATTATACTCAATAACTTGGTGGACAAACCATATATCAGTTTTTCTTTATTTGTAAAAACAACATTTAATGTCATGTCAAAAAAAAAATATTTCGATATTTTTTGGATTAAATTTAATTTAAGTAATTTTAATATCTAATGTAATATCTGAAAGAAACTGATTGAGAAACATATAAAATGTCTTTGTGAAAGTGGTTGTGTGCATATTATGTTGTCTTTGATGTCTCAAGTTCGATTCCTCCAAAAACAATTTAGTATTTTTTTATATTAATTTTATTACTATTAATTAATTATGTCAGAATGAATGTGGTGCTGATACATCAGCAAAATGGCACCATTATAAATAAAATGGTTTGTGAGAATGTTTCTCAATTAATATATAGGGATATGACATTTCATAAATCTCCTTCTACAGAAAAAGAGTTACATGCACTGTTAATTTGTATAACATAGATATATTTTCGTATTATGTAGGGGCCCTACAGTAGGGCTTTTTCTATTGCGTAGATAAATAGATATGTATGCTAATATAAAATAATTACATCATTCTCACCCCTGTCACCCATATATTTCAATATTTTTTTACATTTTAAACATAACTATCTACAGTATTAAAAGAAATAAATTAACTAATTTGACTTTTAACTTCCAAGGTACGTAATGCGTTCATCATTGTAGTAATTGATAGAGAAACTAATAGTTAATGCCATAATGTAAAAAATAAATGAAGATTGAGGGCTTGATTGGTTCTTACGCTACCATACACAAACGCAGTTTTTGCGGGTGGTAGCGGTTGTTGGGGTTTGCCAACAATCACACAAAATATTTTCTACCGTTTCGAACTGTTTTTTATCGTTCAAAATCAAAAGCTCATTCCAGCTAGCGTTTGCAATTGCGGGCGATTGCGGATGGATAATTAAAAAAATAAAAAAATAAAAAAACACAAAATTTATTTAAAATAAATAAATAAATATATATATATATATATAAGAAACTTTTAAAAAAATTAGATTTAAATATTATAATTACAAATAAATAAATAAATTTGATATTTTTTAACTAATATTCATTAACAATCTTTCATAATATTATATGTATAAGATTTATAAACTCTAATTATTTTATTTTCATCACTAATGTATATATCACAACTAAAATTCTTTTCATCTAACATCTTTATACAAAAAAAGCAATTTCTCTATTAAAATCATAACTTTTATCCAAACTAAAAAAATTGAGAAATAAAAGTAATAATTTTTATAATTAATTATGTTAAATTAATAACTTTATAGTTTTATATTATAATATAGTTTTAATATTCTTTATAGTTATAAAATATGTTTATATTGTTAATTTATTGTTTAACTGCTATTGCATCCGCAAGTTAACCAGTCGTAAATATTCCGCAAACGCATCCGTTTCTAACTGCTGAGCTAGTCGTACAACCCGCTTAATAACGCTGTTAACCGCAATCTCCCGCTTTCGCAAACTTCCGCAACCGCAAACGCAACCGCTGCATTTAAACCAGTCAGGCCCTGAGTCAGACCTTCTTCTGCGGGTCGATAGTTTTGACGGCTATAATCACGCTTAGCACTTGATGTAAAAATGAAGCTACTAATGAAACTACAATTAAAAGAAGTAATCTTGTTTTCTTCAAATTGTGTGTGAATACTGCTGAATAACTGAAAAGGCATATTCTAGTGTTATTACCGTATGAGGATAATGACGAAGGCTTCCATGACAATTCCATCATCACATTTTTGTCTTTACTCGTTTAGTCGTTTGGATAAACGTTAAAGGGTAAACTGACCATGTTCATAAATAAGTTGTCTTTTTGGTAACAAAAAATATATGTAAAAAAAAGTTTCAGTTCAGTTCCGAAATAAGTTTTGAGTTCGCCAATTTAACGACCAAATTAAGCTAAATTAATATGAACTCGATAAAAATCAGTTTATGGTCTACACTAGCAAAACACTAGAACTTAGTAGTGATCTATATGAATAAAAAACTGGTTATAATTTTAAACAATATAAAACAAAAAAATTTAGCCGAGTGCCGACTAATATTAAACCAGATAAATTTATGGAACGCTGTTAATGGTCAGACTAGATTTTTGATATTTTATTTATAAAAGCAAAGAAACTTCATGAATACTTTTAAAATGATATGATACTATTAAAAACACTATTTAAAACTTCGGTTGAACAGATTCCATCCTTCAAACATCTTGGTATCATAATTATTATGTTTTTTTTCTGTTTGATAGCTCATAAATATAATGTTGATCATGGTTCGTCACACATACCAAATTATGGTTTAATCGATTGTAGTTTAAATAAGATAAGTGAGCCTTCAATAATTGATGAGCACTTTTATAGTTTTATGCATGAAAAAGTGGCAACTAAAGAAGATACGTTAGCACTGGTGTGCTGGAGATGGTTTTGTTTTTTGTTTTGTTCAGTGGTGGTTCGATGTCCCTTTCTGCTGATGTTGTGCTTGTTGTTTTCGGGTTAGTCCTTCTAGGCAGTGGTGCTATCGTGTTAGGTTCTGCTCAATGTTGGTTTTTTCTAGTTTCTTTGGAGGGTTGTATAAGTGCCTCAGTTCACCGGAAGTTTGTTGCAATCAAAATGTTTTAGTTTTCCTATTCAGCTTATTGACTTGTGTATTTAGATTCTTCATAAAAGTATCTGTCTTTGTTTTAGTCTATATCGGTTCTTTATTTTAATATTAGTTCAGATGAAAAAAAAATAAACGTTAGGCCATTAATTATCAGTATTTTATTTTAAAATAGGGAAAAAGGAAATTCACAAAGAAAATAATAAAATAATTAAGGCAAGCTGTCTTGAATAAACGAAGATCGTTGCCTTGAAAGTTGGAAAATGTAAATGATAAGGCAATGATCGCGACAGCGAAGAATACGTATATGATTAATTATCTTGACCGCAACTTTTTTTTTGTTCCTCCAAAATTTTTCATCCAGAGTCTACGCCTACGTGATTCTTCTTTCTATGCACGTTAATTATTTTTCAATTGTTCATTTACACATATATATTATGCGTTTTCCACCAGTCAATCTTTTAAAGGCAACAATTACTTTCATATTGCAAATATCTGAAAGCAGCAAGCTGGTAAGATCGTTCTGTTGATGAGGAGAAGTCTTTTGACTGGGATTTGAAAACCGAGCATATGAACCAAAATAAATCAAAACAGAAAGTAGTGGCCCAATATAAATGGAAGAAGAAAGAATTGGGCCCGCAGAAATCATTCAAGCCCAAAACGAAATCGATGTGAGATCATGTGCGCGCCAAGGCACCTCTCGTATGAACTGTACATGGACACGAGATTCCTCTCTGTTCAAATCCTCATTTGCGATAATTGTCAGAAGAAAAGTATCCGACCAAAATTCACTTTAATTTTCCTTTTTTTAAATATAATAGTTACTTTTGTTAACATTTAATATAACAGTACTATCTCTCTCAAAATGCAAAATTACATATTTTGAAGGAAAATGTACTTTTACATATTACATTTGAGAAAAAAGTATGCCGTTTAATTTCCTGGAGAAACAGAAACACTTTACACGTCGATGACACGAAACTTTTAATCTTGAGAATATATTCAAGAAGAACATCTTCAGGTGTGTTAACATACATCAAATACGGTTTCCTTTTCGTATATAATTAAGACTCAAATAATAAGAATATTTCAGGTGATGACCCAACTAATTAGGTTAAACGGAGACCTGACTATCGTTCACTACTTCACTTCATACACTACATAATGCATTTATGTGCTCCACCGAATGACCATGGCCCACTCCATTACATAGGTTGATAGTTAATGCACTAGTATTAACATGTAAGTATGTAATACTTATAGAGTTCTTAACCATAATGGGTTGATAATTAATGCATGATTCACAAAATTTCCACTTTATTAATTAACATAGGATGATTAACATTCTTCCTTTTCTTACTACGAACGTTGACAACAACGTTACTCAAATGATTTTCCCTAACCATTTTGATATAACCAATGCAAATTAATGCATATAATTGCTTTTGTAAATAAAGAAAAACAGGTTTGCACATTCAAACTCTGATATAAGTTATGCACAAATAGGATCTACGCATGCAGGTGTATCCATATATGGATACTAGAAGAGATAACAAGCATACTATAAGAATACATTATCTTTTTGTTTCAAAATTCGCGCGATTAGTCAAAATATGATTGATTCTATAGAGATATCTTTGAATATTATAGTTTTTACATATTTCCCGAAAATTGAAAGTATTTTCGGATTCATCGAATGCATACTGAATATATAGCTATGCAAAATCAAGTTCAACGACGCGTCTAAACACATATTTAAGTTGAGTTTTTTATATAATTAAAGTATTATCATTATTTAGAATTAATGAGATGCTTCTTACAGATTATAAAAGGATCAAGACAAAGATTTTCCTCAAGTACATCCATCATCGTGATATATATATACATAATTCTATATAAAGAGAACGAGAATTTGGTCATTCGAGCTGCGAAAGGCTGCATATGCATGTGTTGGTGGTTTAAAGGGAAAAGTGAAAATGTAATTTTTATATATACATGTGTTGACGTGTTGTGACAGCAATGGATTAGATAAGACGATAATTTCGGTTTAACTAGTGAACAAGGACATACAAGTACTTTCTGCAAAGCTTGTATTCACCCACTTAGATTCTCCCAATGATCACGATCAGTTTGTCTTTTATTCTTTGTCCTACGAACATGTCTATTTATCTTTTTCTTTTTTTTCTGTATGATTTTTAAACTTACTAAAATCTCGTATCTTTGTTTCGTTGTTGATAAAAGAGTAAAAAAACTCAAATGCCAAAGGTCGAACAAGAACACCTCATTCTACTATCATTATTTCTCAAACACATTTAAGTACTCAAATTTGATTAAATATGATGTATTTGTGTCCTGTGTAACCATCTTATAACCTGTGCAACTAGAGCATTCGAACTGTTTAAAAACAAAACAAAAAAGTCTTGAAAAATAATCATGTAAATTATATCTTATAATTTAATTTAAAAAATTAACACATCAAGTATACTTTTAATTAAAATATATGAATTAGGTCTAGAAATAGCTTGAGAAAGTCCTTAATCCATTAGAGAAAAAAAATTAAGGAAGACAGACTATAATTAGAGTAATAAAAACAATTATATATATATATATATATATAATTACGCGTTCGTAGTTATTATATTGATTATAACTACAATATCTTACAAAGTAATGGACTAGGACACATGAAAAAGGAGTTATGAAAGAAAAATTAAATTGAAACTCATACGAATCTTAGATAACATTGTAGGTTATCTAGTATACTACTAGATTACTAGTTATAATATATATATATACTTTAGTTAAAAAAAAAAATATATATATATATATATGCCCTCTCATCAAGCTTAAACAAACGACCTTATTTCTCTACGAGATCATATTACGAGAGAGCAAAGAGCAAAACATGTCAAAGTACTTTCACAGCCTCTCACAAACACCACACAGGCTTAAGTCCAGGATGCTCGCCACATGGACTCCTGACCAAGAGGTCAACCAAGTCCGCCTCCGTTCCGGCGCCGACATGAAGCGCAAGCTCCGGTGGTTCGACCTCGTCTCTCTCGGCGTTGGTGGAATGCTCGGAGTCGGTGTCTTCGTCGCACGTGACATCTCGGGACCGGCTGTATTCATTTCCTACATCGTCGCCGGTTTCTCGGCACTTTTGTCCTCACTTTGCTACTCCGAGTTCTCAGTCAACGTCCCTGTCGCCGGCGGAGCTTTCAGTTATCTCAGAGTCACATTCGGTACACATATATATCTATACTTCTATATTTATTTGCCTGTTCCTTTCTCTTTTGCTTCTTAATAAGTTTTCCCTTATACTTTGTACAAAAAGCTAGAAACAAGATTTTTTAGTAGTTAAGAGAAAAAAAAAAAAGAAGATTTTTTAGTAGTTAAGGTGACATTTTATAAAGAAACGTAAGTGTATTTCAGAGTTAAATAATTAATATAGCATTACGAAGAAATTAAGCATGCATGCATGTAACTAAGAACTTAATTAGGGAACAAGATAAAATATAACTTTATAAAAAAAATATTATGGTGTTGGTAACGCTTTAAAATCGAACAATTAAATTTAGCAGATATATTCAATTTCGTCATAGTATAAAAAAAGTAAATTTAATAAAAACAAACGAGCGTTGAACAAAATTAAAAAAAAAAACATGAGCTTGAAAAAACTAGAAACAAAAAAAAAAAACTAATGTTAGGCATTTTTATATTTTACCTACACAAAATTAATTGTTTTATTAAGAGAAAAAAAGGACACGTAAATAAGTTGTCAGCTCTCGCAGTCAGGCTCTACATAGAATTGACTCAGGCAGATCTAAAAAACATGGTGAAGAACATGGTACTTTACATGTTCATATCCTCATGTGCGATAATTGTCAGAAGAAAAGTATCTGACCAAAATTCACTTTAATTTTTTTTTTTTAATATAATAGTTACTTTTGTTAACATTTAATATAACAGTTTCTCTCTCAAAATATTTTGAAGGAAAATGTACTTTACATTTTACATTTGAGAAAAAAGTATGCCGTTTAATTTCTTGAAGAAAAAGAGAGTACATTTTACATTGAATATAAGAACCCTATACGTACGAGTAACGAGTGTATATTATCTATCTATAAACACGAGGGGCCAGGTGAGTTCATTGTTAGAGTCGGGATTCGTATCCCCTCTTAAAAGTCCGATATGATTTAAGATCGGCTAGTTTATCACTAACACTAAAAAGCCCGACCAGATTTCATGTCGGCCCATAGAAGACGGAAGCATACGATAAAACGAAGATGAGCCAGGTCGGCCGTCTTTTGTGATCCACATTAAGGACCGGCCTGAATACTCGCCAAACGACATCAAGAACGACCGATCAGAAAATCGTGGAAACACATCATCTCCACATAAATTGAGATCGCATATCGCCTCCGACAGTGGTGCGGATAATGGGGGCGCACTCAGTCTCCCACTCACCAAAAAGGTGCCACTCGGTCTTCACTCACGCGGATTGTCTCCCACTTAGCCGCACTGAGTTTCCCACTCAATTTCTCTATTATTCTAGTACCCATACCTTTCGATATGGATCGTTAGATCGAATCAATCCGGATCGCCCATTTCTCGGGTGTGTTTTGTATAAATATACAGGAGGCTGAATAATAAAAGGATATCCAATTTCTCTCCCGAAACCTTGAGACTGACTTTTTACTTAAGTCTTTTATTCATCTCCAAAGTCAGTTCGTCTTATTCTCAAATACTCTCCCAAACCCATTAACTCTCGTTAACTCTGTAAAGAGCCGATTTGAGTTATTATATTTGGTGCCGTCTGTGGGGAACTGCGAAAGTCTTTTGGGAAGGACGAAGGATTCAAGGATGACCGATACCTCCATATCGATCGATCCAAGAGCTATTGGCACCAATCAAGCCCGATATGAAATCCTAACATCAGATCGGCCAGAAGGAAGCACCAACCTAGACCAGCAAGTCTATCTTCTACTTGATCGACGTACCGACCCGGCAACAGGTCCGTCCGTTACGGAAGAGGCCGACCAGCGTCGAACTAGGGACCTAGAGCGGAGCGATCCGACGCCAGAGGCGCAGACTCTACCTATCCCTCCAGCTCTGAATGTCACCGACCTCATGAAGAACTTCTCAGCACAGATCCAAAAGGGAATAGATGAGCGCCTCGACCTGCTCAGAGCCGAACAGATCGCATATCACGACGATATCGATCATGTTCTCAAGACGCGCCTCCCAGCTGACATCATCACTGGCCCAGAAGAAGGGACGACTCCACCGTGTAACGTCGGAACCAACCGGTTAATCAACAACTTGTTCACATCCACCCCAACGACGGATCTACGTCAAAGACAGGAAGGATCCAATGCCCGCTCAAGGGCTATCAATCACGCAACGACCCTAGCATCTCTTACGCCTTTCGAGGCAGAACTCATACATGAACGACTCGACAATATGGACTCCAGAGTCCATAACGCGGACACAACGGCCCCCGAGTTGGAGAAACTTCTTCGGCAAACCGACCAGACGCCGTTCAAATCAGCTATTACCAGCGCCCCCATGAAGGATCTTGGCAAAATAAAATTGCCGACCAGCTATAGCGGCAATACAGACCCAGAGAGACATCTGGCGGCATTCAAAGTCGCCTTGGGCCGAGCACGTGTTCCCGAAAATGAGCGGGAACGCCCTTACGTGGTTCTCACGTCTGCCGTCAAACACGATAGGCTCGTTCAAAGAGTTGCAAAAAAAATTCCTAACCCACTATTCGCTTTACATCGACACATCTACATTGGAGCTCGATCTGTGGTCCTGCGTACAGGGCGACACAGAATCAATTCGCAGCTACCTAGACCGTTTCAGATCGATCGTTTCACGTTGTAGGCTCCCCGATGAAATCACTCTCGGGATCCTGATCAAGAACTTACGAGACGACCAGGCATTCTGCGATAAACTAAAAACCGGAAAGGCCAAAACCCTGGAGGACGCCCTACACAAATCCACCGGATATATCATGATAGAGGAGGATAGGGCACGCAAAGCGAGTAAATTCGCCGATAAGAAACCGCGACCCCCGTCCAGATCAGCAATCAGGAGCATCGTCAGCATCTGGATGGAAGCGATAGGAATCGCCGAAGCGTAAACACCGCGTCTCGACCGCCGGGTTGGAACAAATATGACCGTAACAACCCTAGAACTGCGGACGACAAGGGGCAGTTGAAAAAAGAAGTGGGAAGACGGAGAAATCAAGTTCCCGGAACCACGCGACCACGATCGACGCCCAAATAACAGCAATGACCCAAGCAGGCGCGACGGAAGTGACGACGTGAGAAAAAGGGACGATGACAAAACGCCGCCTCCCTCACCCACCCGACGTCGAATCAACATGATCATGGGAGGTCTCCTGTTTTGTATGGACTCCATCAACTCCATAAAAAGGTACGAGCGGAAGGCCGCAAACGCCCGCAACGACTCGTCTGCCCTCTTTACCGACGATATTCATATCACATTCACGGAAAGAGACGCGCGCGGAATCGACCGACCTCACAACGACCCCCTGGTCATATCCCTAGTTATCGGAGACGATGACGTCTCAAAAATCCTTGTCGACACTGGCAGTTCGGTCGACTTGATTTTCAGAAACACTCTCCGCAAGACCTCTAACCGGCTTCACAGGAGATTCCATCTCGACGATTGGAACCATCCTACTACCCGTTCGGGTCGGAGGGAAAACAACACTTGTCAGGTTCGACGTCATCGACCGATATGCAATATATAATGTCATCCTCGGTACCCCTTGGATCCACTCCATGCGAGCAGTGCCATCCTCTTACAACCAATGCGAGAAGATGCCGATCAAGGATAACATTTTCACTATTCGTGGTGATCAGACGGTATCGCGACATTGCTACATCGACAAGCAACGAGTTCGAAACACTTCCACATTCATGATCGATAATAACAACGACCTCGATCCAAGAGTCGTTCATCATGAGAAGCCAAAAGCGACCTCGTCGAGCAAATCAACATTGACGATAAGCATCCAGAGAGACGCGTCGGGATCGGTACAGAACTACTCCCGAGTATACGGCACGAGCTGATCATTATCCTCCGGGAAAACGTTGAGACCTTCGCCTGGTCGATGACCGACATAAGGGGCATTGATCCAAGCATCACCAAACACGAGCTTTTTGTGGACGCTACATTCAAACCAATAAAGTAGAAGCATCGAAAGCTCGGATCGGAACGTGCTCAGGCCGTCCACAATGAGGTTGACAGGTTGTTGCAGGCTGGATCGATATCCGAGGTGAAATACCCCGATTGGTTGGCTAATCCGGTAGTCGTGAAGAAGAAAAGCGGCAAGTGGCGAGTTTGCGTCGATTTCACCGACGTAAACAAAACGTGCCCGAAGGACAACTTCCCGCTCCCCTGGATAGATCAGCTTGTCGAGGCAACGGCCGGCAATGAACTTCTGTCCTTCATGGACGCCTTCTCGGGTTATAACCAGATCCTCATGCATCCCGAGGACAGCGAGAAGACCACTTTCATTACGGATCGGGGAACGTACTGCTACAAGGTCATGCCGTTCGGCCTAAAAAATGCGGGAGCCACTTACCAACGTCTTGTGAATAACATGTTTCGTCATCAGCTGGGGAAGACAATGGAAGTATACATCAACGATATGCTTGTAAAATCTCTGAAGGCCGACGATCACATAACTCACTTACGAGAGTGCTTTCACATACTCAATCAGTACGGCATGAAACTTAATCCGACAAAGTGCACGTTCGCAGTCATTTCGGGCGAATTCCTTGGTTGTCTGGTTACACAGCGCGACATCGAGGCCAACCCGAAGCAGATCTCGCCGATCTTGGAATTACCTTCCCCAGAGAGCACACGTGAGGTCCAACGGCTCACAGGCAGAATAGCCACACTGAACCGCTTCATCTCAAGATCAACAGACAAGTGTCTACCTTTCTATCAGCTCCTGCGCGGCAACAAACGTTTCGAGTGGGACGAGAAGTGCGAAGAGGCTTTCCAGCAACTAAAGGCATACTTGTCAGCACCACCAATCCTCGCGAAAGCGGAAAATGGCGACACTTTGCTACTATACATCGCTGTTTCTAGCGCGGCTGTAAGCGGTGTCCTAGTTCGAGAGGATCGGGGCGACCAGAAGCCGATCTTCTATATAAGCAAGACCCTGGACAGTGCAGAGATACGCTATCCCACCTTGGAAAAGCTGGCTCTGGCCGTCGTCGTTGCGTCCCGCAATCTGCGCCCGTACTTCCAGTCACACACGATCGTCGTCCTCACCAAGCAACCTCTTCGCACCATACTCCAGAGTCCAACTCAGTCTGGACGAATGGCAAAATGGGCAATCGAGCTATCCGTGTTCGACATCGAGTATCGAAACAGCAGCTGCGCCAAGTCTCAAGTTCTGGCCGATTTTCTCATCGAGTTAGCTCCCGAGCTGACCAACGATAATCCAGCAGCTCCCGAGCTCTGGACTTTATTTGTCGATGGCGCATCATCGCGTGTTGGCTCTGGTGTCGGCATTCAACTACAGTCACCAACCGGAGAAATCCTCGAGCAGTCCATCCATCTCGAATTCTCAGCATCAAACAATGAAGCCGAATACGAATCACTAATAGCCGGACTTCATTTAGCTCGGGGTATGAACGTCGAACATATCCAAGCTCACAGCGACTCCGAGCTCATCGCAAAACAGTTCAATGGAGAGTACGAAGCCAATGACGAACGAATGGGCGCCTATCTTGCTCTAGTGCAGAACCTGGCCGAGGAATTTCAAACCTTCGAACTTCTCCAGATCAGCCGATCCAATAACAAAGCAGCCGACGCTCTCGCCGCTCTCGCATGTGTAAGGATTCTGCCTTGAGACGTACGATACCAGTTGAAAGTATCACTTCACCTAGTATCGCATCTTTTCAGGTTGTCTACGCCATTGAGCAAACAGACGCCGATGTTATTTCTGCCTACGCAGCAGATTGGCGGGTCGAAATTCGAAGCTTCCTGGAAACAGGGGAGTTACCACCTGAAAAATGGTCAGCTCGACGTTTGCGCGCCCGTAGCGCCAAATTCACTGTCGCTAACAATATCCTTTGTCGCTGGACGGCTTCCGGGACACTACTCACCTGCATGCACGGAGATCAAGTAAGTCGAGCCATTGAGGAAACCCACAACAGAGCTGGAGGGAACCATTCCGGTGGACGCTCCCTCGCTCTCAAAATAAAAAAACATGGGTTTTTCTGGCCGACATTGCAGGAAGACTGCGAGAAGTACGCAAGGAAGTGCGAATACTACCAACGACACGCCCCGATGATACATTAACCAATGGAGCTGTTGACATCGGCCTTTCCACCTTACCCATTTATGCGTTGGGCCATGGATATCGTCGGTCCGATACCGTCATCTCGCCAACGTAAGTACGTGCTTATAATGACAGACTATTTCACTAAGTGGGTGGAAGCCAAAGCCTTCGCAAGCATCAAGGACAAGGAAGTACAGAGATTCGTCTGGAAGTATATCGTCTGCCGACATGGCTTACCATACGAGATCGTCACAGACAACGGATCACAGTTCGTCTCAAAGAACTTTGAAGGTTTATATGAACGATGGAAAATCCGCCTGAACAAATCCACTCCTAGACACCCGCAAGGAAACGGTCAGGCTGAAGCAACGAACAAAACAATCCTAGACGGCATCAAGAAACGTCTCGACTCTAAGAAGGGTCTTTGGGCCGACGAGCTAGACGGAGTTCTCTAGTCACATCGAATGACTCCCCGGACGGCCACAGGAAAAACTCCATTTTCACTAGCATACGGCTGCGAAGCGATGGTAACGGCCGAAGTGAACGTCGGCAGCTTGCGACGCACAGTCCTCCCAGAAAACCCCGACCTCAACGACGAAATGCTTATCGACAATCTCGACACTTTCAAAGAAACAAGGAACCATGCCCTTCTCCGGATGCAGAACTATCAAAATCAAGCAGCACGCTACTACAACAAAAAAGTCCATAATCGGCACTTCGATCAGGGTGACTTGGTCCTTCGAAAAGTATTCGAAAACACTAAGGAAATCAACGCCGGCAAACTCGGTGCCAATTGGGAAGGACCCTATGTTATCACAACGGTAGTCAAGCCAGGAGTCTACCGACTTGAAACAACAGCCAGCGATGAAGTACCCCGAGCTTGGAACTCTATGAGCCTCAAGAGATATTTTTATTAAGGTCGGCACTTTAAGTTCGGCGCCAAAAAAAAAAAAAAAAAAAAATTACGCACTCATACGAGTACTATGAACTGCAGAGCTGTTTGATCCCCAGAAGGGGTACGTAGGCAACCCGTCTTAAGACGGGTACAACTGCTCTCCCCAAACAAAAACGGGGGGACTAAAATCTCTAAAATCTGTAATGCGAGTTCTGCGACACTATAATCAATAAAATTAAAGCTTTCTACATCATACTTGGTAAACTCGACAACTTTGCCACATCTTATCAGCTCGGCAGATATACCACGTTTATCAGCTCGGCAACTTTGCCACATCTTATCAGCTCGGCAGATTTACCACGTATATCAGCTCGACAACTTTACCACGTATATCAGCTCGGCAACTTTGCCACATCTTATCAGCTCGGCAGATTTACCACGGATATCATCTCGGCAACTGTGCGACAATATCTCAGCTCGGTAACTTTATCAAACCTAACATCGTCATCCCAACCAGATGCTTCGATTCGCCTAAAGCTGAGTCTGATCGACTTAGTTCGGCATCCCAAAGCCAAGTCCACTTGCATGCGTTCTAACGCCGCGTATTACCGCATATAAAGCCGACCTGATTCGCAATATCTAAAACATATAGTCTGTCTCTTATACACATCTAGATGTGTATAAGAGACAGCATCTTATCAGCTCGGCAGATATACCACGTTTATCAGCTCGGCAACTTTGCCACATCTTATCAGCTCGGCAGATTTACCACGGATATCATCTCGGCAACTGTGCGACAATATCTCAGCTCGGTAACTTTATCAAACCTAACATCGTCATCCCAACCAGATGCTTCGATTCGCCTAAAGCTGAGTCTGATCGACTTAGTTCGGCATCCCAAAGCCAAGTCCACTTGCATGCGTTCTAACGCCGCGTATTACCGCATATAAAGCCGACCTGATTCGCAATATCTAAAACATATAGTATGTAAGCCGATCGAACTCGCAACCTATATTCTACTTAGATTATTTCTAAGTTATATCAATAAAAATGCCGACCTGTCTCGCATATCGGGATTCAAACTTAGAAAAGAAGTGGTGCAAATCATGTTAAGCCGAGCATCTCGCATATTCTGTATTCACACTTCGCTCTTTAAAAGCCGGACACAGATCCGCATCCTCAAGTCCTATAAAATTATTCAGCCGACCAGGTCGCGTCTTGTAGTCGACTCGGTAATTTTTCTAAGTGTTAAAAATACTGCCGACCAGATCCGCATATTTTACGCTTAAATCTATAGTCGCACGAATTTTAATGCCGATATTTACATCACACACTCGTGTTCGTACTCTGGAAGACGATCATTCTTTAAAAAAATATATACATCTGTTTTTCTTTAAATTCTTGGTTTAAGGTTTGGGAAAATATAATCCAAGTCAAAAAATGATAATAAAACCAAAAATAAACATAGTCTTACATCGGTTACAAAATAACACTTAGCCAAAAACGAAATACATTGGGGGTGATCAGTCCCGGTCTTTTCGATCTCCTTCTCGACGACCTCCTCGGTCCTTTCCACTTCGGGCGCGTTCTCCCCGGTCGCACCTTGATCGGCATCCTTCTCTTGAGCTTCAGGAGGCTCTTGACCTTCTGCCAAGCTCGGCGGAGCAGACTCAGTTGCAGCCGGCACATCAGGCTCAATCACAGTCACCGGCGCAGCGGGCTCAATTGCTCTCATCGGCACGACAGGCTTTAGCAGAGCGACTGTCCTTTTCTCGCCAAAAAACACATCGAGAGTGAGGATTTTTCAGCTCTCCGGCTTCGAAACTCACTTCCTCGAACTCAGCTTCCTTGGCTTGCGACTCCCGGATGTTGATCGCCCCTTTTCCCTTCACAGATTTGAGAAACTCGAAACCTTGTCTCTCAAAGATCCCGATTGCACGCTCGGTTCTTTTCCCCTGAGCTGTGGTAGTGATGAGCCTGTCCGCTTCCTCCCTCTGGGCCAAATACCTTTTCATTTTTTGGACAATAGCGGCGTAATGATTGTTCACTTTCCACATCGCGTCCCTGGCAGCCTCACGGATTTTGAACGCAGAAGCCTTTTCTTGTCGGTATTTATCGCTGGCGCGTTTTGCAGTCAACCGCCACTTTTCGGCCTCCTCCCGGGTCGCCTTAAGAGACTCCCTCGCCGCACGAGTCTCGTCCCCAAGCCTCGAGGATTTTTCCTTCTCCTGCTCGAGCTCCTTGGCCGCTATTTCCAGCTCGACACATCTAGCTCTCTCCGACTCGAGACTCTCTTTGAGTGACTCCAGCTCGGCTTGGTTATCCGCGCACTTCTTAGCGTCACGGTCATAACCGCACATCACGTTTAACATCGTGCTAAGGGCCTAAAACAATTGATAAACACAAACATCTGTTAATACCAAAAATGAAAGGGAGATAGCTGAGCCAAAAGGTAAAACCAATATTTACCC
Source organism: Alliaria petiolata (assembly GCA_020283515.1). NCBI lineage: Eukaryota > Viridiplantae > Streptophyta > Magnoliopsida > Brassicales > Brassicaceae > Alliaria > Alliaria petiolata. The sequence continues at coordinate 216,609,701 of JAHZTW010000001.1, read as the reverse complement.
GGGCCTGTTCCATCGCAAAACGAGCGATGTCATCTTTCCGCATGAGACCGGAAATATCAGTAGAAAGCCCCGCCGGATGATCTCTGAGCCTGAGAAAGAAATCGAGGCATACCATCGAGTCATTCGTGATTGGCACGTCCCCGCGGTACTCATATGAGAAACCGAAGGGATGAAGAGCCCTCTCAGTACGAGACCTCTTCGGCTCAGGCGCCCTCTCCCCCGGGTCCGAAGAGCCGACATTCACGTCGGCTGAACCACCAACGCCTTGGTCGGTCGATCCGTCTTCACCATCATAAGCTTTCTTTCGCTTCTTCTGATCGACCTTCTTTTTGGCCTTCACAGCCGCTTTATCGGCAGTTTTCTTAGCCGGTTTATCTTGCGGATCTCTCTCTGTTCGGACCACATCCAAGGAGACTCCTGGCGAGTTTCCTGTCTTAACCCGGGTACTCTCATCCTGGGTCTCAGGCGGACGAACAACAGGTGAGTTCAAGACCTCCTCAAAGTCACCTTCGAGGTCGACTAACTGACGAGCTTTCATTTTTCTCTGATGTCGACGGATCAACCCAGCTACAAAGGAAGACTAATGTCAGAACGGCCTTTAAACCAAAGTAGATACTATTATATCGGCCACAAACCTTGGGTTCTTGCTAGTTTCTCTTCGGTAATACTTGGCCAAGTAACAGCACAGAGCGCCTCGAACCTATCGGTGATTGCAAAGATGTCTTTAGAATCGTCGACGAATGCAATGGAATTATGACCTGTAAAACAAAAGTTTCCGATCATAAATGACATCAGTCTCGAGACTAAAATCGCAAACAAAGATTTCTACCGGTAATCTTTCCCCATTCCGTTCTTATCGGAATGTCTCGATCGACAATAGAGTGCTCGTTGATCAAAATGAAGAAGTATCGATCTCGCCAGTCATTAATATTCGACGAGTGTCCCCCAGTCACGATGTTGAACCTCCCTTTCATGCTCGTGTAATAAGAGCTGCGATTTCTCAGGTCAGCTTTCGTCCTTCGCGTAACCGTCATTGCGTGAAATGCGGCATAGGGAAGGGGAATTTTCTGCCTAACCGAAACAACTAGAAGGCTGACGATCAGACGAATGGTGGCATGCGTAAACTGGGAGACCGGAAATCCTCTCTTATCGGCATATTCGAGAAGCAGACGGGGAAGGGGGAACCACAGATGGAAATCCCAGAAAAAAATTCATACAGACACATCCACCCAGGCGGTGCATCCCATGACCGTTAAGACGGACTGGGAACCATAAAGATCACATTCGGATCTATATCGCACTCTTGCTTTAACGAGACTAGAGATTCCATCGTGGATTTCGTCGGCAAAATTCCGAAGGCGTTGTCCGTGACCAGCTTCAATTTTGGCTCTCCTCTCCTTCTCCTAACCTTTTTAACCTTCGGGTTCAGGTCAATCACGCCAAATTCGTTCGCATACTCCTCGACAAATGCGAGATTCATATCGTCGCGGATTGCCAACTCATTTGACCCTCCAGATCGGTCACCTCCTTCATAGACGACCATTTCCCCCGCCCCTCCAAGTCGGTCTCTGTCTGCAGGAGACGATGACTGGACCAATTCCTCAGGTCGGTCATCCTCGTCACACAGTTGAGGGATCAAAAAGGGGGCACGTGTCGACGCTGAAGCATCATCCATACGAACACCCCCGACCTGGTCCGCAATAAAATGTTGCGCTGCTGCTTCTCTTACAGCAAACGCGGCTTCGTCTTCTTCTTCGTCCGATCTAGAAGGAGATTGGTGCGGGGATATAGCAACCTTCTTCCCTTTAGATCGGCTCTGAACGACCACGTCTTCCTTCAACAGTCGCCGAAATTTGTCAAGAGAAATGCCGAGCTCCTCAACTTTCTCTTGATCCGACCTGGGTTTCCTGGGTTCAGATTGGTTCTCTCCAATCTTCAACATGACTGAAGAACACGGTGGCGAAATCCGATACAGATCGGAGACATCACAAGTAGACGCCGAGTATAGGCGGCGGAGAAAGATTACCGGAGAATCAAAAATAAAATAAAAGAAGAGAGGAACGAGAGCTAACCTTGGCAGAATTTCTCTCGCGAAGTGAAGAAGTGAGGGAATGAGGATTTCGGGTTCTACTTATAGAGAAATCCAGAACGGTTCCCAAGGACCATCATTACGTCGGCGACTCTTCGCATTTCCTCTCGATATTTCTAATCAACCGCCCAGAGCATGCTTGACACGTGTCAAACCTAGGTCTACAGGTGCAGACCTATGGTTCTAGATCGGCACGTGTAGACCGTGGAATCTAAAACTGCCACACGCGGCTTTAGAATCCACGCGCCTATGTTGATCCTCATAGTCACCGATCTAATCAACATAAAAATTATCCGACCTCGTTTAAACATCAAGGCCACTTAGAATTCGGAAAACTCGACTCTCTCGTTTGACGAACTGAGGGGGAGACTAACTTTTAGAGTCAGGATTCGTATCCCCTCTTAAAAGCCCGATATGATTTAAGATCGGCTAGTTTTTCACTAACACTAAAAAGCCCGTCCAGATTTCATGTCGGCCCATAGAAGATGGAAGCATACGATAAAACGAAGATGAGCCAGGTCGGCCGTCTTTTGTGATCCACATTGAGGACCAACCTGAATACTCGCCAAACGACATCAAGAACGACCGATCAGAAAATCGTGGAAACACATCATCTCCACATAAATCGAGATCGCATATCGCCTCCGACAGTGGTGCGGATAATGGGGGCGCACTCAGTCTCCCACTCACCAAAAAGATGCCACTCGGTCTTCACTCACGCGGATTGTCTCCCACTTAGCCGCACTGAGTTTCCCACTCAATTTCTCTATTATTCTAGTACGCATACCTTTCGATATGGATCGTTAGATCGAATCAATCCGGATCGCCCATTTCCCGGGTGTGTTTGGTATAAATAGACAGGAGGCTGAATAATAAAAGGATATCCAATTTCTCTCCGGAAACCTTGAGACTGACTTTTTACTTAAGTCTTTTATTCATCTCCAAAGTCAGTTCGTCTTATTCTCAAATACTTTCCCAAATCCATTAACTCTCGTTAACTCTGTAAAGAGCCGATTTGAGTTATTACATTCATCGGGTATTTTGGAGGAGTCAACATACTATTGGAGTACGTTTTGTCAAACGCGGCGGTTGCTAGAAGCTTTACGGAGTATATGTGTACCGCGTTTGGCGTTTCTGATCCAAACGCCTGGAGAATTAAAGTGAACGGTCTTAAGAAAGGTTACAATGAACTCGATTTTCCTGCCGTCGCTCTTGTTCTTCTCCTCACTCTTTGCCTTTGTCATAGGTAAGTTTTCATAAAATAATTTTACATATTGTTGCTAAATAATTCAGTAGTTTCAACATTAATCCTGAGATTATCTTTGATCAACAATTGTCTTTAAGATGAGTATACATGAACTGAATATAAGATTGTTTAATAAGTAGTTTCAACAAGAAATTATGTTTTTGGAGGTGGGAAATAAGCTAGTTTATTTTATTTTATTTTGCTATATATTGTATCTTTACCCTGTTTCTATTTTGTAAACTACAGAAAATATAAAATTCGGTACATAGGTTCTAATTGGCATTAGCTGATACATTTGGGTGTTTAAGCCAATCTGATTGAATAGAAACTATAGCAAAATATGTATAGATTTTTTTTGTCATCAGTATTTTTAACATATCATTTTGTGGCCTTTTTCTTCTTTTTAAAATTAGATTTTTTCAGTTGTTGGTAACACACATAAAAGTCATTCCATCCAATTTAATTTCACAATTTTAAAATTATGTCAGTGAGATCAGTCCACAAAATTTTAAATATTTTTTAAAAAATATTTTTTGATGAAATGTCAAATTTATTGATCAAATGGAGATGTTATGTACAAAGAGATTTCTATCTGAGTAAAGAATAACAAATGGATATTTTAAAAGTAAAAAAAAAAAAGAGATATTTTAAAAGTTTATTCAATTGATTTTAACTTTTTCTCCAGCCCACTAAATACCATTTCAATCGTGTATATATATATAAATTAAAATTTCAAAAGCAATATTGATTGTTTTTTGTTAAAATTATTTTAGCACGAAGGAGAGCTCCATGCTGAACCTAGTGATGACGGTGTTCCACGTAGTATTCTTCGGGTTTGTAATAATCGCCGGATTCTGTCACGGTGACGGAGTCAAAGGGTTGGTGGAGCCGCGAGGTCTGACTCCATTCGGCGTTCGCGGAGTGGTTAACGGAGTTGCCGTCGTGTACTTCAGCTACATAGGATACGACACCGTTTCAACTCTCGCCGAGGAAATCCAAAACCCTTCTTTTAGTCTCCCCGTCGGAATCATCGGCTCCGTCTCGATCGTCTCCGTCCTCTATTGTCTCATGTCTCTCGTACTCTGCGTTATGGTTCCGTACAATGAGGTAATGTTTAAAATTCATTCATGATTTTCGGTTGGTTTTTAGCTAAAATGGCGACAGATGATTTCTTAAACCTATATAGGAAACTTCGTTGGCTTGTATATAACTTGTTTACTGAATTTGTATTTTTCTTAATTATATAGAATTTTTAAAACTGTTTAAATAAATATCGAAAAAGAATCATTGACAGCAAAGGAGAACAAAAGCATCTACTTCAAAGTTTCATTTTGCTTATTTTAATTAAATAGAAGAAAAAACAAATTAGTCTAAATTAATATCTTTTGGTACAAAATCTATCTAATCCATCACTGTTGGCTTCAATAATTCCATTTAATTTTAAATCGACAAACAAGTTAAAAACCAATCTACGTATTTAATTACATGCAAAGTATGATGTGTTGTAGATATCCAAAAGCGCGTCGTACGCGGTTGCGTTCCGGAGGGTCGGGTGGGGTTGGGCAGGGAACGTGGTTGGTGCGGGTGCGAGCCTAGGGATCGTGGCGTCGCTGTTGGTGGCGATGTTAGGGCAGGCGAGATACCTTTGTGTGATCGGAAGAGCAAGACTGATCCCTTCATGGCTCGCCAAGGTTCACCCTTCCACCGGAACTCCCTTGAACGCCACTCTCTTTCTCGGTAACATCATTTTAAACATTTCTTTAACTTTAAATATATGATGGGTTTTAGTAATTACACTTGCACGATCGTGAGATATATATGAAAAAAAGAATAATGAAAAATTAGTAAACAGTCAAGACTTAACTAAAAATTGTATTTTATCGTAAATTATATGGTACCGCAGAAAAATGTACTACGCGATGCCGTGTACGTGGGATCATTCCGTCACTATACAAGTTACCAACCAGATCACAAATCACACACATTATTACAGAAAAATGAATGAAATACACAAATTTATAAGTAATGTAAACAACTATAAAATATTTTTTCTTTTGATATCAAAACTATAGAATCTTAATTATTCAATTTAACAGTATAATTAACTTTTATAGTATGTGTGTGTTTTCAGGCCTATGCACAGCTGCAATTGCGTTGTTCACGGATCTAGATATAGTGATGGAGCTGATTTCACTCGGAACGCTCTGCGTTTTCTACCTAGTTGCAAACGCTCTTCTCTATCGCAAATACACTTTAATTGGCCAAAACGCACCGCTTCACACCCTCTCGTTCCTCCCCTTCCTCTCTTCTTCTGCTCTCGCGTTCTCCCTCTGGTGGAAACTGAACAAACCGTGGTGGGGCCTGGCGCTATTTTTCGCGATTACAATAGCGGCCACTGCGTTTTTCCAATACTACACATCGTGGATTTCATCTACGGCTAACAAGAATCTTCTGCCACCGTGTCCCTCCAAATGGTCCGTGCCGTTCGTGCCGTGGCCTGCCGTGATTTCGGTGTTCCTCAACGTTTTTCTAACTGCAACGCTGAAAACGCTGTCGTTTCAGAGGTTTGCGATATGGACGAGCCTTGTAACGTTGTTCTACGTGTTTTATGGCGTTCATCGCACTTACGAGGCTGAAGAGATAGGTAGAGTAGAGGATGTTGAAAGGCACGTGTCTAGCACGAGGGTGCAACCGGAAAAGTTGGACAATGTCCAAGCGATGACTGATTTTACATAGTTATGGATTTTTTTATAACAAAAATATTTCCTAGAAATAGATCAGCAAAACACGCCCGATTTGGTCGGAAAGTTCCCGAAACCGGTTCGCTTGGTCAATGTTTTACACTTTACAGTATATCAATTGAATAATATATTTCCTTTTTTAAAATTAAATCGTTCTATAGAGCTAATATAAATCAAACCAAAGATTATCGACTCTGACTCATCTGCTAAAGATTTTTGGTCCGATTATCTTTATTACGAAAGTAAAGGGTCCGAACCATATTGCAATGGAATGTGCACTGTGCCGAGAAGGTAGGTCCATTCTCTAGATAACCTCGTGCACTAAATCGGATTTATTCTGAAAGAACAAAGAATGTTCGTAAAGATTGATATGATGATTAATAAAAACACAGTGCATGTTATAATTGAATGGATGTTATCAACTCTTGCACATATCTCTTTGTGTCCTCTCTCTCTTATGCTATCTATAGAGTTACAAAACACAAAACACGTGACCAAAAACCTTGCCCTTCAAGTCCTTCGCCATCTTCACTTGGTACGAACTCTTATGATTGGACCGACATTTCAGTTTAAAACGATTATGCATGTATAAACAAAATCTGAAGTCATTTAGTTACAATTACCCATTAAATAATTTGATATGCCTGTTGTAACTTGTAGCTAACCCATAATAAATAGGACAGTTTTGTTAAATACTCTTTTAAGTTTTAGTTCTAAAACTAGCACAACTAAGTTAAATTTCCAATAATAACACAAAAATTTCGATATCAAAATGATTAAAAAAATCTCCTTTCTAATAAAGAAATCTCAATCTTAATTTGGAAATAGTGAATCCAAATACTGTATAATGTTTTAGTTTTGCTTGTAATTTATATGTGCTAAGTTTCACTACAAATATTTAAAATATAAGAGACTAGATTAGGATCCGCGTTTACGCGGATGTATAATAACAAAATTTTAAAACCGTTAAAATAAATTTTTTAAAAAAAAATAAAAAACAAAATTGGATCACTATTTAAAAAAATATATATATTAAAAACACAAAATCGAAACATAAAGAATTATTTATTTATTTTAATTCTCATATGTTTTCACTTAAAATATTCAAAACACAGAATCTGTTGCGGATCCTAAGTAACATTAACCCTACTTCTTTTATGGTTCACTCACTTTATCAACTATTTTTTTTCTGTTTTGCTGCGTTAAAAACTTGGGTATGCAATTCGAGTATATTAACGATCTCTCCATTAACTCTTATAATCGTGGATTACATCCTATTAACTTCAACAAATCTCCATTAACTTCACTCTTATAGGTGTAATAAATGGTGGCTGTTACATCCTATTTTCCTTTTTTTAGATATATGTTTTTATTTTATTTTATTTTATTTTTTAACTATGACATGTGTCAAAATCTGATCGATTAACTTGACATGTGTCCCGATCATGTGAATTACTAACTTTCACGCATCTTACTTTATATAATAAGATTTTTAACTATGACGCGTGTCAAAATCTGATCGATTAACTTGACAAGTGTCCAGATCATATGAATTACTAATTTTGATGCATCATATTTTATATAATAAGAAGAATGAGAAATATAATAATGAATATCCAAAACGGAATTTAGGCGGGAACGAATCAGCATGCGCCGCCTTTATCTTTGTTCTCCTCAGGTTGTCTTACGAATTCGAATTTGTACCCCTAATGTTTTAAATATTTGTTTTGACCCAACAAAAAACTAAAATTTGCTTTTTTTTTATACAGCCTATGGTGTGGGCCTTTCTCGTTGCTTGACTGGAGAATGTGATTTTTGTCTCACAAAACCGTCGAAACCAGGTAGCGAAGCGAGATTGAAGATGAAGGGAGGGACAACGAGCTGGGAATGTACGTTTTGTATGTTGGATTATTAGTTTTATTTTTGAGTAGTTTGTATGTTTGATTGGTTACAGTTGATAAACCGTATTTGGTCTGACAAGAGGGATCAGTTGATTGAGGCTACTACTCAGATCAGAACGTTACTTTGTGGTGGTGAGAGACATCCCATTAACTTATTTTACTAACACTTTTGTTCTCTCGGTTGCTAAAACGTGCTTTTGGAGCCATGTTTTGTTTATGTTGAGTGTTGACATTGATACATTACCCTCTCTAGCAGCATTACTGCCATTTCTAATGTTAGACTACAATGAGATTCAGAAGTTATGACAATGTCTTTGCTTTTATGTGTTGTTATTGCTACATGAGGCTAAAGCAATGTAGTTTAATGTGAAAGTACAGATATAGCAATGGATTCGCTCTTTCCAATGCTATACATGTTCTTTTGGTAGAAATGTTTAATGTACGTGTTGAAGAAGTCATACAGGCTGGTTTGGTTCCACGCTTTGTGGAGTTCCTTACGTGGGATGACTTTCCCCAGCTTCAGGTTAGCTTCGATACACATGTACATTCCATCTGGTTTTATCACTAGCGTCACAAGCTCCATGTTATTTTCGTTTCATGGAACAGTTTCTATAGTTTGAAGCGGCTTGGGCTTTAACAAATATTGCATCTGGAACATCTGAGAACACTGAAGTGGTGATTGATCATGGAGCTGTTGCAATACTAGTGAGACTTCTCAGCTCGCCATACGATGGGGTCCGTGAGCAGGTATATTAATGGGTTGATAGATCATCACGTACTAATGCTATGTGGTTCCCAAATGCTTATGACTAAGCATGTAGTTGCTTCTGCAATTAATAAAAGATAAAGAAAATGACAAAGGTCAATAAACGGAAAGCATTTTTTTTTTTAATTCACTGTTGAACAGACATACAAGTTTAGACTAAATGTAGGGAGAACTGCCAATTCCTATCCAAACTCTGGGTTGCGGTCCCGATCCGTACCTATACTTCCGACATGTGCGAAAACATATACATACTTTATATTTTATATAATTTCATACCTCAACTCTAAAAAAATGGCCAAAACATACATTGACCTTAAATCCGTCAGTAAACCGTTTGATATTACTGACGTGTCTGCTGAGTAAAAAAAAAAAATGTGAGGTGTTCGGCGAATCACAAAAATAAAAATAAAAAATAAAATTAGAGATTATTAATTTTAATAATTAATAAATTCTTTTTTTATTTTATATATTATTTTAATTAAAAAATATAATATAAGTTTATAAAAGAGATAAATATATAGATTGTTTTGATTTCTTTTTATATAAGTATATTTACAATGGAAAAATATTTTAGTTGTATAGAATTATATGTAAAATTTTGCGTTTTAAACATGTCAATAATTCTAACTTCCAGCATTGTTTTTTAATGATGAGGAAATTTTGGGCCCAAAGACCGTACGTTCCCCTAGGTCGAGAACCAAACCATGTAATATTACTCTTATTTTGAGAGCAGACCCCTCCCAACGTAAATTGAATCTAATCGAACATGTGATCTCCAAGATGTAGGGATCTTTAAGCCCCTTGGTTACCGAAAATATAGGGATCTTGAATATCACATGTTCGAGTTACAAAAAAAAAAGAATTTATTTGTTAGGATAAACAAAAAAACTTTATTCTATTTTTACTTTTATAAAAAATATTTTTTATTTTTATTTTTTGAGACTTACCGCATACGTCACATTTTTTACGAAGAAATTTTTTTTTATATATATATATATATATTAAACTGGTTTGATAAAATTTATTAATTATTAAAACTAAAATCTCTAATTTTATTTTTATTTTTATTTTTGTAATTCGTTGGACACATTACATTTTTTATAATTTTTTTTTTGTTGATTCAGCAGACACGTCATAGTCACGTAAATAATATCAAACGGTTGACTAGCGGTTTTAAGGTCAATGTATGTTTTGGCCGCTTTTTTAAAGTTTAGGTACGAAATTTTTAAAAATATAAAGTATAGGTATGTTTTCGCACAGATCGAAAGTATAGGTACGGATCGGGACCGCAACCCAGAGCTTGGGTAGGAATTGGCCGTTCTCCCCCACTTGAAGAGTAGATTAATATATTTTATAAAAAGAATAATATACTTAATATTCAGTGAGGCGAGACATAATAATAGAGCATGATTATGTTCTTAGGTCAAAAAGGTTCTCACTTGATTTTGTTTTTTTCATCTGATATTATTAAAAAATCTAAAGAAACATGATGAAATATAGGGAGGAATACAAAAAAGAGATGCAATTCTTTCGCCGGAATGGAAATCCCAGAGGCACAAACCCGAAATATCAAGAGATAAAAACTAATACAACCAAAAACCCATGAGACAAAAAACGAAAAAAAAAAAGATTGAAGCAAAAAAAATGCCGATTGGAATGGAGCACACTCGGGACTAATAGAATTGAATAAAAATAACTACTTTTGCATTAATAAGCTTAAGGATTGGAGATCTTTCAGAGTCAATCTTGCTTTCAGTCTATCGAAGCAAGAGAACACATATCCGCACAAACCACTCATAAACCACTCTGACCATGATTAGGTTTCGGAATCCGCAAGCGAGGATGCAAAACTACACAAAGAAACCAAAACCCGAACAGGAGGGCGTCAAGAGAAGGAAAGGCGACATATCCATCATTTGCTCCTTACCAACGCCGCAGATCCGCCGAAACGAAACTCACACACTCTTCAAAAAACCAGATTCGACTTCAAATCACCACCGAAAACCGGAGACGCTCCTCCACCTAGCCACACCTCCGCAGGACACACCTGAACCCAGAGATGCCGAGAAAAGTCAACACAAGAATAAGGATTAAATATCTTACTTCCTTCTCGCCGAGAAAAACACAAGCGCCAAACAAAACCAAAGACAGACCTAACAAAAAAAAAAGCAAAACAAAACAGAACAACCCTCTCACTGTGCCGGCGAAAAGCACCGGTCACCGAAGAGGCAAAAGAAGAACATTTCTTTTCTCCTTTCTCTCTCTAGCGGTTAGAGCCGTTCTCACTTGAGAGAGAGAGAGAGAGAGTCATGTGAAGAGGCATAATGGATAGCGCCGATTCTCTCCTAATTTAAATTAATAGATGGATGATCTGCCAAAAAATTAGAATTTATTACCTGTCTGACATTATTTATGTAAACTCTATTTCTGATTTAAATTTTTGAATATTTATGCTAAAAAATTGAGTTATTAATAAAAAAACACAAGTCGGAATAATAGACCTATTTAATTAACTACTAGTAAAAATTATGTGTATATTTACGAATTAGCGCATGAAAAAACTACGAAAAGATCCATATAGCCACACACGAAATTAGTTACAAAGCTATAGGCACGGAAAAAGTTACGAAATTTTTTTGTCACTATTTATTTGTGACTAATTGTTTTAGTGACTAACTTTTTTGTGAATATATTGTCTTTTCGTGATTTTTTTTGTTACTTTTTCATAGTTTTTTGTAGTTTTTCGAGATATTCACAAAATATATGTGACTATTCGTAGCTAAAACACTAAGAGCATCTCCAACCCAATACCAAATTTGGTGCCAAATTGCATTTTGCAATAAATTTTGCTTCAACCCAATCTCATTTTCAATTGCAAAATAGTATAATGCTATTTTCGGTTTCAAATATGGAATCATCTCATTTTCAACTTTTTTAAATTATAAAATAGTCCTTCAACTTTTAAATACTTTTACTTTTACAGTTATAAATAATTATTTTGATGATTTCTTTTTTTGATGATTATAAATATTAAAATACTCCAGTATATAAAATTAAAATACAAATAACATTATTTGATAGAAAATATAAAAGCATAATACTAAATTTAAAATAATTAAAAATACTGAAATTAAAAATAACAGAAAATAAATTTAGTATAACATTGATTGATTACTTAATCAAATTTGTTTTATCATTTTTATGTAGCGCAATGTGTTTTTTAATTATAATAATGGAATTTCAAAAATATAATAATTTATGAAAAATTTGAGGGAAAATAAATAATTGGATCAATTTGTAAATTTTTTTAAAAATATGTATAATTAGCAATTACTAATAAAATAAAATAAAAGAATATACTAAAAATATTCATTTGACGTGGAAAATGCAATTAAGGGTTGGAGAAAACTACAATTACATTTTGCAATAAAAAATGTAATTATGGGTTGGAGATACTCTAAGACCAATTTGTTATTTCTATGTATTTCAACCACGAGATGGAAGCTAGTACTACTTTATCAAACATTATTGGTTTTTACATCTTTTCATTGTTATTAACTTGAAATGAAGTCCTTAATTGATAGGATTTTCTTTTGAGAAACTAATAATACCTGATGGTGAGCTCTACCACTTTTTGATAAATTATCTGCTTATTTAATTTAAGTCACGCAAATAAATAAAAATATAAAAATATTTTCGTAATCCTCCTCATAAAATCATCCATAAAACACAGATCAATCTGCCGGCCTAATCTATTGCAACTTGATAGGATTTCACACACACAAAAATGACGTTTATAATTTTACATCATACAGTTTTATCAGCAAATCTAAAAAAAGACAAATAATTCATCTAAAATATTTGGTCAGTCAACAGTGATAAACTAACAATATAAACCTGGGATCAGATCTTCTTTCCTCATAAAAATATTTGTTGAATCGAGTTCTTAAATCTGACATATATTAACAGAAAACATTATAGGCAACATTTGTTAATGTGTCAGCACCACAATTTTTCTTAGTTTTTTTTTTATTTTTTAATCTATTTAAACTAGTACAGTAAACTAATTGCCAAACATTTCATATCCTAATCTATGTTAAAACTAATTGTAAAGCACTATTTTAGATAACTAAAAAAAATCTTAACAATAAATCTAAACAAAAAAATATTCAATAAAAATAATAAAAAAAAGAAATAAATATATTAGATTTGCATGTAACAAAATTTAACATTTAACTAAATCATACAAAATTTATTTAACAATCATTTTATCCCACGGGCATTTCCTAGTTTCATACAAATCGAGAACATTAAATTCATTAAAAACATGTAAGTTCTTCCTTTCCGGTCTTGAAATTACTATTGTGAGGCCCCCATTTGCTAATCATTATAAAAAACCATAATTCCTCAATACCAAATCATCTGTCTCTAGATCTTTACAAAATCTTTCACCCAGAATAAAAAAAGTTGGAAACAAAATGGAAGAAAATAAAATAAAGTTATTAGATGAAGAAGCTAAAGCTTCTCTAGACATATGGAGGAGATATGTCTTTGGGTTTGCAGATGCCGCAGCTGCAAAGTGTGCCATTGATCTTAAAATACCAGAAGCCATTGAAAACCATCCTTCGTCACAGCCCGTGACTCTAAGCGAGCTCTGCTCCGCCGTCTCCGCCTCTCCGTCACATCTCCACCGTATAATGAGGTTTCTTGTGCACCAAGGACTCTTCAAAGAAGTCCCCACAAAAGATGGTCTAGCCACAGGCTACACTAACACGCCACTCTCTCGCCGTATGATGATCACAAAACGTGACGGCAAGTCGCTGGCTCCTTTGATTCTCCTCGAAACAAGTCCAGAGATGCTCGCTCCATGGTTGAAACTGAGCTCAGTTGTCTCTTCGCCGGTCAACGGTTCGCTTCCACCGTTCGATGCGGTGCACGGTAAGGAATTGTGGTCGTTCGCACAGGATCATCCGCGCCACAGCGAGCTGATCAATGAGGCCATGGCTTGTGATGCAAGGCGCGTGGTGCCACGTGTAGCCGGAGCTTGCCAAGGCTTGTTTGACGGCGTAGATACGGTGGTGGACATTGGAGGCGGTACCGGAGAGACGATGGGGATATTGGTTAAGGAGTTTCCTTGGATCAAAGGATTTAATTTTGATCTTCCTCATGTTGTTGAAGTTGCTCAAGTCTTTGATGGTGTTGAGAATGTTGGGGGCGATATGTTTGATTCTATTCTTGCATGCGACGCCGTTTTCATCAAGGTTAAATTCATTTCCATATAATCGTCTAATTCTTTTGATTACTATTAGTATTCAGTAAAATCATTTAGAGATTGCCTCTAATAGCACTATTTTAAGTTTTTAATTTAATAATAATTCTAAAAATCTTGTGAATCACTTTTAACATTATTAAAAAGATTTTATACACATTTAAGAAGGCTTTCCTAACTTTTAATAAAGTTGTTAGGAAGTCGTTAGACACATTTAGGAAGGCTTTCCCAATTCAAATTTAGGAAACCATTAGACATATATTTATAAATATTTTCCTAAATTTAATGAATTTTAGATAGTCTTTAAACATATTTAAGAAGGCTTTCATAGTGCTCTTTATGAAAAAGTGAGCGTATGGTGCTATTTTTGAAAAATAAATTTTATTTTGTGCTATTTTTAAAATTTACCCCATCATTTATACTGATTTTCTAAAACAATTTCGTTTCATTTTCAGAATCAAACTTTCTTTCACATAAACTGATAAGAGAAAAAGTGAAGTGAAAATATATATGTTTGTTAAAACAAACATTCTTTTAAGTTTATACGTATAGTAATGTTTGAAACATCATTCTTGTGATTAAACTTTTTCGTTTTTTTTACTAGTTCATTTTTTTTTGGACAGCTTTTACTTAGTCAATTCTGTTAAAGAAAAATTATTTTTGTTAAAGTTCTTTTAGTCATTTCTAAATTTAGGTTTTTACTCCTTTATAAATCTTATTGATTTAATAAAAATTGTTTTTCATAGTCGAAATAAATTTCGTATTTTTATCATTTACACATCATTTAGATAATAAACATTTTTGTACAAGAATTTCTTATTAAGACCACTTAATTTGAAAAGCTTTCGTCACAACTTTTAGCACCAAAAAAAAAAACTAAAAAAACACTTCATTTGAAAACAATAGTCCAACACTTTTTTGGAGAGATAATAATGAGATATTTCCAAAGATACCATTTTTAGGTTTCTAAAACTAGTGTGAATTTATGTTTTAAAAACTACGTATCATCATCGCCTTCTTAAAAAAGATATCACTTTTTGAATTTTTTTTTTTTTTTTTTTTTTTTGGATTTTGTTGTTAATGTGGAAAACAAAACATAATAGTATTTAAAGCATTTTCCAAAAAAATCGTATAATATGTGCGTAAGCACTAAGCATAAACAAAATAATTTTTCTCTAGTGGAAATGTTTATCTATTAGTTAATTTATTAAGACTTGAAATATATTATAAACATATATATTAATTTAGGAAAAATAAATCTTTTTTTAAAACAAAAACAAATTTGTGTGCAATGATTTGTTTTTTTTTTTTTTGAACTTTTATTTTTGTGAAATGATTACAGTGGGTGTTACATGATTAGGGCGACAATGACTGCATAAAAATATTGAAGAACTGCAAAGAAGCGCTCCCGCCAAAGACCGGAAAAGTATTAATAGTGGAATTTGTGATCGGAGAGAAGAAAAAAACAATGATAACGGAAGAGAGAGATGAGAAATTAGAGTACGTGAGATTGGCGCTTGATATTGTGATGATGGTTCACACAAGCACATGCAAAGAAAGGACTTTGAAATAGGGATGTCAATTAGGGGCAAAATCCGCGGGCCGGCCCGGCCCGACCCTGAAAAATATCGGGTTTGGGCTTTGAAATTTAAGCCCAAAAAAAATCGGGTCTTTCGGGCTAAACCCCTTTGGGCTAAAGGTCTTTTGGGCTTAAGCCCGGCCGGGCTCGGGCTTATCCGAAAAACCCGACTTTTTATTAATGGAAACCTTAATTTTCTAGTTCTTTGTATAAATCTCATTTATTAGCTCGTATGACATGTGATGTTCTAAGTATTTCCATAACTACAATGACATCAGAGTCTACCTTTAGTATTGGGGCATATATCTTAAACAAATATAAAAATCGTCTTCTACCAAGGCACGTTGAAGCACTGATTTATACACGCACTTGGTTAGATGGATTTACGTTTCGTGATCCGGATAATAATATTTATAAACTTTCAATTATTTTTTTTATATTATGTCAAAACCTAATAATTTTTTTTTTTTTACTTGTTATATGTAGATCTTGATGACGATGAGAATTTAGAAAGCGCAGAAGAAAATTCCAATCTTGAAGATTCTCATCTCAACTCTACCGTTTCTACTATTGAAATTACGCATTTATTTATTTGTTTTATATAAGAATTTATTTGGATTTACTAAGTTGAACTTGTGCTTTTAACTTAAATTGGATTTGATAAAGCTATATTTACGATTCTTTCAATTTGGATTTAATTTTAATAAATATTTTTGCTTTTAGTTTATTTTGTATTTTTTTTTTAAAAAAAAGCCCGAAAAAGCCCAAAAAACCCGATAACCCTGTTAGGGCCGGATCGGGCTTTACAATTTAGGCTTGATATATTTTTGGGCCGGGCCGGGCCGGGTTTAAATACATGCGGGCTTTACGGATTTCGGGCCGGGTCGAGCCGGGTCAGCCCAATTGACATGCCTACTTTGAAAGAGTGGGACTTTGTCATTAAAGAAGCTGGCTTTGCTCGATATGAGGTTAAGGACATCGATGATGTTCAGTGTATTATCATTGCGTATCGTTCTTAGAAGAATGAGGTAGAAGGGCAGGTCGAATGCAAGCTGAGGAAGAGCGATCAACAAAAAAAAAACTTACTTGAGAAAACCCAATAAATTTGTTAATGTGTGAGAAACTATACCTAAGTGTGAATGATTGTGTTGTGTGAGAATTTTCATGGCTTGTTTTACCAGTCGTGTCGTATTGTGTTTGTCATTTGTATTTTTCACATGTTTTTTATGCATTGTTTGTTGACATAAGAATTGGTATGTATTATCTGGTTATATTTGTTGTTATAAACTATATATGATACATCATACAGCATACATAATACATGCATCATGCATGTCAATGAATTATCATTGTGTTCCAAAAGAGAAAAAATACATCATTTTGTCGTTTTATCAAACATCGTATACAAAATTGTAAAAGTAATTGCAACAAAAATTGTTTTTTTTTCGTGTAAAACAATTTTATTACAAATTATGAGTACAATTACAAAACAATTTTTTAACATATAATTTATCTGTTCCACAAGGATCAACAACAGTACCCATGATGACCAACTTTACTTGCACTACGATGGAGACTTCCTATAAGCTTGACTTCACTAATCTGCATAAATCTCATCCTCTGAAAATTGAACCTCAGAGTTCCTAATGTACAAACATTAATTAACCACTGGATTAAATGGATTTACACCAAAAAAATTGTGTTCAAGTTTATATTTTTTTAAGAAAACAAATAAATACTCTGATTTTAGCTTTGAATTTCTATAAAATCTTGAAGTATTTGATTTTTCCTTAAAATGTTTCTACTGATGTCGTTCATATTTTGTTGTATCAGGTAAGTTATTGGCACATATGGAGGGTAATTAAGTCCAGGTTTACCTAATATTGTACACATCTTTAACCATCTCGCTTAAGCCTAATCCTTTCTTCTTAACACATTTGCAGTTAAAGTCGAGGTTGATTCTTAACAATTCGAAAAAAAGAGGAGGCGTCATAAAGTGAAGTGCACTTGAAGAATCTGATCTAATGACAGTCAAAGTAGCTATGAACAAATACGGTGGTGTTTAGGGTAGTTGGTTACGAATGTATAACAGTCGTTCTTCACTCTAAGTACTCTCTGATACGTGGCTTGAGAAGAAGAGAGAGGTCACATACCCATGGTGTCCACAAGACTCTTATGATATAAGAGCACGATCAGATCAAAACTTGGGACATACAATGTTCTCTACACATTCTTTATTCACGTTCAAATTATGATTATTCGATGCTACTATGTTCAATAATAAATAGAGGGAAAATGCAAAAGGGCGCAAGCTTTTTGATGTATATGTTTGCACGGTGGCTGAAAGAGATTACGCCTTTGAGATGTGGAGGCTCCTTGATCCAGAAGGGAATTTGATAAACACAAATGACTTGCTGGCTCGCATTGTTTGTGTGAAACCTGGTAAACTTTTTTTTAAACTTATTCTTGTTTATTTCTTACAAACTTATAATTAACATTTAACCACCACAGGTTTTAAAAATACCTTTGACCAAAAATTATAAGATCTAAGGGCATCATTATCGGAGAATCTCTTTTTTTAAGGTTCTTTAATTTTTTTTTTTGGGAAAAAAATGATTTACGGAATTAAAAAAAAAAATTGACCAAAGGCGATATGACACGTGGCAGAGAAAGGAGAAGAACCGTGTCTTGCGGCTCTGAGCATAGAAGCGACTCTCCTCTCTCTCTCTGCCACATCATTATTTTTTTTTTTTTCTTTTTTTTTTTTGCTTAAAAACCTCCTAAAAGATCACCAATAATTATGCTCTAAACTATCGGGAAAAGGGTCTTTTCCCACCTAAACAAACTGCGCGATGCATTTTCCTACCCAAACAAAGACTCGGTGCATTTTCCCACCTAAACGCTTTAAAAATTCAAAAATCCAACCCATACTCCGACTTTTGTGCGTAAAACAAAGTTGACCGTCACAAAGGTTAGTCAACCGTTAAGTTTGCTGACTCATCTCGCACACGTGGCATTAAAACGATGACGTGGCATTAAAAATCAAAAAAAAAATCATAAAAATCATAAAAATAGAAAAAATCGAAAAAATAGAAAATAAAATTTAAAAATCAAAAAAATAAAAATAAAATTAAAAAAATATATATAATTTATAAAAGTGAAATTGGCAAAATACTCTAATTAAGATTTAAAATTTGAAAAAGACCTTGGTTTTTTTAGTTTTTGGTAATTACACTTACTGATATGTAATAAGACTATTTTGATTTAATCAGGCTTTTGATCAATGTTAATGTTCAATGAATTACTGTTCAATAAAATTCTGATTTTGAGTAATACATGAAGATGTTCCTAAGTCAAAAATATATAAAACTTAATAGTAATATATGTATATGATTGTGTGATAGATGAAATATAATTGGCTTTAGAAGGTTGTATTAAAAAAGAAGAATTATAGGGATTAAAAAGAATGAATCAGAATTTACTTTGAAACATTGCAATTGCTGCGAAACTAAAAAGAAAGTGGTGAAAAGGAGATAAAATAATGGTTGAACTACAAGTATAAGACGATATCGTAAGTTTTTGCGTTATGTCGGCCAAAAATATATATTTTAATAGAATATGTTTTAGATAAATTTAAAATTAAGATTTATTATTTACAAATAAAATAAAATCTCAATAGAAATCATTCGATTCTAAAAGATTTATTTTTTATTTTTATTAAATAATTTTAACGTTAATCGAGCGACATACGAAAAATCAGATTTTTATAAACGAAGAGACGGTTGTAGAATCGGGAGAATATAGTCATTTAGTCAATTCATAACATATGGTCTTGTTGAAGGCTTTTTGACTTGACTTCTACCGATCAACGACATTAGATTGACGAATATGAACCTTGCTTTCTTCTACAACCGTCTATTCGTTTATGAAAATCTGATTAATATTTATAATTTTCGATTTTTGAAGGTGACTTTTTATTTATGAATCTTCTAATTAAAATCTGATCAAAATAGTCTTATTACATATCAATAAGTGTAATTACCAAAAATTAAAAAAACCAAGGCCTTTTCAAATTTTAAATATTAATTAGAGTATTTTGCCAATTTCCCTTTTATAAATTATATTATTTTTTAAAATTTTTTTTTTATTATTTTTAAATTTTATTTTCGATTTTTATGATTTTTATGATTTTTTTTTTTGATTTTTAATGACACGTCATCGTTTTAATGCCATGTGTGCGAGCTGAGTCAGCAAACTTAACGGTTGACTAACCTTTATGACGGTCAACTTTGTTTTACGCACAAAATTTGGAGTATGGGTTGGATTTTTGAATTTTTAAAGCGTTTAGGTGGGAAATAGCACTGAGTCTTTGTTTGGGTAGGAAAATGCACCGCGCAGTTTGTTCAGGTGGGAAAAGACCCTTTTCCCCTAAACTATCCAATAGGTTAGCTTTTTGTGGTGAGTTCTACACAAGGGTCTTTGTGGGCTTGGTTTGGGCCCAATTCTTATCAGAAGCTAAAATCAGAGTTTATTTTGGGCCCAATTCTTATCAGAAGCAACATTTCTGGCAACACACAGTATCGGGGTTGCAGCAGTCTTGAATCTTTTAGATGAACGTTGCTTCATATGGCTCATTTGTTTTTCTGTAGGCTGCTGCAACCCCGGTACTATGTGTTGCCAGAAATGTTTCTTGCGGTTTCAGAGGTGGATTTTTCAGGTAAGATGTAAATTTTGATAATAGGCTTTTTGTTTCCTTGACATCTATAGTAGACCAAGGGTGCTTGCTTAGTACATTCTGACGGCGAAATGGTATTTGAACTCGGTAACAGGGATTTCGATGATAGTCTGCTACTAAGGAGAGAGAAAGAGATTCTGCTCTCGACTCTCTAATTCTGACAAATCATGATTTTTGTATAATCTTATCAAAAACTTTGAGTCGAAGCAAAAGCTCGAGGGACACCTATGTACTACACGGACAAGACCTAAGCATGCACGTTTTGGCTTCTTCTCAGGCTGTAGAAATCAGTAAAGTCACTTTAATAGTTTCCGCAAAGCTTTTTCTGCAGTTTTACCATTAAGTAACAGTCCCCTGTTTTCACTCAAACAATAAGATCTTGATTTTGTTAATGTTATTATTACTGCGCCTTGTGCAGTTAACTGTTATTTTATCACATGGATAGCCAACCTATAATTATAGATGAGATAAAGTTACAATAGCTGAGTGGAATCATCAACTGTCTTTATTTGAAAACATTAACATAAAATACAAAATTTTGCACACTCGAAACTAGCAAACTTCTTACATA
Organism: Alliaria petiolata; assembly: GCA_020283515.1. Classification (NCBI taxonomy): domain Eukaryota; kingdom Viridiplantae; phylum Streptophyta; class Magnoliopsida; order Brassicales; family Brassicaceae; genus Alliaria; species Alliaria petiolata. The sequence continues at coordinate 216,588,804 of JAHZTW010000001.1, read as the reverse complement.
GTTCCCAAGCGATATAGAAGCCATACATAGCGGCGCTTACAAAGCTCTTTAACCGTGTTGGAGCTTGGCTATTGAAGAACTCGAGCTGACCAACGTACTTCAACACTTCAGAAGTGTTCTTCAACACTAAGTGTTGATGTACGTTGGTCAGCTCGAGTTGTTCAACACCCAAGCTCCAACACGGTTAAAGAGCTTTGCAAGCGCGCTATGTATGGCTTCGATATCACTTGGTTCACAATCACTTGATGGTTCGAGTAAGAGCGCACCAGTAGATGATAACATCACCAATCCCTAACCCAAAAAAGGAAAAAAAAAATGTTTACTCATGGCTAAGGGGAAAAAACCTAAAAAAAACAGAGTAGGTTGCACAAGTCTTGTAACGTCCCCAATAAGAGTCACTGAGGAAAGCACCAAGCATAGAGAAGATGTAAACCGTTCCTGTCCATTTGCTGACATTATTGGCAGCTTTGGCATTGTCTTGTCCCATCACTCTCGTGAGAAACAGAACCAAATTCACTCCTACACGGCTACACCGAAGAGAGCAAGCGTCGCTAGCCCTTGACTCACTATATTGAAACAAAAAAAACCAAATCTCTTTAGAATCTCAAACACAACACTTTAAGAAAAATACCAGTGTATACGTGTATGTGTGTATATGGATTTACCTAGAATAAGAATAGCAGTGAGCCATTTGCCGGTTTTGGCTCGGATTGCTGGATTTCCGTGACGATCAACGGTTCCGGTTTGCACATTTTGCCGGTTTTGGCTCCGATTGCTGGATTTCCGAGAGATCAACGGTTCCGACTTGAGTGCAAACCGGAACCGTTGATCGTCACGGAAACCCAGCAACCGGAGCCTTAAAACCGGTTCCGTCTTGAGTGCAAACATCGATTTCGTGTGCAAAGAGATTTCGGTAAAGAATAGACCAAGGATTGGGAAGAAAGGAGACAAAACGAACGAAAATACAAGAAACGAGGAGAGTGAAGAAGAGAAAAGCAAGCGAAAGAGAAGAGATCTTTAATTTGAGGTTTTTAGTTCGCGATATAAAGTGTGAAGGAGAGAGGTATCTTATATATAGAGGGCTCCGAAACTGAGCCAGAAGAGATCTTTTCTTTCTCTGGTTTTTAATTTAATCCTTTTTTGAAAAGATTAAAACGGTCTGCCAAAAAGTAATATGTTTAGTGGATTTGTGATTAGTGCCAACAACACAAATATGTCACGAGTGATGGGCCTTAATAGAACCGACCGGCCTGGTAACAACACAAATCTTTTTTTTTTTGGTGAAATTTTTTAATACAAACACAGTCATGGGCCGAAGGATGTTTTCGTCCACAAGTTGTGGGATCCAATGTTCTCGTTACGTGATTGGTGCCGATTTAAATTGGAATTGAACCAAAACCGGAATCTTGACTATCGATAGAATTGAAATATTTTGATAAACCGAACCGAAAGCAATTGCTTAAACTCGGAAGGTTTGAGCTTTGAGTGTAAATCGCCGGTAACAGTATCGCCGTCGCCGAGACTTCCTCCGCCGTGGATCAATCAAAGACATATAAAGCCTTTATATAAATACTTGCTTTTGGTGAATCATCGTTATAAGCGCTTTCAATCATCTAATTCCGTTTTGTATATCGCTTATCAACTTTATTATCATTATTTATAAACCCCAACCTCTTATAGTTGTCAAGAAAACCAAGCAACTTACTTCATTACTTGCTTGTTGCCTCTACTCTATATTATTTATTTTAATTATGGAATAAGTGGAAATCTATTTTCTCATAATATCTATACTTATCTATACTAGGTGATCAGCCCGCACCGTGTGCGGATTATAAAACATTTTATATGTTCAATATATAATTAATATTGTATATTGAAGTTAATCTGTTTATACATAATTAATTATATATTAATAATAACATTATAGGAATATTTATTAAAAATAACAATAAATCAAATGAAAAATGTTATAGATTTCAATATAAATTGAAGATAAAAAGGTCATTAATCAAGATTTTAAAATACTTCCTTAGATAAAAAGTTTAAATATGATAACTAAATAAACTGAAAAATATTAAAACATATAATAATTTATTTAATTTTTATGATTGGCATGCACGCATGTGCATGTATAAATTTTTTTATAGACATAAATAGTTTTAATATTTAAATATTGATTAATTTTCTTATATATTATGTAAATATTATATTTTTTATATATATACAGTTTTAGTGTTTAACAACAATCACACAAACTTTTCATATCGTTTTGTGTCTTTTGAAACTGATTATTTTAAAAAAAAATTATTTTTTCTACCGTTTACAGTGATATATAATTGAAAATGTAAAAGTTATATTAAATAATAATTAAATTCTTATAATATATCTTGAATATTAGCTATACTATGCTTTCTTTTCTGCTTACACAATATAATCTTGCCAATATATATATTTTAAGTATATATTTTTCTTTGATCTATTGCTAATTAAACCAAAATGAATTTTACAATCTTTACTTATCATAATAGCGGGTAGATGGTTGGCCCGCACATTCATGCGTACCAACCACCTCACCGCTCTTAGGACAAATAGAGATTTAAAAATTATATAAATTGTTTAATAATTAAAATTAATTAAAATTGGATTGTAATCGAGGTTAACAAAATGGATGCACGACAAGTTCGCATGCGACTTTGAATTTTGGATAATTAATATTTATATCCACACACATATTTGTGGAAAAATCGAAATATGTCTTTTATGTATTAAAAAAAACAAAGTATATGTTTTGTAATATATATTTTTATAATATATAGTTGAATTTTAAAAAGAAATAAATACGTATATTTATACATGTAAGTATAAGTTTAAAATAAGTGAATTGTAATATTTAGGTGTTGGTTAGTTTTTTTGATATCTTCCGCAAAACGTTATGTTTTTACACGATGCAGTTTTTGTCGTTTAAGAACAATCACGAAAACCGTTTCTATCGTTTTTTATTTAATCAAAATTTCTTATTTTTTTAACATTTTATGATATATGGTTTCAAATTAAAATTTATATTAATATTAAATATTAACAAAAATTTAAAAGAATTTTTAAAAAATTTAAAATATAATATTTGACTTTATCATGAAAATAAATATAGTACATTAGATAATCTATCATTAATTTCCTTTTCAATAAAAATTATAATAAATATTTATTATAAATTTTGTGAAATCATATTATATAAATTCTCTGGTAGCTCTCCGCTATCTCTTCGTCCAATATTGAAGAATTGATTTGATGAAGAAAATAATTTTTTTTATGCTTGGCTTGCACGCATGTGTTCATTATAAAATTCGAGCCGCACATGCATTTATTATAAAATTTGCTTCTTAAAATTTTTAAATGACTCTGTAAAACAAAGCAAGATAATGTTACAGAAAAACAAAACTGTAGAGATTTATTTTTATTTTTATTTCTACTTCTTATTCATATTTGTTTTATCTTATTATAATTTTTTTTTAACCCGGTTACATTTTATTTTATTTCTGATCTCAAATTCTCGATTTACAATAAGACTGTATATGAGTATGATATAAAGTTTTGATTTTTTTAAAGATAAAAATGATATAGCGTATTTACTATCATATTGGATAATATATTATCATTTTTTATATATAAATATAATATATATTGGTTGTAAAATTTTCGTAATCATATTTTATGCAATTTATTATGAATATATGTAAACATATTGAAATCATAGTAATTATTATTTTCTGTTAATTTAAATTTATTTAATTTTAGTGTTATAATCTAGTGTATTCATGTTTTAATTTCATAAGTTATTTAATTTTAAATCAACCAATCAAAACATTTCATTTATTTTAGAAAATTTGACATGTCACATTTACATGTCATCATTAAAATGCACTAACTTTCATTGTGGAGATGACGAGTAAGCATTTTTCATTAAAAATGATTCTCAAATAATAGGTAGTAAGATTTTATAGTTAGAGATCACTCATCACTCAAGAGTGATTTTGCTAATTAGTTAATCATAAGTACTACCTAGAATTAGGTAACCATATATGAAAAAAAAAACTTAAGGTATAAAATAAGAATTTAAATTATTATGACCACTTGTTTTGAAGAACTTCTTTATTATTTATCGTCATCGATTTTACTTTTTAAAATTGTTATGCGCTAAGTAGGTATATATATCAAATGTATAAAACATCTAAGGCTGAATGTACCATTTATGAAATAAAATTATGTGCAATGAGTTATTCCATAGAGATTTCACAAAATGTTACCATTTGAGCTTAATAAAAAATAAAAATTAATTCAACTCATTCCAATGGAATATATGAAAAAGAAAGAAATAAAGATATTTTGCCAAAAAAAAAAAATTGGAATATAAAGAATAAATGGAATAAATTTATATGGAATAAAAATTGAATTCCATTCATTCCTTATCATTTTTGAAGTGGAATGGTTTTTCAAAAGGATTTGTTTTTTTCTCTATGTAATGAATGAAATAAGTGGAATGATTTTTCTTTTTCTTTTCTTATAACTGGTAACAATTTTGTGGAATTTCACGGAATACTCAATTCCACATGATTTTATTCATAGAAATTGCAATCCAGTTATATCCAAAAAGAATAAAGTTAAAAATCATTCAAATCAAAAAGCAGCGTGAATACAAAAAATAGAAAAAATAGAATTCAGATGAATTTTTTTGCATATGGGTACTAGGGTTGTACAATGTGTAAAGTGTCGATACATTGACCATAGATAATAATTCTTGATTTCTAGAAGCCTCAACGCATTTGTTCGAACCTTGTCACTCGCTCTCTTTCTCTACCACACATCTTACTTACTCTCTCAGTTTGCATTATATTTTCTTTGCAAATTAACGTGTTTATTTCTTCCCCATACCTCGATCATTATAGACTTCTAGTCAACTAGCTTAATTCCCGTGCTACACCCCAAGTTTATTTATTTATGTATCTATATCTAATTGACTTTAATTTCATTTTAATTTTTCTTTACTTTTCAACACATTTATAGTTAAAATAATGAACTATAAATTTCTTAGACAAAAAGTGGAAATCTATTTTCCTCATAATATGAATATTTTTATAGTTAGAGATCACTCATCACTCAAGAGTGACATGCTAATTAGTTATTTTTGTTTATCATTAGGGTTTCTCTTGATATATTATGCTGTCCAAAAGAAGCAAAAAAAATGAAGAGAGTGGGAAATTAGTTCAGATTCACTAAACCTAAGTATTGGTCTGAAGAAACGTACACCTCGGTCCATGCAATGCAGCATGTGTCATTTTAACTTTGCCTTAGTATATAAACTGCTTAAATTCACGAAGCAATGTTTTAAGAGTGAAATTTTGATTTTATAATCATAAAATTTGAAATAAAGTAAATTCTTCCATAAGATGAAACAATAACGAAATAATTTTATATTTACATATAAGCAAATGTGTTTTCTAGTGCCAGATTCACCAAGGGAAGAAGGTGGAGGTTAAGAGGACAATAATTTTCCAAATATTACTGGGAAAATAGGGACCAGAGAGACGGAAGCACGTGATAGCAAAAAATTGGTGGTACATCAAAGGACAAACAATTATATAAGTTCTTGTACACGTTATAGCAATAAATTGGTGGTACATCAAAGGACAATCAACTATATAAGTCCAACAAGAAATGTCCTTTCTTTGTTTGTAAGCTCTCCCTAATTTGTAAGTCTCTTATAAGTTCACCTTAAGGTGCTTAGCCAAATTATTTAATTTAGGAGCAGAGATAAGTGATTAGGAAATCACAATCCATATTCTGTTTCTTTGGATTTTCTAGAGAAGTTGATTAAGGACAATGTCACATCTGGTGCAACAGTAGTAGTTTCTTGGTTAGACAGTATGCATCTTACTTCCAAATATATAAACTCACTTGTAGATTTTTGTCAACCAAGGTGAGTTAGTATTAGGATTGGTTTCGTATCGTATTTGTCCCAGTATACATTTTTTGGTTCGCTTGTAAGCTTTTATTTTTTCTCTTTTATATATTTCGGAGGTATGTTTCCTACTAGGGACAGAATCCGGCATAAATTACGGGATAAACTGGATTTTTTAGCAAGTGTGTGCGCTTATAGTTGAAATGTTAAAAAAGAAAGACTTGGATTAGATTTGGGGGTTTATGTGCAAAAAACAATCCGCTGAGTAATAATAATCGCTCAGTTCACCCAAAGGCTTGTTTCTTGGAGTGAAAATGGCGTCGTACACGCTCTCCTTTATCCCTTTGACGGTCTCTAATCTCTAATCCTCGGATCTTTGTTTCGAGACAGAATGGATCTCCCTCGTCTTCTTCTTCCCCGATTCCCCTTACTTCTCTGCTCGGTAAGAAGCTTCTGGTGACAGAACCGTCGCGGCGCTGCTTCGTCCCCAAGCACCGGTGCTTGACCTCGGCCAGCACGGTCTTTAGCGTCCCGATTGCGTGAGTAATTTACATCTTTTTATTTTCTGGGTTATTTTGTGTTCCATGGAAATGGAAGCTTAGGGTTGTCAGGTTGGATTTTTATTCAGGCAACCGGAGAATGGTTCTTCGGACAAGCTCCCAAAGTGAGTCTCACGCGGATTTACGTATCCCAATTTGTGATTATAGAGCTTTCCAGGTTTGAATTGTTGAGGTTTCGTATTGTTTGAGATGTTCATCCGTTTGATTTAGATGGTCGGCGAGAGCGATAAAATCGCTTGCAATGGGGGAATTGGAGGCTAGGAAGCTCAAGTATCCAAACACCGGGACCGAAGCCATTCTCATGGGTATTTTAGTCGAAGGTTTGTGATTCTTCCTTCTTTAAGTTTCTGAGACCTTCAGCTTTGTCTTTGCTGGGATCTTTTTGTTGCCTTGGATATTTGTGGCTCGTCGCGATCGAAAGCTTACATTTTGTTTTGAGGAATCGTAAACAACAATGCTGCTTAAGATTTCTCCTCCTCATTTCATCTGTATTGGCAAGCATATGTATACGCAAGGGATTTTATGATTGGTTTTTCCTGTGGGATGCGAGATTTTGCTTCTGTTTCTTAATCCGTAAACAACTGAAGCTGAATATTCAGTTGTGGAATGCCTTTTATTCTGGTTGATAGAGGAGAATTGGGGCATTTCACTGTAAAAAGTATAAATAGGTGACTGAAAAGTCTTACATTTAGTTTTGCGAGATCCGTGTAAGCTAATGCTTGGTGAAGAGTTCTCTGTCCCGCTTTGTGCTTCAGTTCACCCGCTTAATTGAGTCCGAGCAATAGCTAATAAGCATAGGATGTGTTTGTTCCTATTAAACAAAATACGTGTGGGATGAGTTTTTGCTTCTATCCATTTGTTTCTTAACCATAAAAAAACTGAAACTTTATATTCAGTTGTGAAATGCCTTATGCTGTTTGATCATAAATTCAGTTTTTTTTTTGTGTGTGTGTGTGTTGTTTAGCTCTCAATAACCCTTGTTTCTGTTATTCAGAAGGCAGTGATGGTAAATCGTTCCGGGCTATGTGTTTTTACTGACGTTTGTTAACCTTGTTATTGTCGGTTTTCATTTCAGGCACTAGCACAGCTGCTTAGTACCTGAGGGGGAATGGAGTCACGCTTTTTAAGGTGCGAGACGAGACGATAAACCTGCTCGGTAAATCAGACATGTACTTTTTCAGCCCAGAGCATCCTCCTCTAACCGAACCGACTCGAAAGGCCATTGACTGGGCCATTGATGAGAAGAAGAAATCTGGTGTGCATAAACGACAACCATCTTGATGTTTCTAAATCCTTGTGTGTTCTCATGCGTTATCGCCAACTTAAACTGTTTGGTCACAGGTGTGGATGGGAAACTTACCACGGCCTACTTGCTTCTGGGGATTTGGTCTCAAAAGGATTCAGCAGGCCGCCAGATTTTGGAGACGCTCGGGTTTAACGAAGATAAAACCAAAGAAGTTGCCAAATCAGTTAAGTTTTGAAACCCCCCAGTTCTACAGAATAGGATTATAGCTTTCTCTAAGTCGCAAGTGTTAGATGAATGAAGATGTAAATTTGAGCTTCAAGAAACAAGGTCAATAGTGATGGGATTTGTTTCAATCAGCAAAGCTTCTGTAACTGTATATGGAGTAGCAAAAGCAACTCCTAATACATGAAGACAAACCAATCAATCTCTCACCAAAAGACCCCTCTCTTGAAGAAGGATTCATCAATTTTTTTTGGGTTTCTTTTAATTGATGGAGGTGCTCCCTTAGAGCCAGATCAAGAAATTATAAACTTAACTGATTCGATAAAACTTTTTAGCATCTCCAAACGTACATGTTCTTATTCCAATTTCAGACATGTGAAATCTGAAAAAGCTTTGACACACAGATCCTTCAAATCAACGACGACAGTTATCGTTTAGACCAGGACCACCGTAGAAGAAAAAAATCCCCCAATAAGAATTTCCATTTCCTGCTTTAACGTTGTAACAGTTAGCCATACTAGCAAAGAGGGAACCTCCTTGTGCTTCTCTCAGAGTATTGGCTTCATCAACTGTCATAAGTTTCCTGAAATAGCTCGCTTTCTTAGGCCCTTCTTCTGCGAAATGTCCACTTCCCATATTGGTGGCCGTGTGTCTTCCATCGGTCATTTCGTTTACAATTTCACCTCCCCATCTAACTATCGCAGCTCTTTCTCTTAGAGAAGTAAACAACGAGCCAGGCCAGTACCCGACAAGCTCTTCACCTATCCTTAGCCACCAGTTTTCGTTGTCCTAAATAATCAACAATCCATTTTGGCTTTAGATGCTGATTTAACTTAGGGGGCAACTCAAGTTACCTTTACTATATATATATATATATATATATATATATATATATATATATGTATATATGGCATTAAACTCATGCAATGATATTGTATATGTTCCCATTAAATAATAAAAACAAGATAAAATTATGAGATATAATAAATTGATAAAGTAGATGTAATTATTATAAGATGATACTATAATTTAACAGAAAGACTAAAAAAAACAAAAAAACTATGGTAGCTAGGAGTACCTTCCATATAAGCATGGGGAGGCTGTATTGATCTCCGTCGTATTGAGAGACTTGAGTGTAGGATCCACCTACAGTTATACGTGTGCTCGTCTGAACAAAACCTGAGCATTCAGTGTTGTAGCATCCTGTGCTTCTNAAATAAGACGGGAGGAGAAAAGCATCAGAAATATAGTGTTGATTCATTACCTCAAGGCCTGAAATGTTGGATACTCAATTCTGAACGAGTTGTAAGCACTTCTCGTTCTAATATTGATCACTGTCCGGATTAGGCAGAGGTAACATGAGATGGATGACAGCCTTATCTGGGTCAGGATGCAAACACATTTTACCTGAATAAGATCACTGTTTGATATCTCAGTGTACCTCTGAAGGTTAAAAGAGATAAGAAAAATCAAACTGCTGAAGAAGGAGTAGCAGAAGCACGAGATGCTCAAGTGTGTCTCAGAAAAAGGTGTTCTGTGTCTTGATGTGCAAAGCGTTACGTGGCTCTTCCCTTTGTGGTTGATTTTGTGACAGCTACTCAGCTGAGAAACAGCTACATGATTAGGCTGTTGAGTTGATTTCATTCATAAGTTTTGTGACATGATTCTCAGCAAAGTATGTACAGTGACTCTTCGGGCCGAGTGGGGGTTCTAGCGGTATAAATGGATGGCCTCATATCTCACAGCTTAAGGTATACTTTGGATGCACATTTCTTTGATTCACCATGGGTTCCTTACTAATTCTTTTTAAATGTGTCAAATCTTGTTAATATTGTGTAACACATTGCGTGTTTTGATGAAATTTGGACTTGTGGCATGATGTCGTGAATTTTTGAGTTATTGGGCCCGTCTCTCTGGCCCATTTTGTGTCTACTAACGAAATCTGCTAAGTGCTTCATAGGGTTTATGTCTCGTTTCCCGCGAGAGGGCTACCCTAATCTGTGTCACACATCAAAGCTTGCAGCCGCGCAACCCCTTGTGAACCCATGTATCCGCCTCGCCGAAGCACCCGTTCTCGAACTGCAAAGCTGACAATTTCAGCCTCTCATACGGCTCGTAACACTGTGCCCACGCCCATGTCTCGGACTCCTCCGCCAACTGTAGATCTCGCCGAGTCAAGTGTTCCCAAACGATCTCGGCGGAATGGGAAGAGTCCAGTTCGCGCACCTTCGCCGAATGAGGAAGATGAACCGTTTCTCTCTGCTGAGGAGGATGAGAGTGAGGACGGCACACCAATGGATCTTGATGGTGTGACTGGTGAGACTGCTGATGGCATTCATGACAATGAAGAGGAATCTGTCGATCCTCGTGAGGGAGAAAACTATCCATACCTGGAACAAGAGCAGCGCTACGAGGCCAGCCGTCAACTCTTTCGGGAAATGCATCGCCTTCATCCAGCTCTGACAAGACCACAAAAGCGACCTTTCAATACCAACTTTGCTTCCGCTGATGCTTATCAAAGGTACTGCTCGTTTAAACTTCGCCCTTTCCTCAATCAAACCTATTTGCCACTACATGCAAAGAATCTCGAGGATGTGAAAGATGTCATCGCTCAAGCGGGATTGATTTATACGGTCATTGATGTGTATCCGTACACTCCAATTGTAATTCACGAATTCCTGAGCAATTTGGTTGATTTGGAGGATCGGGATGGTACGAAAGTGGTTTACTTGCGTGGTGTCATGTTTGAATTTTCTCCGGAACTGATCAATTCCACCTACTGCATTCCTGAATCAACTGATACATGCGATTGGCTGTCCGAGAACATCGATGATGCAGTTTCATGCCTAACTGATGGCCACCATCAAAGATGGGAAGGTATGCTCTCCAAGTACCTCACGCCAATGAATCAAGTGCTCTACAAAATCTGCTGCCTCAATTGGATACCCACAACCAATTACACCACCATGAACAAGGAGCGGGTTCAATTCCTGTACATGCTACATCAGAAGAAGAAGTTTAACTTCGGGAAAATGGTGTTTGATCAGATTTTGGGTATGGCGAACAATGCCTCTGACTTGAAGAGGAGGATTCTCTTCCCCACGTTGATTCAACAGGTCCTAAATTTTCAGCGCTTTGTTCCTGGTCATCGTGGAGATGGTTCACCCGTTGGTCATCCAGTTGCGATAGTGAAAGATGTAAAAGCAGGGAGAGGATCTGGAGGTGTGCGTAAAGTGCCTAGCCTGTCTGATGATCTGAAGCAGCTTACCAAAATGCTCCGATCCATTCAACTCCGAGTACAAGGTAAGTATTTCGTCTTCTTCTCTGTGACAATTTGACTCGGTTTGTTCAATTGATTTTTATCTGAATATGCAATCAAGCAGGGGGAGAATATGGTTGTGTCCCGGAATTGAACAGTGAAGCAGAGGAAGATGAAGATGAGGACTGATGTTGGTTAACCTTTTCTTTGAGTCTTTCTTTGAGTCTTCGTTTTTCTCTTTTTGAGACATTGTGTTCTACTTTTAGTGATCGTTTGAACTTGGCCTCGGCCTGTCCCTTTTGTGATTTGTAGACTATGTCCTTGACTTTGATGGTTTATGAATGTTTGGCTGGTTTACTCTGAACTATCTTAGATTGTGCCGCATTTGTTTGGGACGTTGGTTGTTGCTTGAGGTGTGTTTTTGCAGGATGCTTGAATTGACACATTCAGATAAAAAGGGGGAGATTGTAAGCTCAAGAAACTTGAAGCTTAACTAGCAACTGCAGTGTTACACATGGAGGATGATGTGTGACACGTTGTACTGGAACCAAGAAGGATCTATTAAGACAAGAGTTGACGTGGAGGACGCGCATTGGTGCATCGTGTCTGAACGTGGTGAGCAAGCTAAAAGATATGGAGTCATGACGTGAAGATACGATTGTGTTGAGTTTAGGAAAGAAGATATCACACGACTAAAAGTGTTGTGGGATATATAAGTGAGCGCTTAGACCTTAAGTTAGGTTAAGCCTTCGGACGCATAGGTTGCATAAGAAACACAAAAAGGGTTTTGGGGTTTCATTGGTGAGTGAACAAAGAGTGCAGCTCAACTGTTGTTGAGTCACGTAAGGTGGGTAGATTAGGAATCGGTCCGTCTCAAGTCTAGTGTGACGTTGAGTAATTCGGATTAAACAAGTCTGTAAGAGATTGTTTAAGAGGTTTCTAATAAAAGATATACGTATTTGTGGAATCCTGTGTTGTACTCTTTAGTTTCTACAAGTAAATGTTGTTTACTTATTTGCGGTTCATTCTTCTTCACATACCCATAATTTCTTTCTTTAATCATAATCTACCTATGTGCCATACATTTATACGGTCTCAAGCATTTCTTTCAAACTAACACTTTCTCATGTTGATAATTTCACCTTTTTTTTTTTTTGAATGAGATAATTTCATTTTTATGTATGTAAGTTATAGTTTCTTGTGTTAATATGGTTGTTGTTATAATAATACTTGACGAATCCTTTTCTTCTTTGCGTTGTTTAACATCCTTAATCTTTGAAAGTTCATCATTTTTTTTTGTGTGAACAAAATGTGTAGGATTTATACTAACCTTAGACCTAGTATTTCACTTGATCGAATACATTCATATATATCTTCTCCCAATTTATACCAAGCATATTGCAATGTAGGAAAATCTATCCACAAATTTTGTTCAATTTTGTTCATCGCTCATTAGCATTAGTATCTAACACCAAAAAAAAGTCTTCCAACTACACCAAACATTCAAAAACCATTCGCATCCACAAAGCACAATAAAAGTATATGCATATTTCTCTTTAATTTAACTTGTTTTAGACATATGCCTTTAACTGTCGAGGCTTAAGGCGAATACTTAATCTGAGGAGACTAACACTGAGTGCAGTGCTTAGGATAATCGAGGCTTAAGGAGAATACTAATAATGTTTTTAAAAAAAATACATACAATATTGATAAAAAATAATGAAAAGCATGCTAAAGGGAAAACTAAGACTAGAGCTAATGAAAGAACAATTTGTATCATACCAGCTTGCCACTTTCAGAGAACCATTTACTAAATAGAGAATGAGCATTGACTTCAATTAATTGGCAATGTGGATATCTGATGAAGAAAACATATATCAAAATCAATATTGAAAGATAATCGAGTCCTTGAGGATAAACAATTACTGTCCAGAAGAGGACCTGGAGTTGCACCGAATTGAAAGTTTTTGAGCCAATGCTTTGCACAGAGATGTTTTCCCAGTCCCTGGTGGTCCGTGCAAAAGAATAATCCTGCAGAAATTTTCAACAAATCATAACGGCTAAATTGTTGAAATCAGGCACCGGAAAAGAAAATATCAGATCTAGACACTATAGAACAAACAAAACGGCATAAAACTAAGTCAGGTTTAACTCAGTTATCTGAAGTTTTTCATAACTATCTCATGTTGTAGAAAAGAAGCAGACATAAATAAGAATTGCGACAATAGCATGTACTGAAAAAAACATGCCAACTTCCCTCACCTGTTCCATGAAACGAGATTTGGATTTACACCCTTGTGCGTGAACAGCAAAGCACTTGCGGCATAANATGAAAATTTCTCAAGAGAATTTACAGGGATCAAGGTGAATCATGAGCCAGCACAAGCTGGCAGCTCCAGTGTTAATCCTGGGACAGTGAAAGGTGCAGATGTAGAGCGAGAAGCTGATGAAACACTAACCCCGGAAAAAGATGACCTGCTGGTTGGTGAAGTTGATCCTGCAGTTCCTCACACCCATAGTCCATCTTCATCTTCGTCATCATACAACATAATCGAGTTCCCAAATATGCCTAGTGTTGAGGCCTTGTGTGTTGGTTCTTCATCTACAAAGGACATCCCAGTTCCTCTTCAAGAGGATATAGAAAAGAATGACGTGGAGATAACCATGCTTAAGGAGCTCGAGGAAATGGGTTTCAAGGAGATAGATTTGAACAAGGAGATCCTGAGGGATAACGAGTACAACTTAGAGCAGTCTGTTGACGCTCTTTGTGGAGTTAGCGAGTGGGATCCTATCCTAGAGGAGCTTCAGGAAATGGTAAGTGTGTGCGTGTGTGTATGCTTTGTAATTTAGGATTTGATGACAGAGATTGGGATACTAAAAATGTGAATTTGCAGGGTTTCTGTGATGATGTGACGAACAAGAGGCTGCTGAAGAAGAACAATGGAAGCATTAAAGGCGTGGTAATGGATCTCCTCACAGGGGAGAAGGAGGCTTGATGATTCTGGGAACTGTTTGCTATCGAAGGATAAATTATGTTTTATAAATAAAAACCTGATTAGTTAGTAGTGTGGTTTCGTATGCGTCACTAGCAGCGACCCACTTGGTGTGTTCCTTTTCTTTTGTGTTGGATGGATGATGCTACTATGTTTTCTTTCTTCTTATTTCGATTTATCTTATGCCATTTGTAGTTAAATGAATGGTTTATCTATCTTATATATGATTTCATCATTTCATGGTCTCCATTTGTCAGCTGAATGTTTCCTACTTGCGAGAATTTGTAAGAAGTTATTCGTTTAAACAGCGTATAACAATAAAATTTGCATATGCTCCCTCTTCCGAGTCGGAAACATTGGCATGCCAGTTAGTCATGTTGATCGGCTATATTAGCTAGTAGATTGCGATTTGAACAGATGATATAACCATTAAAATCTCCAAGTTTGAGCTGAAAAACCTAATTAAGATTCAAAAGCAGCCACCTGCATGCCTTTATTTTCAGTAACTCAGCATTAACTAACCAAAGAGTACCAAGTAATAAAACTTGGAAGCTTCGAATGATGACAACAACGATCGAGGCGGACTGCTGTTAGCAACCAAAGGAGCAATTGAAGACAATCATATTGAATTAACTTTATTCTTTCTAAATTTACAAATTTGAAGGAGTAATAGCATCATGAGTTTGTTTAAATCTCCTTGAAGACGAACGACTAAACAAACTCCTAAGGCTATTTCTGCTGTCCCTACTCTTCTTCTTGAGGCCATTATCCACGGAGAAACTATGTTCCTCTAACGTGAGTGCGCGTTCCAGTTTCTTAGAGACCGAGAGAATCTCGTACGGATCCCACAACGATTGTCCGTATTCCCAATCCAAAAACGATGGATGTTGTTGATGCTTTGTACAAGTAGTAGTGGACAAGGCCTCCGTTTTGAAACGTGAAGCTTTACCTCTGACAAAAGCATGCTTTCTCTGCGCCTCGAACTCCAAAACGGTATGTTTTGAGGTTTGGGAGTGGCTGAGCCAAGCTTGTGCGGCTGCTTTCATCAACTCTAATCTCTTCTTCTTCTCTTCTTCTTCCTTTTCATCTTTAGCCTCTCGTTTTTTCCTCATCTGTTTTCTTCTTCTTCTCCATTTTGGATTTTTGGGCTCGAAGCTATATTATGTATGGTTAAATGTCAGCCTTAAATTTCTTGTTCGAATCTAGTCACTTCTCTCTGTCTCTTCCTTTTTCTTTCTTTATTATTTATTTTTCCAATACCTTGTTTTTTTCCTAGCCTTTAGATTTTCAGATGACTTTAACAAAAAAAATAAAGAATAGAGAAAAACAAATCAGATGACATGGTTTCTGACAAATTTATTGTATGGACTTGTTCGTTATTATTTATCATCCATTTATGATTCGTCATCTTTACGTATGGGACGCGCTGGAACAACTTACGAAGACACACAACAAAACAAAAAATAATTCGCAGAGTCAATAATTATCATAAGACTTTTCTGAATAAAACCATCTCCATTGTTACATTTGTTTGTTTAGGACCTCACAAAAAATGAAAAATGGTCATTCAGGCTGTTCAGACTTCTCTCTCTTAGCTGTCTCTGTCATTGTACACAAGAAATTACTTGGATCACGACTGTGTGGATCTGCAAGTGCTGCGTGTGCTAAAAACGGAAGCTTCCTCAGTGATCTCCCACTTAAACCCTGCATCAACAAGTTGATCCAAATTCATAATCTATTTTTTTCTTTCTAGAATATTCTCAGCTTTATTGTCACTTCTCTACAATCAGTACAAAAGGATTCCTAAAGTCTGACCTCACACGATTTTGCAGCTTCTATCAATTGTTTACAGAACCATGGAACTGTATCTGTATCATGAACCTCAGTTGCATTCGCCTTTTCTTTCAAACTTGAAAAGCTTGGAATAGAGAGTCCTTCACAGCCCTATACCAAAAGATATTATATGGAGCTTGTAAGAAATAACTGCTCTTCCTTCAGTGGAATTAACAGAACAATATTCCTATATGGGGCGATCTTATACGGTACCTGGAAACTTGATATGATCCCTTTACTTATTAATTCCTCAACACAAGACCTTAATATTTCATAACGAACATGAAGAGTTGGAGGGCCAACATAAGCTTTTATGTCAGCTCGGTCCACGAAAGCAACATCTGCAACAAGGATATTGATGTGTGAAATCCTGATTCGGGAACACAGTTCCAGAGAGACCGAGAAATGAAAATGTAAAGCATTAAGATTAGTAGCAAGGCGGAGTCATATTGCTGAAGATTATGAGGAAAAATAACAACTTATATTAGAGGTAAAGTCACGAGGCTATGGAAAGGATTAAAATAGGCCACCAGCTTACCAATAGCAGTAGTTATGTTTGATGTTGTAAGGATTATCACATTTGGTGCTGATTTCAATTTGTCCATTTGGGTAAGCAGTGCATTCACAACCTGCGACAAATACATAGGGAGATTTGGTCTTCGAGAATTAAGAATTTATCACTTGGAAGATACTAGGTGTACACAAAATTTAGAAGCTAGTTTGAATACCCGGATAGAATCTGAAGGTTCTGAGCCAGACAATGCAGCTTTTCGAGCAGCAGCAAGACTTTCAACTTCATCTGCAGGCAAAACAACTCAAACCTAACGGGAGAAACAAGCCTACAACCATAAAAGCTATGACAAGATCATAACTTACCGATCAAAACAAATACTAGATTGTTATCTTCCTCCACCATCTCTTGGATTTTTTGGAAAAGCTTGGCAACCTATATTGTAGAATTAGCAAAGGTGGTGAGAAGAACAGAATATTCCACTAAAGCTTTTCTTCTTAGATAGGTCCGATCACTTTACAACTGTTGGTGAAGATTGTGATATCACTACTAGACAGGAAATAAGAATCCCAAGTCAGCCTACTATAACAAGGCAGAAATTCAGTGGCTGTGATCAGTGAATAAAGCTGATTTGAGTATTGAAAAATTCACTGGCCGTGGTCACTAAATAAAGTAAATTAGGCATTTTTTCTTGGAAGATCAGGTGGCAGTTATAAGTGGTTACTTAATTATGGTGAGTTGAACCAACAACAAGTTAGCCGCAAATCTGGTTGAAGTCCAATAAACCATGAGTACAAAGCCAGCTTGTTGAACCAAACCTACTGTCTTAAAAGCATGCTAAAGGGAAAACTAAGACAAGAGCTAACGAAAGAACAATTTGTATCATACCAGCTTGCCACTTTCAGAGAACCATTTACTAAATAGAGAATGAGCATTGACTTCAATCAATTGGCAATGTGGATATCTGATGAAGAAAACATAAATCAAAATCAATATAGAAAGATAACCGAGATAATACAGTCAGTATACGTCCTTAAAGATAAACAATTACTGTCCAGAAGAGGACCTGGAGTTGCACCGAATTGAAAGTTTTTGAGCCAATGCTTTGCACAGAGATGTTTTCCCAGTCCCTGGTGGTCCGTGCAAAAGAATAATCCTGCAGAAATTTTCAACAAATCATAACGGCTAAATTGTTGAAATCAGGCACCGGAAAAGAAAATATCAGATCTAGACACTATAGAACAAACAAAACGGCATAAAACTAAGTCAGGTTTAACTCAGTTATCTGAAGTTTTTCATAACTATCTCATGTTGTAGAAAAGAAGCAGACATAAATAAGAATTGCGACAATAGCATGTACTGAAAAAAACATGCCAACTTCCCTCACCTGTTCCATGAAACGAGATTTGGATTTACACCCTTGTGCGTGAACAGCAAAGCACTTGCGGCATAATGTATTAGTAGTCGTTGCTTAAGTCCAGATTCATATATCGGGCTACACAAGAAAAAGATCCAAACCACTGAATAAATTGTTTCAGAGCCATCACTGCTTTATAACCAGGTCAATACAGTACTCCCAGACACACCTTTCCCATAAGCCATCAAACTCCTTTGCGGGTAGAATCCATTCGTTAAAGCTAGCAGGTTGTCCATCTGCGCCCAATTCCTCGCATGGCCCTTCCTCAGTTAGCTGGATGTAAATTATAAACAAGTCATGTAGAGATGGCACCTAAAGAAAACTAAGGTTACTGCCTTATTCAACTTAATCAGGCTTGCATCTATCTATCTGAAAGGCATGGACAACTGGCTTCACTTGCCAGAACAAGAGAACATCATTATTTCTCACCCACTCCTCTACATACAGAGGCAAAAAAACATCAGTAACTTGCATTTCTCTATTAGAAGTTTGGCAGGAAAAAAAAACAAAACAAAAACCCCCCGTATCACGTATGCATATTCGTTGCACATTTTCGACAAGACACAATTCGTCTGCAGGAATCAGAACCAGCCCATCTAAATAGCTCATGCTCCTCTTTTCCAGCATCCTAGAGCAAACACTCAAACTGTCATCCCCACATTATCAAAAAGAAAAGAGAATAAGGCGTAAGAGGCAAATGTATTTTACAAACCGTTCTACAGCTCTCTGGACGTCCTCAAGGCGAGCCGTGCTTAAGGGCTTTAAGCAGACCTCCACTAGAATTAGAAGAAGACACAAAACGCAGATAAGGAAAGAGGAAATTGCAAAATCGAATCGAGCAGCTAAACCCAAAAGCGAAAGGAAGGAGAATTGAAGTGTACCAGATACGAGGAATTTGTTCTGGTGGAGGCAAAAAAGCACCGTAACAATAATCATCATCACGAGGAAGAAGATGGCAACCTATTTACCTCAATTACTCTAAATACCAGGAAACAGGTGTGTTGCGAATGCAAATTTTGGCATAGTAAATTGTAGAGCCGGAGTAATATTTTGAAATAAGTGAAGAAGAAAATCCTTTATTATCCTTACATTGGTTTTGTTTGTGGATTTCTTTAAACACCGGATAAAGCGTATATTCCTTCAGCTTTATCTCCAATATTGCAACATGAGGGCACTTAAAATAGACTGAACCATTACACCATAGATAACTATTGGAATTTGATGCCCTTAAAATCCTTAATATATTTTGGCGCCTAAAGCACCTGCTTGCTGTGCTTTAGGTCAGGGCCGGTCCTGGGTGGAAGGATGAACCTTGGCAAGCCATGAAGGGACCAGTCTTGCTCTTCCGATCACACAAAGGTATCTCGCCTGCCCTAACATCGCCACCATCAGCGACGCCACGATCCCTAGGCTCGCACCCGCACCAACCACGTTCCCTGCCCAACCCACCCGACCCTCCGAAACGCAACCGCGTACGGCGCGCTTTTGGATATCTACAACACGCTTTTGGATATCTACAACACATCATACTTTGCATATAATTAAATACGTAGATTGGTTTTTAACTTGTTTGTCGATTTAAAATTAATTGGAAATATTGAAGATATTTCCAATAGATAGATTAGATAGATTTTGTACCAAAAGANATTATATAAAATTCCATGATGGTTAATTAGCTTCTAGAATATGAATATTCTTGGCAATTAACATGTATATGTACATGTTTTCGGATTGGTCGAATAAAAACAATCTTGTCTATTTTGATTAGAATCCAGAAAGTAATGAACCGGGAACTTACCGTCCAGTAAACAAATAATCTAACATTATTATCACCATATAATTTTGGATAAACCTGTAAATTAAGGCAAAGAAAGATAGTGAGTTAATCAAAAAGTTTTGCATATGAAATAATTAAATGTAGTTAAGGATTGAGGACCAAATAAGAAGTACAAGACCTGCAAACCAGCTTCAATTGTGTTAAGATTAGCTCCATTTCCAGACACAAGCCAAGTCTGAGCCAAGCTGAACTCGTTGGGGACTTCAACTTCTGGTCTCCAGATATTCATTACAAATTTTGTCCCGTAATAATTTCCGTTCCTCGAAGTCATGAACGCGTACTAAACCGGCTCAAAAAAATGGGAAAGTGCTAAGTAAAGCTAAAAATATCTTAATTTAAAACCAAACAAAAACGTAAAATCTTCTAATATATTTTTCTTTTCTCCTCTACTCAAATTCTCAAGCGCATGTTATCGATCTCAAGATGTCTCTTCAAAAGTTATGTGACTCTAAAATATATATTGTACTATTGTTTTACCAATTATGTTTTGTGAGACGATTGGAGATTCTAATTAAAAGATATGAGATAAGACGATGTAAAAAGACTGTACATTTGATCAAAGTCTACTCGATCTGCACATGGCCACACTAGAGTAAATAACAAAAGGACAATGCATAAAAAGTGTACCTCATGTGGGCTGCTTTGTTGAGTCTTTTTACTGAAACTCCCAATGGTTTTTTGTCGTAAGATATCTTCTTTCTTTGTTCTTATAGGAACAGTGTTTTCTGCACAGTACTCTCCACTCTTGTGCCAAACCTGAATAGTCTTTGCCTCTTCATTGCTGCAGGTAAAATCTCCTTCCGGGACGAATCTCGGTCTCAGCTACAAAAACTTCCTGTTTGAACATGATGAATGCATGTATAGACAAAAAAAAAGAGACTGTAAATGAAGGCAAACCTGGATGGTGTGGTTTTTAAGCAGAGGATGGTCAAAAGCTGGTTGCCTAGTTATTGGAACACAATATATTATATCACCATCTTCACTCTGTAAGAAATATTAAAAGCGACAAATTTATCTCCTTTCTGTCCGCGAATATAATACCCGAAGTATGAAGTTACGATGCTTATGAATTCTTCTATATATTATGAAACATATTAAAAAAAACAATCGTATAACACAATTAAACTTACAAAAACAAAAACCCTATATGTGATAATAAGTAAATAAGAATTTTTACCCAAAAAAAAAAAAGTAAATAAGAAGTAACTCTAAATTTTGTTTTCAAACAGATCTAGATAAGTTTTAAACAACCGTAAAAATAATAACATATACCAATACATGAACCCTCAATATCAATTTTCTCCAATTTTTATTATATTATTATTTGGGTTTTTTATGCACATAAAAACAATCGTGTTGTATTAAATTAAAATACCTTAATGGTTTTAAGAGCATGCTTCTTGATTTCCCGGTGATCAGAAAGCTCTTTTCCATAGACACAAGGAGAGATTATCAACGTTATCACTATAAGAGCAACCGTGAAGCCGGTCAATCCCATCATATGGATAATTAGAATCCTTAGCAAAACTTTCAGACGGTACGTGCACTTTGGAGTTTTTCTAATTTTTATTCAAATACGTATTGGAATTTATATAGAGGAGTAGATTGCTCATGTATCATATTAGGGTATGATTGTTAAAAGCTGCAACGGATGAGGCCCGATGGGTTTAATTATAGATATTTTCGTTGTGTTTGTATATTTTATAAGATTTTAGGCCCGATGGGTTTTTAAAGATTCATTCCTTTGACTTTTTTTTTTTGAGTTTCGTTTATTATTTTGTTCGAAAAGAGAAACAAATTGGAGAGTTTTCTGAAAATAACCTTCGTGGCCATACACCTGTTAGCAACCACATCTTGCTTGGCCAAAAACTCCATCACATCTCTGCTAAAACCTCCTCCTTCTATCTCCGCCTCCAAATATCCCCCTGCATATTTTGTGATCCTTACTCAAACCCTCATTTCTCTATAGCTAAAGCCATTCTACTTAATTGTGCTTCTCATCCACAAACCAGAAATTGAAAAAGTTTTATTTTTTCTATTCGTAATTGAATGTTGTAAGCTCAAGAAACTTGAAGCTTAACTAGCAACTGCAGTGTTACACATGGAGGATGATGTGTGACACGGTGTACTGGAACCAAGAAGGATCTATTAAGACAAGAGTTGACGTGGAGGACGCGCATTGGTGCATCGTGTCTGAACGTGATGAGCAAGCTAAAAGATATGGAATCATGACGTGAAGATACGATTGTGTTGAGTTTAGGAAAGAAGATATCACACGACTAAAAGGGTTGTGGGATATATAAGTGAGCGCTTAGACCTTAAGTTAGGTTAAGCCTTCGGACGCATAGGTTGCATAAGAAACACAAAAAGGGTTTTGGGGTTTCATTGGTGAGTGAACAAAGAGTGCAGCTCAACTGTTGTTGAGTCACGTAAGGTGGGTAGATTAGGAATCGGTCCGTCTCAAGTCTAGTGTGACGTTGAGTAATTCGGATTAAACAAGTCTGTAAGAGATTGTTTAAGAGGTTTCTAATAAAAGATATACGTATTTGTGGAATCCTGTGTTGTACTCTTTAGTTTCTACAAGT
>JAHZTW010000001.1:216420420-216565584 GCA_020283515.1 Alliaria petiolata | reverse complement strand
GAAATCGCGGCAGGCCACGGCATGAACGGCACGGACCATTTGGAGGGACACGGTGGCAGAAGATTCTTGTTAGCCGTAGATGAAATCCACGATGTGTAGTATTGGAAAAACGCAGTGACCGCTATTGTAATCGCGAAAAATAGTGCCAGGCCCCACCACGGTTTGTTCAATTTCCACCAAAGGGAGAACGCGAGAGCAGAAGAAGAGAGGAAGGCGAGGAACGAGAGGGTGTGAAGCGGTGCATTTTCGCCAATTAAAGTGTATTTGCGATAGAGAAGAGCGTTTGCAACTAGGTAGAAAACGCAGAGCGTTCCGAGTGAAATCAGCTCCATCACTATATCTAGATCCGTGAACAACGCAATTGTAGCTGTGCATAGGCCTGAAAACACACACATATTATAAAAGTTAATTATACTGTTAAATTGAATAATTAAGATTCTATAGTTTTGATCAAAAGAAAAAAGATTTGATAGTTGTTTACATTACTTATAAATTTGTGTATTTCATTCATTTTTCTGTAATAATGTGTGTGATTTATGATCTGGTTGGTAACTTGTATAATGATGGAATGATGATTTCACGTACACGGCATCGCGTAGTACATTTTCTGCGGTACCATATAATTTACGATAAAATACAATTTTTAGTTAAGCTTTTTTTTTTTTGAACATTTTCTAATTTTTAGTTAAGCTTTTACTGTTTAATAGTTTCTTTTCTTTTACTGAAAAAAAAATCAAGTGATGAAAAATACAAAGACTTCAATTCAATTCGAAGAAAAACCTACAATTTACAAATATTATTAAGAATTCACATGCTAAATTTTCTGTTTAATAGTTTCATTATTCTTTTTTCATATATATCTCACGATCGTGCAAGTGTTATTACTAAAACCCATCATATTTTTAAAGTTCAAAGAAATGTTTAAAATGATGTTACCGAGAAAGAGAGTGGCGTTCAAGGGAGTTCCGGTGGAAGGATGAACCTTGGCGAGCCATGAAGGGACCAGTCTTGCTCTTCCGATCACACAAAGGTATCTCGCCTGCCCTAACATCGCCACCAGCAGCGACGCCACGATCCCTAGGCTCGCACCCGCACCAACCACGTTCCCTGCCCAACCCCACCCGACCCTCCGAAACGCAACCGCGTACGGCGCAACACATCATACTTTGCATGTAATTAAATACGTAGATTGGTTTTTAACTTGTTTGTCGATTTAAAATTAATTGGAAATATTGAAGATATTTCCAATAGATAGATTAGATAGATTTTGTACCAAAAGATATTAATTTAGACTAATTTGTTTTTTTTTCTTTTTCTATTTAATTAAAATAAGCAAAATAAGTTCGGAAACTGGTTTTAACCGAATACTTCTATACTTATGCTTCACTTGGAGCTTTAGATCACCAAGTTTACCCCGCTGCAGCTCTTGAAGCTTTGCCACTCTGTTGTGATACTACACTTCCACAAGTACAGTTCCTGCATTTTCTTCTCTTTCATCTGCTTTGGCTGGCTCAAAGCTGTGTCAACCTTGTGACAACCTTGTAATAGGACCCAAACTTTCACCATATACTCATATGTGACACTCGCAAACCAAGAGGGCAGAAACACATCTTCATTTTGCAGCAATAACCCCAAAAACTCTAGTGTTCGGTTTGGTTGCAAGCAACTGAATAGCGTCATACTTCTTTTCTGTGGTTCCTTTTGTTGAAAACAATGCCACACAGCAAAATGATCAAGACAAGAATATTGCTTCATCAACATCTCCGAATCTGTATACTCTTCCGCAGAAACCTTTTGCTGCAACAACAGTTGCGTTGTCCCAGGCTTCAAAATCATTTGGTTATGTCGCCTTTTGTATTTAAACCTCAAGGACTTCAAAAGTTGATCCTCTTTTCTCCTACTGACCCTATCCATCTCTAGTTCATTCAACTTTTCTAAGTATAGAAACAGAGGGTATAGTCTCCACTTTTCCTCTTTCCTGCTTTTGAACTTGAAACGCCAAGACTTAGCACACTTCTTCTGCCTCGTAGTTTGTTGTAATGTTTGCCCTTTAAGAAGCATTCTATCGAACATTTGGTATGCAAGAGCTGTGGACTGAACATATGTCGACTTCTCACTAAACTCAGCCCCTTCCAAGAAATCCAATACATGTATTCTCTCCTTTTGATGATCAAACAGAACATCCAAGCCAAAACCAGAGTGGTAATCCTCATAAACAACCAGCAATTCGTTGTGAAATATAAAGCGTGGTTCCCGTTTAGAAACTGGTACCTGAATGTGTGGAAATACTTCAGCATGATTCGATACTTGAGGTGGAATTGATTTCTGCTGAAGAACAACAACAATTGCCAACGTTGAATCTGTGTTCTCACATGGTTCCTGGTCTTGAATTGAATGTGTCTCTTGAATGACATCTAGGTCGTGAACCAACGCATCCGTCTCCGTTTCTTGAACCGAGTACTTCTCCATAATTGATTCTGTTGACTCAATCAGTTTCTTCTCCAACGATTCTTTCGCACAACTAGATTCTGTTTCATCAATCGATTTTGTATCCTGAATCAGCTCTTCCTTCCTCTGGATTTTTGCCGCATCTCTTTGTGCTTTTTCCTTTCGACATCGCTCCAAGAATCTTCTACTCTTCTCCTGTAATCTGAGCTTCTCCGGATCATCATCTTCACCGAACCAATTCTTCAATGCGGTCCAACTGCGGAAAGGCAATCTCGATTGGTTAATATACGACGCAGCTTCTCCTTCGATTAAAATCCTCGCGAGATTCAACTTCTGCAATTCCGAGTTTCCATACAAACCAATCGATTCAAATCTTTTCTCCATCCAATCGATCCATTGACGCAATTCAACACCTTCGAAAATAGGAATCTCCACGAAACTCATCGCGTTTGATCCGATTCGATCCACGCTCACCGCACCAATTTGTTATGGACAAAGTAACGAACTGTATAAGAATGATCAAACGAGCCTTTATTATTGATTTGTAACAAGTTAACCCCAATTATCCTATTACAATTGCTACAGAAAGATAGAATCAATCTGAGCTAATCTGATCACCAGATCGCCATTGAAGAACCCCAAGTTCAACAATCCCAACAATCCCAGATTCTCAACAAGAAAATGCATAAGAAAAACTCGCTCTCAAAGACGATAGTGTATTTAAAAGACATTTACTGAAAAGGCAAACCCTCCGCTTCAACTCGAGTCTTTACTCTTCTTCTTAGTCAAATCCACGCTGTTGACTCCACGTGCTCATCCTTTCTCTCTTCTGGGCATATCAGAGATGTGCAAGAGCTGGTAATGCAGCACTCACCTGTGGTCATATGGTAATAAGTGAAATGTCTCAAAGAATACGCCATTCATCAAATCCAATTAGAAAAAATTACTTAAACACACAAAGAAATTAGCAGGATCATTACGGCAGTGTGGATCAAATAGGTAAGGTTAAGCAACCCTAAAGAGAGCGTGAAAGTTTTTCAAAATGTATTTACAAATGCCAGTACAAAAACTTTTTAAGTGCCCCTTGGTTACAACGATCATCATGACAAAAAAAATTATCTTGGGATTTGTTCTCCCCCAAGAATCAAACTTTAAAGTCTAAACTTGTATGTCTGTTCAACAGTGAATTAAAGTGGGAGAGGAACAACAAACCCAACAAAACATATTAAACCTACATCTACATTTAGTCTAAACTTGTATGTCTGTTCAACAGTGAATTAAAAAAAAAAAACAATGCTTTCCGTTGATTGACCTTTGTCATTTTCTTTATCTTTTATTAATTGCAGAAGCAACTACATGCTTAGTCATAAGCATTTGGGAACCACATAGCATTAGTACGTGATGATCTATCATCCCAATATACCTGCTCACGGACCCCATCGTATGGCGAGCTGAGAAGTCTCACTAGTATTGCAACAGCTCCATGATCAATCACCACTTCAGTGTTCTCAGATGTTCCAGATGCAATATTTGTTAAAGCCCAAGCCGCTTCAAACTATAGAAACTGTTCCATGAAACAAAAATAACATGGAGCTTGTGACGCTAGTGATAAAACCAGATGGAATGTACATGTGTATCGAAGCTAACCTGAAGCTGGGGAAAGTCATCGCACGTAAGGAACTCCACAAAGCGTGGAACCAAACCAAAAATATTTAGTAAATGATTTGTGCTACACGTTTCGTATTTACTCGAAACATTAAGTGATTCAAGTAAGATAAACTATATATGTTGATAAATGATTTGCTTAACTTAATGACAATTTTTAGCCTAAACATGATACTAATTTTCAAATGTTTACACAAAAAATTGCATGTAACATAGTCGAAGTGAGTTAAGAAGAATGATCAAGAGAATGCATGTTGCAGATCATATAGGGGAATATTTATTTGATAATAAACAATGAATGGTCCTATGCAAGCATAATAGGTTGATAGTTAATGCACTAGTATTAACATGTATGTAATACTGAAAGAGTTCTTAACGATAATGGGTTGATAATTGATGCATGATCCACTAAATTTCCACTTTATTAATTAATATAGAGTGATAGGATGATAGGATGATTAACATCCTTCTTTTTCTTACTAGGAACTTTCAAGAACGTTACTTAAATGATTTTCCCTATACATTTTGATATAACCAATGCAAATTAATGCATATAATTGCTTTTGTAAAGAAAGAAAAACATGTTTGCACAGTCAAACTCTGATATAAGTACGCATGTATCCATATATGGATAGTAGAAGAGATAACAATCATGATAATGCTGATGAAATGGTCATGCAGATACTATAAGAAAAAATATATAATATTTTTATTTCAAAATTCGCGCCATTAGTCAAAATACGATTGATTCTATAGATATCTTTGAATATTATACTTTTACATCTTTCCCGAAAATCTAAAGTATTTTGCATGGATTCATCGAATGCATACTGAATATATAGCTGTGCAGAATCAAGTTCAACGATGCGTCCAAACAGATATTTAGGTTGAGTTTTGTATATAAAGTATTATCATGATTTATAATTAATTGCTTCTTACAGATTAGAAAAGGATCAAGACAAAGATTTTCCTCAAGTACATCCATCATCATGATATATATATATATATATACATAATTCTATATAAAGAGAACGAGAATTTGGTTATTCGAGCTGCGAAAGGCTGCAGATGCATGTGTTGGTGGTTTAAAGGGAAAGGTGAAAATGTAATTTTTATATATACATGTGTTGACGTGTTGTGACAGCAATGGATTATTTGCTTGTTCCTTTCTCTTTTGTTTCTTGATAAGTTTTCCCTTATACTTTGTACAAAAAAGCTAGAAACAAGATTTTTCAGTAGCTAAGGTGACATTTTATAAAGAAACGTTAGTGTATTTCAGAGTTAAATAATTAATATAGCATTAGGAAGAAAATAAACATGCATGTAACTAAGAACTTAATTAGGGAACAAGATAAAAAATATAACTTTAAAAAAAATATTATGGTATTGGTACCTGACGCTTTAAAATCAGACAATTAAATTAGCAGATATTTTCATTATTATCGTCATAGTATAAAAAAGGTAAAGAGCTTGAAGATATTTAATATATATATATATATATATATATATATATTAGTGAATATTAATTTAATTGATGACTAAAGAAAAAAAACTAGAAAAATAAAAAAAACCATCTAATGTTAGACTTTTTATATATTTTACCTACACAAAATTAATTGTTTAATTAAGAGAAAAATGGACAAGTAAATAAGTTGCCAGCTGTCGCAGTCAGGCAGATCTAAAAAACATGGTGAAGAATAAGGGTTTTTTCTTTGAGAAATTGAATCCAGTGGCTATATTGGAACCCCAAATTAAGTCTATAACCATAATAATTTCGTGACTATAATATTCTATGTATATTATGTATAATACCAATTTTGCCCTTTTTTATATTCTCAGATGATAACTAGTCTATATTGTATTCCATATTCGTATAGTATAGTTTAATATATTTTGTCGGCTTCGTTGACGACTGTCATATTCGTTCTGTCTGTTCCTGACTTAATCCTTCTTACGGTCCCAGAGCAAATATATATATTTGCTTTCACATGTTATTCTATTATATTTAGATGGTATAAAACAGACAAACTTAATAAAAGAATGTAACAAGTCTATACTGTTTTTTATGTTCATATAGTATAGTTTGATCGATTTTAAACTTGGCATCAAAGATATATATGTTTTTTTCACTTGTTATACTATTATATTTAGACGGTATAGAACAGACGAATAAAAGAATATAAGAGGTAAGGACATTTTTGTCCAACGAAACAGTGCTATGGTTATTCATTTAATTTTTCAAATCCTATGGCTATATTCTTAATATCTTTTTCCAATATTGTTATCTATTAAAAAGACCCTTTTTCTTTTGATCAGTCTTTTTTTTTTTCGTCTAGTGAGTTTATTAATTTCCAAGAGAAATCTATGTTAAAATACAATATGAAACGTTAAACCGGAGGAAGACATAGATATCTCCAAAAATATAGCCCGCAAACTCCAGCTAACATATCTAATAATCTCAGGAAACAAAATCCAACTAAACGGAAAACAAAATTTGTTACAAACGACACAAAATTGAGATTTTGCTAAGTACAAGTTACAACCTTCAAACATCGGTTCTATCCCGACATTTTAAATCATCTTCTTTACTTTATTTCAAGTTCCAAGATTTCTTTATATATGTTTTCATGTTCTATTTTCTCTGTTTTTATTATAAAAATCGCTTAATTTTTTTTCACACATATCAAAAAAAATAATTCAATTTTATTTTTTACCTTTTAATAATACATAATATAATATGATCTTGCTTATTAATAAACTAAAAAAATATAGATAAAAGTGGAAAATTTATCAAAAAAACTGCAATTAAACACAAAAAAATATTTAAAATAAAACAAAATTTACATTATAAACTTCACTTAATATGGAACAGAGGAACTTAATATCATTTGTAAACTCTTACTCCAAGCTTCATTCTATGAGCATTGGAAAAAAAGGAACTCAAGGCTCCATACTTCATCGTGAAGACCGGCAAGTCAGATTATAAAGGATATCCAGCTCACACTTCGTTGCAAGCTTGCAGTTCCTGGCCAAACACCTCCACCAAACTCTACAAACAATCCTTCGGTGGTAGTACTGTCCTTCCTCTATCATTGGTTCGAGTCCTTTCAGCACTCACCATTTATCGCGAATATACACAATTACTTGTTCTCCTTGTGATTGGTACTTAATTTACTCAACATAAGTCTGATCTTTGTTTTATGTATCTTGAGTTGTAATGTAATTGTACTTTCAAATACGCTTATAAATCAAAAGAAAGATGTCTACGGGGAAAAAAATATAGTTGTACACTAATATATGATTATATTTATTTAAAAATGGTTAAACTTCTGAAAAAATATCACTTTTATAAATGGAAGATTTGGAAGTAGATTGTATGGTTTGATTTGCTAGTAGTTATATTTAAATATTTTGATAATGACATTATCATAACTAATAATGGGATTGCTCCAATGAGAGAAAGTCTTTGGTACTAGCCAAATGGGAGACAAAAGATTGGAAAAAGGGAAACAGATATTGGGCCAAGAGGTTCACAATGATGAAAAGCCCAATTCCTGTAAACCCACAAACCCTGCAATGTCTACAACGGTTACATCACTCTGCGGCAAAACCAGAGCCTCAGCTCACGCAAGAACGGTATCACGTCAAGCTGTCAAATTCATTTGCAGCCCTTGATGAGCTCAATGGCTCCTGATGATGACACCTGCAGATGGCGTCCAGGGTTTTAATCTTTGCTATAAATCAAAATGTTGTATATCGTTGTAAAACCTCGAAGACGAATGAAATGAAAAGAGCATTGCTCATTGTTTTCCATCTTTATCATTGAGTTTTCATTTTGCTTTTATTTGGTTCAACACCAGATTTTAACTTTAAAATCTATAAGATTTTTATATATGCTGGAATACCAATGACAGAACACATTTTAAGGAAAATAAACGGAACAATAAAAGGTTAGAACGTGATTGTCTGTATTCTCCAACAAATGATCGTCTGTCATTATTTATACTGACAGATTTATTCCCTAGTGTCA
Source organism: Alliaria petiolata (assembly GCA_020283515.1). Taxonomy (NCBI): domain Eukaryota; kingdom Viridiplantae; phylum Streptophyta; class Magnoliopsida; order Brassicales; family Brassicaceae; genus Alliaria; species Alliaria petiolata. The sequence continues at coordinate 216,557,441 of JAHZTW010000001.1, read as the reverse complement.
GAAAACTAAAAGTTTCTGTTTAATCTAATCGCAAAAAATATATTCATTAAATGTTTATTGGCCGTTGACCACGTAGCTCTCTTGTTTAATTAAGTTAAACTTAGGGCATATGCAATGGAGACATTTACATGTCTAATTAGATTATTATATTAATAAAGCTTAAGATGAGAGATCTAAATATGCAAAAACGAGTCTAATATAAGACATAATTTTGGGGTTTAGACAGTTTGACGTGGCGGTTTTTGATTGGAGAAAGATTAAAATGTTTCTCTCTCTCTTCTCTCTTTCTCTTTAAACACTCAAATTAAAATGTCTCCAATGAAACACTCAATTAGACTCTCTCTCTCTCTTCTCTCTTTCTAGACACCCATTTTTAAAGTCTCCAATGCACATGCTCTTAGAGCATGTATATCAGAAAACTTTGAAATAGAAACCAGAGTAGCTATATCTTATCTTTCTTGAGGGCAGGCTGACTAAAAATGGAAGCAACAAGAATCGGTTTTGGACTCGGAGCTTTCTCTCACCTTCACAAATTCACTCTCTGCCTTAAGACCAACCTCTCTCTTTTTCCTCGCCGTTTGCTTCACAACCAAAGTCTTTCTCTCACACCCACAATTAAAGTCGACTTGTTCATTGTTAGGTCTACGAAGAGTACTGATGATCTTGAGAGTAGTCGTCCGTTGATGAACTTTTCTCCGTCAATTTGGGGAGATCACTTCCTCACTGTTCCCCTCGACCGCGCTGTAAGTGCATGATCCCTTCACAGGTCTTGTTGGTAGAGCAAAAAAAAAATGATTCTTGATCCCCATTTTGTATGTTTTTAGGAATTTGATGAACTAGAAAAGGAGATTTAAGTTAATAAGCCGCTCGTGAGAGATATGCTCATGTCTTCTCACAGAAGCGACAAGGACAAGATTCGTCTCATCCATTTGCTCATCAGCCTCGGGGTCTCTTTTCATTTTGACAAGGAGATTCAAGAGATACTTAACCACAGTTTCACAAAGTTGGATGACATAATTATTGGGGAAGTTGATTTGGAGACTATTTCCATCATGTTCGAGGTCTTTAGGCTATACGGTCACAAGATATCTTGTGGTAAGAATATCAGGTTCCTTGATTCACAAACATATACGCAGCATATTCATAACATGACATATATAGTAATTTGGCTATACGGTTTCGTTGTAGATGTCTTTGATATATTCAGATGCGAAGATGGGAGGTTCAAGGATAGTCTAGTCAGCGACGCTAGAGGGATGCTACAGTTGTTCGAAGTAGCGCATCTTGGGACACCATCTGAAGATGTAATGGACGAAGCACTGAGTTTCACGCGGAATCACTTGAAGTCTTTGGCACGTGGTAACGCATCCAATGCTGCTGCTCATCTCTTGAAGCATATACAAAAGACATTATACATACCTCGATACAGTAACATAGAGATACTAGTGGCAAGAGAATATATATCTTACTACGAACAAGAGGAAGGCCACGACGAGGTCCTGCTCAAGTTTGCAAAGCTTAGCTTCAATTTTTGCCAGCTTCATTACATCCAAGAGCTCAAAACCCTCACCAAGTGACATCTTCATCTCCAATCTTGTTGATAATTAACATCGGTCTCGATATCAACTTTCCAACTCATTGATTTTGGGTTTAATGGTTACAGATGGTGGAAGGACTTAGGTCTGACATCTAAGCTACCTTACGTTAGGGATAGAATTGTGGAGTGCCATTTCGGGTCTGTGGCACCATACTACGAGCCACACTATTCACTTGGAAGGCTTATAACCACTAAAATTATGATGCTCGTCGTTGTTGTAGATGACACATATGATGCATATGCTACTTTTCCCGAAGCTACACTTTTTACGGAATGTTTATTGAGGTTACTTATACCTATCTAAATGTGCCTATCCATATATATATATATATATATGGTCTTTCTATCTGTTTAGAATTTTTCTCAAGCCTGGCGAAAAATCTTGGTATGAATAGGTGGAAAATTGTTGCCGATGATAAACTACCAGACTATTTGCGATTCCTTCTGGAAAGTTTGTTTGAAGCCATAGAAGAGATTGAACGAGAAATGAAACCGAAAGGGAGATCATATGGTGTGAAACAAGCGGTAGAGAAGGTAAATCTAACTCAAGAAGGGACCAAATCAACCCATGGAACTTGAATGTATTATCTTTTATCATCTGTTGATGGACTCTTATCACTGCTTCGTGTCCAAACACAGCTCCAGGTCCTTGTGAAGTCGTACCTGGATATAACAAAGTGGGCACGTGCGGGTCACGTATCAACATTTGATGAGTACATGGAGGTTGGGTTGACGTCAGGCGCGATGGGTGACTTTGCAGCGTACGCCTTTATAGGTATGGAAGATATCAACGAGAAGAAGCTTTTGACTGGCTCAATTCCAAACCCATAATCATCAGATCTCTGAGTATAATGTTCCGGCTAGTAAATGATGTGGGCACCTACGAGGTATAACTCATACTAAAGTTGCGTGGTTACTAGCATTTATTTTGAAGCTCATGAATAATAAAAACGCATTTATTTGGTATCCATTGTCTTACTTGACAGACTGAGATGAGCAGAGGAGAGGTGGCTAACGGGGTCAACTGTGTTACATGAAACAACATGGAGTCACCAAGGAAGAAGCATGCCAAGGGTTACGTAAAATTTATAGAGAGAACTACAAAGTGGTCAAGGAGGAGTTCATCAACACACATGATCATGTACCTCGCCAACTTCTTCTTCGATGCCTCAACTTTGCACGTGTCTTCGATGTGTTCTACACAGAGGGTGATGGATTCACTGATGCCAAAGGTAAAACCGAACACTTTATAAAATCTTTGTTCGTCCACCCAATACCACTTTCATAATGGCGTCCAGAAACATACACCAATTCTAAGGGGATTAATCGGTGCTTTGGTTTCTCAATATTTGTCTTTGAATCTGTGTTTTTCCCAGCATGAATTGGTGAACTATCATCTTTGGGTTCAGTAATTAATAAAATAACAGCTTTTTCTCATCAGTGTATTAATAATATCAAATCCAAAAATCCAATCTATTATTACATATTTCTGTTTTATAACCGTTTATTTCATGAAAAGGTTGCTTCATTGTCAATTTAACTTAAGTTTTGTCATGAAAGGTTGCCTCATCATGGCCAACAAACATGTGTTCTTAAGTTTTGTAGCAGACGTCATTACGGTCAATTTAACTTATCTAAACCAAAAAAAAAAAAAAACATACAAAACTTAAGATATTGTAAAATGCTTAAACATGCGTAAGTTCTAACTAAATCCCTAAATAGTAAAAGGTTTAGATTTTAGTCTTCTTCGGCGAAGGCTGCATCGTCTTGATCACCATCACCATCTCCAAAGTCGTTATCATCATCTCCACCGAAGTTTGTCACCGGAATAGCTTCGTCTTCATAGCCTGGTGCATCAGGAATCTCCATGTCCTTCCCCGTAACTTTCATTGTCTCCAGATTCTCCTCGCTGAAGAAATTGGTCAATGGCTTCGACACCTACAAAACACCAAAAAAAAAAAAAAAAAACTCTTTAATTCTTGACTTCAATATGTTGCAGCAAGGTTGATGCTTTTTAACACAAAGGGAAAGAAAGTTTCTCTTTTTTTACATTGAACAACCGGTTTCTCTTCTCAGCACTTTCTACGAGGTTTTTCCATAGCGGGTCGCTCTTTAATGTTGCAGCTGAACCAACAACCTGATAAGCAAGTTTCAATGGAGAATGTTTCAGTGAGATATAACAGAGAAAGATGGTATAAATATGCAAGAAAAGCCAGAGAATAGTGTCTATGAAACGTTTCTAACCAATACAGAAGATTTGGCTCGTGTAATCCCAACATTCATCCGCCGAGAATTAGAGAGAAATCCGATTTCTCCTTTATCATTAGCTCTCACGCATGAAAATATTGCAACATCCTTCTCCCTTCCCTTTCGCCATGATCAAGAAAAAGCAAAAGACATATGGATAAAAACTGCTAAGTCCTCTTCACAAGCTGAGTTTTGAGAATGGTATAACGCAGATTCTAATTTGTTTATCAGCACCATTGGTTTTTAATATGTGAGAAAGAGAGTAGAATGTTGAACCTGGAACCCATCGACAGTGTTGATATCAACCACTTTCTCTGCCTCTGCACCAAACATCTCCTTGAACCGATCTTTGAAAGTTTTCACTTGGTAGTTATACGGCGATATAATAGCTAGCTGAGAGCTTGACTTGAGCTCCGGGTACATGGTCACGAGCCTGTGGTAGATGAGAAGAACAAACTCCACCTCGTCTAGATTCACCCGTGAGCCAGTTGCTCCTGGATGCTGAGACTCTTTCCCTTCATGTATGTCGAAAAAGCAAAACGGTCCAAAGCAACGGTATTTATGCCAGTCACGAGTAGTCTGCGCTTCAATATCAGACCCATCTTCCAGTGAAGAGTCATAGAATTCCTTTGACGGGAAGCTCCTTATCTAATTTTCACACAAGAGAAAGAGTAAGAAGTTAAGAGAACTAGAAGTTCTTTAAGGAATCTGATATCTTATCTCAAGTGGATTACAGATGAGAAAATGTCCATACCTCTGGATGCATCCGGTACTGGGTCTTCAACATTTTCACAGGATAGCCGGCCTTTTGAAGTCTCTCGAACATGCTTGTACCGTAGCTTCATCGAACGAAGAAAGGAAAAAACATCAATACAACAGTGTNGTCTGTGGAAGGATATTATGGAAAACTCAACAAGATTTGGGATAACATCAACAACTATCGACCACTTCGAACATGTAAATGTGGGAGGTGTGTGTGTAATCTCGGTACGGAGCAGGAGAAAGATCGAGAAGATGACATGGTTCAACAATTTCTGTATGGTCTTGATGACACTTTTTTTCATATTATTTGCTCTAGCTTGACTTCTCGTGTGCCTCTACCTGGACTTGAAGAAGTCTATAACATCGTGAGACAGGAAGAAGATATGCTAAACAATAGACGATCCAAAGAAGAAAGATCTGAAGTCACGGCTTTTGCTACTCAATCTCGCCCGCGTGTTGAAGTAGGCTTTGAAAAGTTTCAAAATAGAGGTCTTTGCAAACATTGCAATCGTGGAGGTCATTCACCGGAGAACTGCTTTGTCGTTATTGGCTATCCAGAGTGGTGGGGTGATCGTCCACGAGGACGATTGAACTCTAATGGACAATCTGGTCGGGGCAGAGGAAGATCTGGGCCATGTTTCAATGGAGCACAAACTCGAAACCAGCCTACTTATGCGAATGCTGTAACAACTGAATCACCATCACTTGAAAGGGCTAATCGAGTTATCACTGATCGAGACCGTGATGCAGTGAGTGGGCTTACTGAGGACCAATGGCATGGAGTCATGAAACTCCTTAATGCTGGGAGAAGTGATAAAAATGACATTAAAGCCAGTGGCCATGAAACTTTGACAGGTATGTATTCCAACTCCTCCTCTTGGATTTTAGATACAGGTGCGTCGCACCACATGACCGGAAAGCTCAATTTGTTGACTGATTTACGCACCATTTCACCGGTTCTGATTATACTGGCTGATGGCAATAAGCGAGTGGCTGTTCGTGAAGGAACAGTTCGTCTTGGTTCATGTCTGATCTTGAAATCGGTTTTCTTTGTTGAGGAATTGACATCAGATTTGATCTCTGTTGGGCAGATGATGGATGAGAATCAGTGTGTTGTTCAACTTGCTAATCACTTTCTTGTGATTCAGGACCGTATTACGAGGATGGTGACTGGAGTTGGTAAAAGAGAAAATGGGAGTTTTTATTTCAGACGTATGGAGTCGGTAGCTGCGGTGAACACTAGCGAGAAGGGTTCATTGGATCTGTGGCATAAGCGTCTGGGACATGCTTCAGTCAAAGTTGTTAGTTTGCTTCCTAATGTTGAATTGTCTGATTAACAAATGAGTGGGGAAACCGACTCATCCATTCCCCATTCGTCAGAGCTCTGTCAAGCTTCTTACCAATTGGATCCCGTGGCTGATTATTCCACCATGTAAAGATAGATCCCACCTGAGATAGATCTGAGAGTTGGCAGTCCACTACCAGATTTTGAAATTGTCTCATTCCGACTTGGCTGGAGTGATTATCAAGTCCCCGGGAGTGCTCAGTAGAGGATAAAATTTCATTATAATCCCCTATGAGTATCCATGGAACTGCTAGATGGGCGTAAGCATTCCTGGTTGCCCGAACATCATCCCATAACTGTCTTCTTTCAGGCTCATGATTTGATGCATATACAGATGAGCACATGAATACCTCCCCTGAATCAATCACGTGAATAGCACACGTAAGTATCTGAGCACTGGTATGGAGAGGGGTCACTTCCACTTTTCCTGACCAGCAAAACCAGATTCGACCTAGCTGGTGATATGCATAGTTTGTAGCAGATTTCCACCCTGGTAAGACCGATTTCATAATACGCTCATGATTTTCTTTCTGAACCCGTGTTTCCACTAGACAGCCAAACACAGGTTTGATAGACTGGACCCAACTTCTAACCACTTCGTGTTTGCGCGGTTGATTGAACCCACGCATATTCCATGTAAAAAATGACGTCATAGTTTCCGAGAGGAAACTTTTTTGATGTCTTTGTGGAGGTGAACCAACTTCAGATCCTTTGCCCTGTAAATCTGTTTTCGAGGTGTCTTGGGTCCTTGTTTCTGATTCATCTTACTTTTCTGTTTCTTCTTATTCGACACTTTAAGGTCGCTCTCCTCAGTTGAGATCTCTCCTTCCTCAATCTCCTCCTCTGGCACGACATCTTCTTCTCCTACTTCTTCTTCTTCTTCACTGATTGTTGCCAACATATTATAACGTGAAGCTGATTCTGGTCTCACCGTCTCATTTACTGGTGGGGGGGGGAGCGACGAGCACCACTGACTGTTTTCCAATCTGAATCATTTTCCCGATTTCCATTACTTTCACCAACCTCAGCCTCTATCTTACCCCCTGTCCCCACTGTGTCCTGATCCTGAAATGTTTCTTCGTGGCTTGTGTTTGGGACTGTCTGCGTAGGAAAATTTTCCAGCTCCTTAATCAAATTTGTCACAACACTAGTGTCGAGCATAGGTTCCTGCGATACCCCCTCCTTTGCATCCCGCTTTCGGGGTTCAGCCATCATTGTTTTTTGTAAGAGAGTCACATTTCCAGCCTGACAGTCTTGAGAAAAATGACCCCACTTCTTGCAAACACCACATTTAGAAGGTAACCAAGGATAGCTCACTTCTACCTCTACTTTTGATCCATCTCTATCCACGAAGTGGATCTTCTCTGTTAACGGCTTCTGCAGATTTACTTCAACCGGAATACGAGCTAAGTCAAGTCTCGTGCATCTCTCGGTGTGAGGATGAAGCTTCACATATCCTCCTATAGTAGCAGCAAGCATCTTAAGGCCCTTGTGCGAATACAGATGGCTCGGAACTCCCTTAAGATCAATCCAAATGGGCATGGCCGAGAGGTCCGGTGGGTCTAGCGCCGTTGCTGGGGTCCAATCATTCACCACTAGTGGGACGTCGGAGATGTGCCAATACCTCCTCCTCAGCACGCGAGACCGGGTTTGTTCATTCTCAATTCTGAAAAGCATTGTGTTCTTACTGATGAATTGCACATCAATCTTCCTTGGATTACCTTGTAACTGCCAAAGACGATTGATGGTGGCATGAATTCGACCCACATGAGGTGCGTCACCAATAAAATACCCTACCACAAAACACTTCCACAACGAATCTGCATCATTGAGGATCTCATCTGGAATTTGTACTGACGCGACACCGTCAATAACCTCGAAATCTTGCTTCACCAAATCGGATTTAGGGTTGATCACAGATGACCAAGACTGAGACGGGGCCTTCTGGGATGGGGAGCTTTGGGATGCGGACGCCGGAGGATATTCCGACGGGGGCGAAGGCCCCATAGCACTGGGGGTCGGGGAGTTCAGCTTCGCAGCAGCGGCGGCTCAAAAAAAAAAAATCAATATTCTGTTTTACTGTCGACAAACATATATTTTCAAGCTGATATTATTAAACATTTGAATTATAAATATAAAAGGGATTATAATTTTTTTTCTTTTTCTTTACACCATCATTTTTATTAGATCGGCTTGCGACTAACGTTTTTTTTCTCTTTCTCTCTACTTTATTCGCTGTATTTAACAATGTCAGTACTACTTAAAAATACTGCCAGAGTCGGCTTTGCTTGGGCTTGCGGCCCTCGTATGGATATATTATTTCGGCCCTCTTTTTCCATGAAAGTGATTGTGGTCTAGTGGTATATTCTTTCCAAATGTCTCTCACTTCACGAGTTCAACTCCATGTATTGAATTTCTTGACTCTTTTGTTTTTTTTTTCCCTTTAAACCCATTATTTAATAGGCCCAACTTTTGGGTTTGCTTGCAGTCCTAATAACTTCAGGCCGGCTCTGAATACTGCTAATAAATTTTATAAAAGGATCAGACAAAATAATTCTTTTGTGAAGTTGGATGCAAATGGAATCCAGTTCCACATAATGACTGGAAATTTTAAAAAACATCTAGGCTTCAACTGGTGACCATAGGAATGAGAAGGAATAATGAATTCCTCTTCATTCCTTAAATTTTTTACCATTTATTAGTAATATTTGTTACTTATCATTCCTTCTCATTCTTTATTATATAAGGAATTATAGAACAAATGTATTCCTTATAAAATTTGGGGAGGAACAAAAAATTTATATTCATTTCTTTATATGTATTTCATTCCCATTCATTCTTTTTATTTTGTTCCTTTCATTCTTTTCCTTTTCATTCCTATTCTTTTTTTAGTGGTCACCAGTTAGAGCCCTAGTTTATTAACTTCGTAAGGAAATGTTTCTTTGATTTTTTAATCAAAAAATGTATGTTTATTTTTTACAGTGGAAAGTGATAGCCATATTTTATTAACTGAAAGTAATACTTCTAGACGACTTGAAAAAAATTTAAAGGGAAAGTGTTGGGATTATTTCAGTCTAGTTCCAATAGATTCTTGATATCCAATTTTTGTTGTATTGCGGTTTTGATTGCTGCAAATGATAAATAAGAAATACATGCATTAGCGAAAGTAAGTTAATGTATGAGACAAGGCAGTGAGCCAACTAAATAAATTGCACTAGGTTAAATAACCACGAAAAACAATAAATGAAACTAACATCTATATAGAATATATATTAACTACTACTTGCTCAAAAAAAATATATGTATATATATATATATTAATCTCGAATAAAACCCTAGTTTTTTTCTCCGGCGGCGACAAAATAAAATTCTGTATTCCTCTCCTATTTGGCCGGTGCCCAGAGCTTCTCTCTGGCGCCGAGCCCCTTGTTCTTCGTCATATGTTTAATTTTCGATCCCCTTCAATAATTTCTCCTTCCAACGACCTGATTCCCCTTTCTTTGTGAATCGGATTTGGGGTGATTGTTTCAATTGCTTTGTGTGGTTTGTGACGGGAGGTTTGGTAGCAGAGGGTCATGGCATGCGTTGTTTATCGGCGTTGGGGGTCTCAAACGGAACCCCTTAGAAGTTTTGTTGGAGTTGTTGTCCTGAGGTGGTCGTGGAAACAATGTGGCTCGACATTCTTGTGTATTCGGCGAAGCCAGGTTCATGCCTATGTATCCTCTCCTTTTAATCGCTTTCCTCCTGAGCTTGAAGCTTGTTTTAGCTGCTGGTGATTTTCGTTTTTGGGGCTTTGTGTATTTTTGGTTTGTTCTATCCTAGTTGGGTTATGTTGTTTGCGCAAGTATTTTGCTTCTGGTTTATTTGATTGATTTTGCTCTTTTTTTCTCTGAAAAAGTGTCGGGTTTGGCGTGTGTTTAGCTTTTCTCTTAGCTGGGTTTAGAAAGCCTTCAGTTATCCTCCTAGAATCTATATTGTTAGTCTCCTTCCACCGATTTAGTGTTCTCGAATAATCAGTTTTCTCTTGTGGTCTTTTAGTGGTCTGTTCTTGTGGGGATGCAAAGTTCTAGGTTTAAACTGTTTCAGGAGAAGATTAGGTGTGTAAGAGTTAGATTCTCGATTATGGTTTCTAATGTTCAAGTTAACCGTTGTAATTGGGCTTGTTTCGTGGTTCTTTCCTCTCGGCTATCCTTTGTCTTCGTTGAAGATTTTGGCTGCGTCTTGGGAGATTTGTAGTTCTGCGTCTTTTGCTTTCATCTTTCTTTCCAAGTGTTCTCGAAAGTCTCGATTAGTCTTCAATTTCAGTGGTATTTTCGGTCGCAAACTTCGTTATGTTTGTATTTCATTTTGTATTTCATCTCGTATCCTATCATGTAATTGCTCTTGTATTTCACTTTGTTTTGTTCAAAGGTTAATAAAACATCAGATGACAAAAATATATATATATATATATATATATTTACCAGACTTTATATATATATTTACCAGACTTTAAAAACAAAAATCAAATAATATATATATATATATATACTGTATTAAGTTATACCACCTTCTAAACTTAATAGTCTCTTGAAAATCTTTGCTCAAAAGAAAAAAAGACTTAATAGTCTCCTTGCTCTTATTATTCCTCAATCCATCACAAAGAAGTTTTAGCCACTAGTATAAGATTTGAAGAGCATCTTCATCGATGAGGACTTCAAAAGAGTTTCTTAAATAAAAATATATTATTATTTAAATATAATTAAATTTGATGATAAAATTAGTTTTAAAAAAACATTAACCAATCTATAAAAGACAATACTGTTATGGAGTTTTAATAAGTTTTCAAAGGTTCTCAAATCACTCTGGAGTTCTAACTCTCTCTCTCTCTCTCTTTTTTCTTTTAATTATGAGATACCTTTACTAGAATCCTCCATCGAAAATGCTCTAACATGCCATTTCACAAATATGCCGGCCTCTAAAATATGTAAATATCATTGGAGGCTGGTTCTGTGTGCAGTAAAAAGAAAAATATAATTATCTCCATCTATAAAATTCATTTTAGATACTTTTTATTTTGTTCACATGCTAGATCACACCTAAAACATGCCACTACACTAGTGGACCCTTAATTAAATACATATTTGTGTTACTACAATGTACATATTGATCATACATCCTAGATAACAATGATGGTTATACCTATTCTTTCTATAAAAAAAACAATAATGGTTAGACATACAAATGAAACTCTATATATTTATTAGATCCATCCATATACAGTACAGTAGAAACTCTATAAATTAATAATGTTGGGATCGTCAGGTTTTATAAAAAAATTATTAATTTATAGTGATTATTAATTTATAGATATATTATTTGGTTGAAAAACTAATTTTGGAACTGACAACAAATATTAATTTAGAGTTATTAATGAATCAAATATTATACCATACATTAATACATACTTTTAATTACTGTAAATTCCAGACAAATTAAGACTTAATTTAGTGCAAACTAGGTCTTCGAGTTTTTTAGTCTGAAATTTTCTTTTCATTGTTACATTTTTCTGTGAATAAAACTAACTAAACATATAAACTTTGAAAAGAGATTCTCCTAATCTTGTTAGAAAACTTGAAATTATATAAAATATTCAGAACTTTTGAAAAGGTCTATATCTTATTATATAAAGTAGAATGCATCAACGTTAGTTTTTAACATGATCGTAACACGTGTCAAGTTAATCGATAAGATTTTGACATGTGTTAAAAATTCAACCAATTAGATTTTAACATAATGTTTACATAAATCTAAAAATTATTTTTTAAAAATAAAAGGGAAAATAAGTTTTTTCGATTACTAATACAAAAAGGAAAATAAAAAATCTAAAAGGTAAATTAAAAAAAAGAAAATAAGTTTTTTTATGTTTTTTAATTATATTGAGGAAATTGTATGATCAATTACTATTACTAAAAGGAAAATCAAGAAAATAGTTTTAAAAATAGAAAAGGAAAATAAATTCTTTTACTAATACCAAAAGAAAACTTAAAAATTAAAAATTAAAAAGAGAAACAAGAACATTAAGAAAAAGGGATATACGTTTCTTTTATGTTTTTCATTTTAAATTAAAGAAATTGTGTTTTTCATATATTTTTTAAGTAGTGATCAGTTTTTGTTTTCTATTTTCTTAAAAATTTATTTTAATAACTTTTAAATATTATTATTATAAATCTACGTATACGCAGAAATCTAATCTTATTATATAAAGTAGGATGCGTCAAAGTTAATAATTAACATGATCGCGACACGTGTCAAGTTAATCGATAAGATTTCGACATAATCGATAAGATTTCGACACGTATCATAGTAAAAAAATAAAATAAAATAAAAGGATATATCTAAAAAAAGGGAAAATAAAACAAAAGGATCTAGAATAAATTATATTTCAATATAAAAAAAGAAAATAAAACAAAAGTATCTATTAGAATTTAAAAAAAGAAAAAACAAAAAGTAAATAAGAGACTTCTCTAGAGAGCCGAGAGATCATATACGGGATATGACTATGAAGAAAAAGAAAGACTTTGTTTGCTTAGAGAGAGTTAATGGGGAGATCGTTAACATCTAGAGAAGCAAAACTTCTCTAGAGAGCCGAGAGATCATATACGGGATATGACTATGAAGAAAAAGAAAGACTTTATTTGCTTGGAGAGAGTTAATGGGGAGATCGTTAACATAGTTGAATGGCTCGAATTGCATACCCAATTTTTTAACGGAGCAGAACAGAAAAAAATAGTTGATGAAGTGTGTGAACTACAAAAGAAGTAGGGTTAATGTTGCTTATGTTTCTTAGGATCTGCAACAGATTTTGTGTTTTGAATATTTTAATTGAAAACATATGAGAATTAAAATAAATAAATATCTCTTAGGTTTCGAAAATTGAAAACATATGAGAATTTAAATAAATAAATAACTCTTAGGTTTCGATTTTGTCTTTTTAATATATATATATTTTTTAAAGTAGTGATCCGATTTTTTTTTCTATTTTTTGAAAAAAAAATCATTTTAACGTGTCTAAAATTTTGTTATTATAAAACAAAGGGATCTATTAGAATTTAAGAAAAAGAAAAAAGTAATAAGATTAGTTATGATATATTTCAATTAAGAAAATGAAATCATANATTCTCCTTTGTAAGCTGTTTATAGTCCCAACCCAAAATAATGTTATAGAAACGAGTAACAGCTGAGGCTTCTTCTTCTTGAAGCTTGCCCTTGTCAATGGCCATTGCACACACTAATCTCTCTCTTTCTCAACTCAGATTTACCGCCAGATCCTACATTTAACATGTATCAAACGACAATTTCGATTCAGTCATACCAAAACGAAATTGGGAAAGAAAATAAAATTCAGATTTTGGGGTTTTAAGTAATCTTTAAACAGTTATAGACATGAATTTCCAGACTGTAAATGTTGCAATGACACTGTAGCACGTAAATTTATGTTGAGAATTTGCTTTCGAACTGAAACTAATCGAATTGCTAAGAGTAGACTCAACCTAATCAAATAGAAGAAGATACTATTTGACGAGCTGAACACAATCAACAAAATTGGCTCTGTAACTGCAAAGAAAAGAAAGAAAAAAAAAATAGAGAAAGAGAAAAACCAAATTTTTCTGAGGAGAAAAACCTTGAAATCAGTGGCGGAAGGAGAAAGAGGAGAGAAGAAGAAGAAGAAACCTCAAACTTGGGCTCGTAGCGATTTGGAAAAAATTTCTGCCGATTAAAACCGAACAAAACTTCGGTTTGGATGTGTTAATTTCGGTTCGGTTTACAGTAATATATTACGGCTGCCAAACTGGAACCGAATTCAAAAACTTCGGTTCGGTTATTTGTCCTGAAAAGCTTTTGATTCTCAGTTAAGTTCGGTTTATTAGGAAATTTCGACACAGACAGGCTCTCGATTGACGAGCACGAGACTCGAACCACCAAAGGCACGACGGTCGACGGTAACGCGACTAGACACGATAGACTCGACTCAATCGAACCAATAGACTCGAACCGAACCAAACTCGTATTGGTCCACATTTAGTTCTGAAACAAAACGACAAAGACAGAGTTGTGAGAATGGAGAAATCACCTCAACGGAGATGCTTGACGAAAGGTGTGAGAAATATCCAGTGTGTAATAGAAAATAAGGGTTTGTTAATTTAGGGAAAAACCGATCGGTTTAGGTGTTCTGAACCTAAATAATACTCCGTAATTTTAAATCGCTCCCGATCAGTTTTCATGTATAAACCAAATTGATCAAACTTCGGTTCGGTTATCATTTCGGTTTATTCAGAGACAATGTGGCTTTTGAGCCAAAATCCAGACCGGGATGTAATCAGAGAAGTCCCTTTATTATTTACATAAACTTTTAAAAGTTTTTTATTTTTATTTTTTTTTTGTTTTTTTTTTTTTTTTCAGTTTTGTAACAAACCAAACCGTTTTGTGAAATGTGATTATAATGTTATACAAAGTGCAAATCCAAAACCGGTTTAGTAGTTTCTGATGGTGCTACTGGTGCAAGGAGTGCAAGCAAGATCAGCGGTTGAGACGCAAACTCTTAGAACTTCGTGAACAACTCCTCGTTGAAGCACTCGTAGAACCATTTCCTCTTTCCCTGTTACAACATCAGCTAAAGACACCTGACGCGAGACAATCTCGTCTCTCATTCGTCTCCCTCGTGACCATCGACCTAAGGTCAACCATTTCACCCAGACAAGCTGCTCTGACACTCCACATCGCCTCATCGCATCCAAGATTTGCTCCCGCTGTACATAACAAAACAGAGAATCAGAAGCTCGGAAAACGAAAGAGAAAGAACGGTCTTTGCTATTCGGAATAAACTCAGTAGAAGAAACACAACAATACCATCGGTTTCAGGTGTTGTATGCAGTAGATGAGTCCAATAAGGTTAAGCAGCACACTCAAGTTTGGTTTGAATAGGAAGAACTCTACATCTTGGAGTCCTAACCGGATCGACCTCATGGTTTCGACCGCGTGTTGATACTCACCAGCCTCTAGAGACAATGTAGCGGGCCANGTTTCTTAGGATCTGCAACAGATTTTGTGTTTTGAATATTTTAATTGAAAACATATGAGAATTAAAATAAATAAATATCTCTTAGGTTTCGAAAATTGAAAACATATGAGAATTTAAATAAATAAATAACTCTTAGGTTTCGATTTTGTCTTTTTAATATATATATATTTTTTAAAGTAGTGATCCGATTTTTTTTTCTATTTTTTGAAAAAAAAATCATTTTAACGTGTCTAAAATTTTGTTATTATAAAACAAAGGGATCTATTAGAATTTAAGAAAAAGAAAAAAGTAATAAGATTAGTTATGATATATTTCAATTAAGAAAATGAAATCATATATGCTAATGATATGACATTGGACGATGATGAGCTCACTGAAGAGGAAGATCATGTAGAGAGACTTTTGACGCGATTCTTGAGAAACATAACTTCGATAGAGAGAAGAGAGATCATACACGGGAGATGACTATGAAGAGAAAAAAAGATATTGTTTGCTTGGAGAGAGTTAATGGAGAGATCGTTAACATACTCGAATGACTCGAATTGCATACCCAAGTTTTTAACGCAGCAGAACAGAAAAAGAAAATTGATAAAATATATAAACTACAAAAGAAATATGGTTAATGGTTCTTAGGATCCGCAACAGATTCTGTGTTTTGAATATTTTAATTGAAAACATATGAGAATTAAAATAAATAAATAAATCTTAGGTTTTAATTTTGTGTTTTTAATATATATTTTCTTAAAATAGTAATCCGATTTTGTTTTCTATTTAAAAATAAAAATCTTTTAACGGATTTAAAATTTTGTTATTATAAACCTGCGTAAAACACGGGTCCTAATCTAGTTATGATAAAAGAAGAATAATTAATTCGCCAAAAAAATTAGAATATAAATAGATAATAGATAAAGCATTAGAAATAAACATAATTCATATAAGTGTATTAAAACATACATATCTAAAAGTATTAATAACATACATATCTAAAAGTATTAATAAAAATAAATTTTATTTTTTCTTTACAGATTATTCGATTTTGATTTTAATTTACTTTTACGAATTTAAAATATTTTATTTAAAACCTCCATATATGCGGATCACTATTCTAGTATAATATATAGTTTGAAACTGTTGGTGTAGTAACAATCTCACATAAAATTAAACAAAGTATATTACTGCAAAATTATAAACTTCAATATATCTAACGAGACAATTATTTGTGTGGTGATTTTTTATTTTATTTTGTTGTTGTCAAAGTTTGTGTGGTGATTTGATATAAATCAAACAATATTATATCGAGTCAAGGAATTGCGCATGTCATTTATTTGTCTGCTATATATAGTGCTATGGTGTTTATAAATTCTAATAATATAACTATGAATTTTTGTTTTTGTTTACAAGTTGGGGGTGGTCTCGGTGGATCTTCTCGAACGAAGAACAGTATTGTTTTTATAATACCACTCTCTAGAAAACTCGATCCCCGCTGCTTCAATCATTCTCGAGAAAGAACAGTTTATTAATTAAATATATACCTCTCTAGAAAAACACATTAAAGATTACAATATTGTAAGTTAGAACAAAGAGAAATCCACACTAGTTAATAATATTATAGTACTACAATAAAACCGCCAACTAGTGTAGATTTCTCTAATATTATTATAGTACTACAATAAAACATGAAAATTAGAAGTCGGTAACAAAATTTAATTGGCTAAACAATAGCTTAACTCGCAAGTCTAATTAATTCCGGATAACACAATTTAATCTTAACAAACCGTACTTTTCTCTAAAAATTTTTGGTCCGTCCAGTTAAGTGTCTTTTTCACTGTTCTTCAGTTTTGGCTTCTTTCGAAACAGTCCTTCGTTGAACATCGTATCTTTCGGTATTTGTCAATAGGGATGTCAATTAGGGCCAAAACCCGCGGACCGGTCCGATCCGATCCTGAAAAATATCGGATTTATGCTTTGAAATTTAAGTCCCAAAAAAATCGGACCTTTTGGGCTAAAGGTCTTTTGGACTTAAGCCCGACCAGGCTCGGACTTACCCGAAAACTCGACTTTTTATTAATGGAAACTTTAATTTTCTAGTTCTTCGTATAAATCTCATTTATTAGCTCGTATGACATGTGATGTTCTAAGTATTTCCATAACTACAATTGCATCAGAGTCTACCTTCAGTATTGGGGCACATATCTTAAACAAATATAGAAATCGTCTTCTACCAAAGCACGTTAAAGCACTGATTTATACACGCACTTGGTTGGATGGATTTAAGTTTCGTGATCCGGGTAATAATATTTATAAACTTTCAATTATTTTTTTTATATTATGTCAAAATCTAATAATTATTTTTTTTACTTGTTATATGTAGATCTTGATGACGATGAGAATTTAGAAAGCGCAGAAAAAAATTCCAATCTTGAAGATTCTCATCTCGACTCTACCGTTTCTACTATTTAAATTACGCATTTATTTATTTGTTTTATATAAAAATTTATTTGGATTTACTAAGTTGAACTTGTGCTTTTAACTTAAATTGGATTTGATAAAGTTATATTTACGATTCTTCAATTTGGATTTAATTTTAATAAATATTTTTGCTTTTAGTTTATTTTGTATTTAAAATTTATTTTCTTTTTTAAAAAAGCCCGAAAAAGCCCAAAAAGCCCGATAATCCTGTTAGGGCCGGGTCGGGCTTTAGAATTTAGGCTTGATATATTTTCGAGCCGGACCGGACCGGATTTAAATACATGCGGACTTTACGGGTTTCGGGTCGGATCAGCCCCATTGACATGCCTATTTGTCAACTAGTAAAAGAGCAAGTTCGTAAAAGGGACCCACATCTCGAATGATCCAGTCAAATCACGCCACGTTTTTACTGTATGGACTATGGAGCTTGTCACACGCGGAAAATGAGAGAAATGTTCGTATTTAACTTTGAAGGAGATGCCTTAATGAAATGCTTTCACCTATTCACTTTGCGCCACTTCTTTATTGTCTTTTAAGTTTTAACATATATACACATTGAGTTCTAGAACTATCAATTTAGCTCCCAATGCAATGAGTTTTAGATTTTATTTATCAGTTTTAGATTCTTAAAAAATAGATCATATACCCAAATATAGTTGACTCAACCAATTAAAAAAAAAGTATATACTCACTCATTTCAACAAAAAATATCATTTAATTTTTTTTCACACCTATTAAAAAAATCATAAAAAACTATATTTTACCCCTTATTAATACATTAAATTAAGGCCTTAAATGTTTGTAGTTTTTGAAAGAGTTTTTGGTTTTTGTTTTTCAAAAACTACTTTATTTGCCAATCAAGTTTTTTGATAAATAGATTCCCTAAAATTTAGGGAAACTAGTTTTTTAAAATAACTTCTAATTTGTAAGCAAAAACCAAAATCTACATTTTTGGAGTTTTTCTCTCAAATATTATCAAAAACCCAAAATCCAAAAACTAAAATATAAAAACAAAAACCAAAATCCAAAAACCAAAAACCAAAATCTAAAAACAACACAAACATTCATCACCTAAGTTATCTCTCTAATAAACACATTAAACAATCGGGTTAAAAATAGATTTCTATTCAAAATTAGTCATTGAAAACCGAAAACGACATTTTTATGAAACAAAATTAAAACTTTAAAATGACATTCTTTGTGAAACAGAAATAATATCTGAAAAATAATAATTTTGAAACAAATATGTTGTACTTTAGCTTTAAATTTGGAATTTTATCTATACATTTTTAAACATATTCCTAAAAGTGTTTAGATTTTGGACGATAGTGTAAGAAAATATATAGGGGGTGCAAATTCCATACATTTTTAAATATATTCCTGAAAGCGTTGTAGATTTTGGACGATAGTGTAAGAAAATATATAGGGGGTGCAAACTGTAAAAGTTATGGTAAAAAGGAAAAAAAGATATTTTGTTTTTATGCATAAACATACCATTTCCTCCAGTTGAATCGTCAACGCACACAGGTTTATCTTTAAGAAGTTTTCCAAAATTAATTAAATTTTAGTGGGATTGCTCAAATTCGGATTTTTCCGTTTTTTTTTTTCCTTCTCTCTCTCATCATTTCGCATTTTCTCAATTTCGGTGTTTACACTCTCCATCGACTTGTAAATTTACTTTTCTTAGGGTTCTTCTTCTTCATCGGAACTTTTTCACGCGGAAGAGGATCATCGGATTTCTGAAAATCGGATATGGCCGGCGTCGATTCCGGCAAGCTTATCGGCTCGGAGATTCATGGATTCCATACTTTGCAAGGTTTGTTCTAAGATGATCGTTCGTGTTGATTCATGAAAACTAGTTGACTGTTTTTTATTATTTTATTTTGGTTTTTTCTTAAATTCGCACGAAAATAGCTTGTCTCGAGTTATCATTCACCGATCATTTTCCATTCACTTTCTCTGGGTTTTGGACTTCTCCGATTGCTCTTGATTCTCGCAGCTATTGAACTAGAATTTGCAGATAGTTGTGGAATCTCGGAGGTTCCTCGTGTTCTAATGTGTTGAATTGAATAAGAATTCACCGACATTTAGGCGGATCAGTATGATAGAGAAAACTTTAATACCGAATCAAAGCAGACAATTTGGTCACCAGGAGACTTTTCGTACCTGTTCATGAACATGTCTCGGTATATTCAGAGTTCATCCATTATTCGGTTGAAAAGATAATTGGGATTGTTTCAACTGGTTTTGATCGTGGATATGGAGAAAAATTAGATGCATCAATAGATACGTGGATTTGTGCTTAATGTACACTTGAGGTTTTCTTGTAAATAATTTTTGACAGTTTTGATTGTGTGTTGCAGATCTGGATATACAATCGATGTTGGAGGAAGCATACAGTAGGTGGCTCCGGCCAAATGAGATCCATGCTCTCCTCTGTAACCATAAATACTTCACCATCAACGTCAAGCCAGTGACCTTACCCAAAAGTACTTAGCTCTTCCATGCCATTTTTCCTCCTCGCATGTTACAGTTCTTTCAAAAAATTGTTCTTTTGGTTGTTCTGTTATTTTTCATCCAAGAACTCTGTCCACTGTTGGACTTGACTACTTCTTGTTAGGAACTTCTTAATCACAGATGCTACTTTCAACTTGGTTAAATCTCTGTTCAATCTCTTGTTCTATCCAAATTATGAATTTGTTCGTATTTGGCAGGTGGCACTATCGTGTTGTTTGACCGTAAGATGTTGAGGAACTTTAGAAAAGACGGTCATAACTGGAAAAAGAAAAAGGATGGAAAGACTATTAAGGAAGCTCACGAACACCTAAAAGTGAGTTTTTTCTTAATGTCTTTTTGAGTTCATATGCGTGTTTGTCTCCTCTACAGCTAGTATATATGTTATTTTGCGACCTCTGTATATTATTTTTTCCATCTCCAGGTTGGTAACGAGGAAAGGATTCATGTTTACTATGCCCACGGTGATGATAACCCTACATTTGTTCGAAGGTGTTACTGGTTATTGGATAAGTATGTGGCATCAAAAGATTATCGGCTTACCTTTGATGAAATAATTGATTAAATGCCTTCTTTCCTCTGCTTTATTTCTCAAGGCTATGAAAATAAATCACCTCTTCCTATAATGGCAGGTCTCAGGAGCACATAGTTCTTGTCCACTATCGTGAGACACATGAGGTTTTCTACATTTCCCCAGCTTTTTCTGATTTTTTCTTTATGTTAGAAGTGATTATGGATTAGGATGATTTATTTTTGTTGTCGAATAGCTTACAGCCTTCTCTTGGCAGATTTTAGTTACAAAAGACAATATTGTTTGCAGCCCTCTGAGGAATTTTAGTAAAACAGGTTCAGGCAGCTCCAGCAACACCTGGGAACTCATACTCGAGTTCGATCACTGACCACTTATCACCAAAACTTGTGGCTGAAGATATTAATTCTGGTGTCCGTAATGCTTGTAATACAGGTGAGAAGGAGTCTCTTGGTGATCTTGAACTTTTGCGATTCAAACTTTGGTTTATATTGGCAATTCTTCCGTATTTTTCAGTAAAGTTTAGTGTATATTGAAATATGTTCTTCATTTGGCCTTCTCTTAGAAGGCTGGGCATTTATCACACTTCTCTTTTTTTTTTTTGAGGGTTTGAAGTGCGCAGCAACAGTCTGGTTGTTAGAAATCATGAGATTAGGCTTCATGAGATCAACACACTTGATTGGGATGAGCTTCTAATACCAGCAGATATTAGCAACCAGTCTCCACCACCGGAAGGTACTTATATTACTTGAGCTTGTCCTTTAAAAATCCCCATCCTTCACAAAATAAGAATATCTGCTTGTTGTAAAAAGGGAGCAATGAGATGATGCTGAAAACCACTTGACTTTTTCTTTTCATTTGTTCTCTGCTTACAGAAGATGTGTTATACTTCACAGAACAGCTCCAAACTGCGCCTAGGGGATCTGCAAAGCAAGTGAGTGAAATTGATTTTTCAAGCCTGCAAGTGGCTTTGCCTGGCTTTCTGTTCACCATTTTTCCGTCTTGTTCATTGTGTAGGGAAATCACTTTGCAGGCTACAATGCATCAACAGATACACCATCATTTCTCGGTCTTGGAGACCCTGTTTATCAAAATAATAACCCATGTGGCGCAGGAGAATTTTCTAGTCAGCATTTGGACTGTGTAGTAGATCCAAATCTACAGGGAATGGATTCCAGTGCAACAGTTGCTGATGAATCGGGTGATGCTTTGCATAATAACGGTTATGGAAGTCAGGAAAGTTTTGGAAGGTGGGTGAACAACTTCATAAGTGACTCTCCTGGTTCGGTGGAGGATCCTTCCCTTGAAGCTGTATTTACACCTGGGCAGGAATCATCTGCTCCTCCTGCTGTATTTCATTCTGAGTCTAACATACCGGAGCAAGTATTCAACATTACTGATGTTTCACCTGCCTGGGCCTATTCGACAGAGAAAACAAAGGTTTTTTTAATCAAACCCTTTTTTCCAATACACCTTTTTCTATCACGTCACCACTGGTTTGTCCTATCCTATAACCAAACAAAACCTTGCTTTCACGGAATTGTCATTTCAGTCATGGTGCTGAAGGGAAAGAAAAAAAATTGCACACCTTAGACCTTGGTTTAAAAGAGGAGAGTAATAAATTCTCTCAATTTGGAGACATTAACTCAAAGCCTTCCCATTAATAAATAATATGGAATTGACTGTGTCTCCCCTTTTGCGTGTGTGTTTGTTGAGGTCTTATGCATGTTATTAGTAGGTTTACAGTAAGAAATTGTGTATAGTGTGATTTACAATATATAATAGAGATGAAGCTTGGATATGTAAAGCATAACATTGTGATATCCGTCTCTGTTTCATATTGTGTTTCATATTGCTGTCTTAAAACTACATTTCAAGATCTAATAAGCATTTCTTGCTGTAAAGAGCTAAACATTTACATGTTAATTTTGCAGATACTTGTAACTGGGTTCTTTCACGACAGCTTCCAACATTTTGGAAGATCAAACCTCTTCTGCATTTGTGGAGAGTTGCGTGTCCCCGCAGAATTTCTCCAGATGGGGGTTTATCGTTGCTTTCTTCCCCCTCAATCTCCTGGGATGGTGAACCTTTATTTAAGTGCCGATGGGAGCAAACCGATCAGCCAATTATTCAGCTTCGAACACCGCTCAGTTCCAGTTATTGAAAAAGTCGAAGTCGTCCCTCAAGACGACCAGCTATACAAGTGGGAAGAATTTGAGTTCCAAGTCAGACTTGCTCATCTTCTGTTCACTTCTTCCAACAAAATCAGCGTTTTCTCAAGCAAAATCTCACCTGATAACCTGCTAGAGGCTAAAAAACTTGCCAGCAGGACTTCCCATCTCTTAAACAGTTGGGCGTATTTAATGAAGTCAATCCAGGCTAATGAGGTTCCGTTTGATCAAGCGAGGGACCATCTCTTTGAGCTTACTTTGAAAAATAGGCTGAAGGAGTGGCTTTTGGAGAAAGTGATTGAAAATCGCAACACGAAGGAGTATGACTCTAAAGGCCTTGGAGTGATCCACCTCTGTGCCGTCCTTGGATACACTTGGTCGATCCTTCTCTTCTCCTGGGCAAGTATATCGTTGGATTTCCGTGATAAGCATGGCTGGACCGCTCTTCATTGGGCAGCATACTATGGAAGGTTAAATAACTTGCATATTCCAAGTGATACGGGATGCGATAATCTTGTTTTCGTTTTATTTACTTCTTTTTCCACGTTTATTTTTTGAAAGGGAGAAAATGGTTGCTGCTCTTCTGTCTGCCGGGGCAAGGCCAAACTTGGTGACAGACCCGACTAAGGAATTCCTCGGCGGCTGCACGGCGGCTGATCTGGCACAACAGAAAGGTTATGACGGTTTAGCAGCTTTTCTTGCTGAGAAATGTCTTGTGGCACAGTTCAGGGACATGAAAATGGCTGGTAACATCAGCGGCAACCTTGAGGGGGTCAAGGCAGAGACGTCAACAAACCCAGGGTATGCAAATGAAGAAGAACAGAGCCTGAAGGACACTCTGGCGGCATACAGAACCGCTGCAGAGGCGGCGGCACGGATTCAGGGAGCGTTCAGGGAGCACGAGCTGAAAGTCAGGTCGAGCGCTGTTAGGTTTGCTAGCAAGGAAGAAGAAGCCAAAAACATAATAGCCGCTATGAAGATTCAGCATGCGTTTCGCAACTACGAGACACGTAGGAAGATTGCAGCCGCTGCTCGGATTCAGTACAGGTTCCAAACATGGAAAATGAGGCGGGAGTTCCTGAACATGCGGAATAAGGCAATTAGGATCCAGGTAACAGATTCTTTTGCCATCAGTTTAATCTCAACTCTGCAACCAATAGAGAACTGCTCTTTTGCTTTTAGAATACGCGATATGATGTTGTTTTTCCGGTGATGCAGGCTGCGTTTAGAGGGTTCCAAGTAAGAAGACAGTACCAGAAGATAACATGGTCGGTGGGAGTTCTCGAGAAGGCGATTCTGAGGTGGAGACTGAAGAGAAGAGGATTCAGAGGGCTTCAGGTTAGCCAACCTGAGGAGAAGGAAGGGAGTGGGGCGGTGGAGGATTTCTACAAGACAAGCCAGAAACAAGCGGAGGAGCGGCTCGAGAGGTCAGTGGTTAGAGTCCAGGCCATGTTCCGGTCCAAGAAGGCTCAGCAAGATTATAGGAGGATGAAACTGGCTCATGAAGAAGCTCAGGTAAAATCAGTTTTTTGCTTCTTTTTATTTTCTTTACTCAATTCAAAAATATATTAGTAGAAGATTGAAACATAGAAAGTTCAATGATGATTAATGTATGTTTAAACATAAAATGTGACACAGCTGGAGTATGATGGGATGCAAGAGCTTGATCAAATGGCGATGGAGAGCTGAATGGTATAATATAAAGAAGCGATGTGATGTCAGAAAAAAATAAAAAATAATAAAAGGAGAGAAGCGATGTGGAGTGGAACTGTAAATTTGTGTACATGATGACAAGGCGCAATTTCGACCTTTTCGAAGCTGTTTTCAAAAAAGTTTCAAAGGGTATTATTATGGTTAAATCAATCCTGGAGCTGGAAGATTTCCATAGAGCGTGCGTCTTGTCGTTAAGTCCTTTTTTTTTTGGTTTGGTGGAGAGGATGGTGGTTAGTTTTATTTTTATAATGGAATGCGTTATGTGACCTTTGTGAGTTTTGACGCTTCAAAAAAGCTAAAACGTTTTAGTCCTTTTGTCTAGAATTTCTCCTTTCTACTGTTTTCTATTGTGGATTTCTTACTTATGTATGATAAATATATTTTAGTTATGTGTCAGTGTCACCCACATTGTATATCATTCTATTAAATAATAATCTAAGATATATTGTAATAAGAAAAGAACATGAAACAAATACACGTGAAATCCAGAGTATACATAGCGAATGTCGCTAAAGTACAAATGTCTTCTTCCACAAAACTCTTTGATACAGGCTCATCTCGAATTCTCTCTCCTTGTTTATACAGCAACTTTTACACTTTGTGCCGTCGTTGAAGCTGGACTTTCGACCTGAGAGAGAGATAAACAGGTTTGTTATCAGAGGTTTGATTTCTATCGATCAGAGATTTGCAAATCTAGATTCTTGTATTTACCTTGGCTGCTTTAAACAGTTCGTCTACGACTTCAGACAGAGTTGGATGTGCATGAACCGCAAGTTTTATGTCCTGCAACATCATCATCATCAAAAAGCCAGATAAGGTCACAATCTAAAGTTCAATGATCAGAATCAGGAACAGGTTGGTTTAGCCAGAAAGAAAAAATATTTTACTTGCCTGAATCCGTGTTCCTAAAGCAATAGCGTTGGATGCTTCATGGATAAGATCAGCAGCATGCAATCCAAAGATATGAACTCCAAGGATTTCGCCATTGTCAGGTCTGTATATCATCTGTGCACATAAAGAGCGTGTTCAGGTTTCTTCTCGGTTACTCGAGGACTATAAACAACATTCTTTAGTTTATTTTTTTTCCGATTTAGTTCTTCTCTATACCTTAGCGAGTCCTTCTCCTTCATTTTCGGCTAGAGCCTTTGTGTTTGCCTTGAAACTTGTCTTGGCAATACTTACTTTAAATCCCTCTTTCTCAGCTTTCTCTCTCGCTTGAGGCTGGGAATTGCAGAAATGATTACTCCACATAAAAGGTTACGGTTACGTTCTTTATAAAAAAAACACCAAATCCGCCAAGGGTGTCTAGAGTTACCTCTGTCAACCCCACCATGCTGATTTCAGGATGAGTAAAACAAGCAGCTGGGATGCTAAGATGATTAAGCACATGATCTCTACCTGTGACTTGCTCCACCACTAGCCAACACGAGTAGTTGCACAGAGTTTAATAAGAGGTCGATCAAACGTAATGAAGTATAAACAAGGAAAAAAGACTAATGCGTATATCGTGGCATATTGATAATTGATTTACCAGAAATTCCTTGGGCACTGGCTGCATGAGCGAGCATCAGTTTACCATTGGCATCACCGATGCAGTACAAGTGTGGAACCTATCAACCAAGAGAGACTCGGTAAGAACTGGTGGTAAAGTCATAAGGTGTGCATATGAAAATAACACTAACCAGCTTTCCATTTCCATCGATAACACGCATTCGCTCATCAACTGGTATAAACCCTCTCTGCGTCGCTACATTGATCTGTGTGGAAAACAGAGCGTCAGGGTTATTTCTTTCATAACCAAATAAACTCAGAAAACCCAAAGTGAGAAAAATTATTCATAAGAGGATGCGGTTTATTGTGTCATCTTACATTTTCTAGGCCAAGATCATTGGTGAATGGAGCTCTTCCTGTAGCGATAAGAGCAGCGTCCACCTTGGAAAAAAAAGAACATAAGGTCACACTTTCAGCGCAAGAAACAAAAAACCCATAAAAGTGTCAATTGTGATAGAATTCAAAGACGTTTCTGTTTCTTATACTTCCAGAAAGATAGCTTTGTAAAAACGTCAGAGGCACTTAAAAGCTCTTTTATATGAGATTTTGTTTACCTCCAAAGTATCCTTGGGTTCCTTGGTTTTGGCATCAATAAGCTCAATCAACACTGGTCTTCCATCCTTTGCTGGAGTGATCTGTAAAAAAGAGTCAAACAAATCAAGGATCTGCAAACACACTGTATAAGGAAGAAATGATATATATATTGCCTGAGATAAAAAGGCTTACTTTGCTTGCAAAGACTCCAGTATGATAGTCAATCTTTCTTGGATTTATCAGAACCCTTTGAGCCAGTTTACTGATCTCAGGATCAAATCCAGGCATCAGCTGATCCAGCGCCTCAATAAATGTTACCTGCACAAAATTTTGTACCAAGTTTGGTCACTTCCTGGAGTTCTACTGCATCACAAACTTAAGTATCCCGAAACATAGCAATATCTTATTTTTGAGTTCGATTACCAATAGAGCAGCTTCATAGGAGCCTTTCATTACTATTGAGAGAAATAAAGTCTTAACTGAAAGCTACACACAAACACCACTTGCTCATACTAATGCAAGTAATTAGTAAAAACTAACATGTTACCTCACTTCCAAGGGCCGTGTAAACATCACTGAACTCAAGACCGATATAACCACTTCCTACTATCGCAATCCAGTCAGGAACAGACTCCAACTTCAATGCATGGTCACTTGTGATAACAGTCTTTCCTACAGAACAAAAATATGAGGAATTTTAAGGTGCTTGCTATACTAACAGCGGGTTTGGAAACTCCTCCCCTAGCATATATATCTTTAAAAACAAAACACATACCATCAACTTCAATTCCTTTCGGGACATATGGTACAGATCCAGTTGCAATGATTATATCTTTGGCGGTGATAATATTGTCAGGGAAACCAACCTTTCCGTATTTAACCTTTTGTGGCCCCTGAACAAGTACACAAAAGACTAAAGAGTATAAGGATCGCCAACAGCATATCATGTCGAGTTATCAACCAAAGACAATAACATACTGACCAGAACAGAGCCAAACCCTGTCAATATGTCAACACCAAGTGCCTTCATTGAATTGGTGAGATTATTCCTAATTTTGGTAGCAAGGTTACTCGCATGGTCAGCCACACCCTGACGGTCATAACCGGCAGCTGAAACCTGTTATCCAGGGGAGACAAAGGAGGCAAGATAGAATCAAAGCCAAGGAGATAGTACTTGCTTACAATCAATCAAAATCAAACTTTTGAGCATCTAAAATCATTTCATGGACTATTAGTTGCAGTCCAGAGAAGAAATCAAAAGAGGCAACACTAACTGCTGCATTTAGATATGTTTAAAGCGGTATAGCCTAGACCAGCGATTCTATATGAGCCAACATCAGTTCATATTACCTGCAGACCAAAGGCCTTCATGTGATGTTCGTTCTGAAGTTCCCGCATCCTACCACTAACAGCAAGAAGTGCTTTGGAAGGCACGCAGCCTCTGTTGACGCAAGTTCCTCCGACAACATCTCCTTCAATGATGGCAGTTTTGAGTCCCTAAAGAACATTATCAAACCAAAAATTCACCCAGTGGAATATTGTAAGCAAATACAGTAACAGATGTAGTAGGATTTTCATATTGGCATATTGAAGAGGACGTTTCTATAAACAAAGCATATGTTTCCACTATAAATCTCAGTTAGTATTCAATTCTCACAATTTACCGGCTCAGTGAAACAATGTACAAGAAAATGGGAAGAAAAATATAATCTCATAATAAGCCATATGATTTGAAATCGACGAAGAGTACAACTCAGATGATCCACGTATACACAAATGTAAGAGCTTCAAGTTTTCATAACCTAAGAATGATTCGATTCGTGTGCTGAGAAACAAATGTATCCAAATCAGTTTGAATCAAGAACATTGGCAAATCATTATAAGCCTTTTCACCAGATTATAGTCGAACTTATTTTCCAAATTAAAATCGAAAACAAAGCAAACCTTCTCTACGGCGTGCAGTGCAGCTCCGTGGCCGCCAACTCCAGCTCCGATAATGACCAAATCATAATCGAACGATTTCGACGGAGCTCCATTGCCAGCAGCGGAAGAAGAAGAAGCAGCGGCGGAGACTTCAATCCTCCTACCATGACTTTGTAAACGGCACGATGTCAACTGCTTCGACGGAGAGAAACCAAACGCCTCTCGCCGGAGTCCGCAGAACCGGAGATTCCTCGGCGTAGAAGGAGCGGCATTCGATGAACAGAGCGAACGATTCGATATAGTAATCGACGCCTGTGAGAAGGAAAGAGAGAGAGCTGATTGCATTGTTAGAGTCAGAGAGAGAGAGAGTGAGAGATCTGTAGAAGAAAATGGGAGTGACGGAGATGACAAGTACTCTCACACCGGAGACATAGACGAGCGGAGGCGGAGATATCAAAGATGGGACACGTGGCACGTTTCTCGTCATCAAACCGGAGATTTTAAAAACCCGGTTTATATCTCTAAGCCCATTGGGCTTTTTGTTTATCGTCAAATGTCCTCCTATTATATTCTCTACTTTCGGAAGAAGAACACGTGGGAAGGAGAACGGTGAACAGTTCAAACGTCACTCCGACACGTGTGGAAAAGCAGAACACGT
Source organism: Alliaria petiolata (assembly GCA_020283515.1). NCBI lineage: Eukaryota > Viridiplantae > Streptophyta > Magnoliopsida > Brassicales > Brassicaceae > Alliaria > Alliaria petiolata. Next base: position 216,528,367 of record JAHZTW010000001.1, on the reverse strand, counting down.
GTCAAGGAAGTGGGGAAGCTCTGTCTTGTTCTGTTCCACATTCTTCTCCTTACTTGTTGTCAAGAGAGATGTATTAACGGAGAGAAGAAGCCAGAAAGATTAGTGAAGAGAGAAGAATTGAAAAAAAAAATGGAGAAGAGTGGAGGAAGAAAGGTAATGGATGAGATAAGAAGCTTTGAGAAGGCAAGCTTGTTCGATCTTGGTCATCCTCTTCTCAACCGCGTCGCCGATTCCTTCGTCAAAGCCGCCGGAGTAAGTTTTCATAATTTATATAAATGAATATGTACAACAGCTATATAAGTATTATAGATTAAGCTTAAAATGGATTTTATATTATGAAGGTCGGAGCTTTACAAGCTGTGTCGAGGGAAGCTTACTTTACGGTGGTTGATGGTAAAAAACTCCGGCGACTTTCTTCTTCTTCTTCATATTCCAATATATATAAAAGTCAAAATAAATAAATAAATAAATAAACTTTAATTCAGGGGCAGGGTTTGACTCGAGCACCGTGGGTCCACCGTCGGAGAATACCGGCAGCAAGAAACATCGGTTCCCTAATCTCAGAGGTCCGTTAATTATGTCACATAATTGCAAATACAATATCGTATTTGGTTGACTAAGTATATAAATCGCGTTATGTTAATGGTGTTCGTTGTTGCATTTTCAGGGGAAAGCAGCAGCAAATCTCTGGAAGCATTGGTTAGTTTAGTTACAAATGAATGCGAAATTTTCTTTGTTTATTTATGTGGAATATCCGTCCGCACGTGTATTGTGTGCATATGTGAAAAGACAAAGTTTGGTCATATAAGGCTTACAAGCTTTTTGCTATTGGACTTAGTTAACTAACGATTTGTCTTATTATAATACCGTTTAAATTGGTTGGTCTTTAGGTGAAGAACACAGGAAAAGAATCTCTCCAATGGGGTGAGTTTATACATATTATGTTAAATTCAGCAGATGTGATTAAACTTAAAATAGAGATTTAACTAAGGGCTTGGGATCGATATGTTGATTGATATGGTATGGCAGGGCTAGCCGCTGGATTATACTCGGGTATAACTTATGGTATGAAGGAGGCTCGTGGAGGAGCTCATGATTGGGTGAGTCTAATCAACATTGTCATTTTAGAAACAAATTTGTTACTATCATTTATAATACGATGTTCTTTAATTAATTTGTAACCATATACATGTATCGCAGAGGAACAGCGCGGTGGCTGGAGCGTTAACAGGAGCGGCGATGGCTATGACGACCTCGGAGAGGACAAGCCATGAGCAAGTGGTTCAGTCTGCTCTCACGGGAGCAGCCATTTCAACCGCTGCTAATCTCCTTTCCAGCGTTTTCTAGATGATTTTCATTAGGAAGGCTTTATTTAAGGAGTTGTTATATGTTTTAGTTTTAGCATAAACATGTCTCTTTTTAAAAAAAAAAAGGTTTCTCTACAGGTCTGTTAAGATCTTTGTATGAAACTCTGAAGCCAGAGATCACATTTCGTTCCGTTTAATTTTTTTTCTCTCTTTTTTTGCGTTTAAATTGCTTTAGGAAAAAATGTTCATATCTTTGGGTTTAGAGGAAAATAACCTTATCCCCATTTGGATAAAGTTGCGGGTCGTGTGGACCCAGCGAAGCTAAAATCTCATATAAGAGTGAGACCCGTGAGGTTGCATCACATCTTTTTTTGCAAAAGGGTTTTCTATTAAAAGCAAGTAACCAGACAAGCTATGACAATTAAGTCACACAGTGCGAGAGAAACGAGAGAGTTAAGCAAGAGCTTAATCTAGTCATTTTTAAAAGCTAACAGACATAGTAGAGAAAACAGAAAGGAGAAGGAGCATATTGATTAGGAGTTTGAATGTCCAAGACCTCCACGCCCTCTTCTACCATGCTTTCCTCGAGCTCCAACCGTAATCCATTGTTTTTGAATTTTTTGGGTCGGTTTTAAAGGCCTTCCCACACGGGACCTTGGGCAAGAAGCCTCCTCATCCAGCAAGGTTTCTGTATCCAAAGGCATCTCCCTAATCCCCATTGTAACTATTCTGTCACCCTCATCTAGTTCTTCATTCTCCACTAACACATCAGAATTGTCTGATATATCTTCGTGAGTTTCCAAAACAGAGTAAGAGTTAGAATGAGTTACCATAGGGACAGCAGGTAAGGCATGTCGAGTCATAGTAGCATTTCCATCATTTACAGATGCAGTTTGTATCAGAGCAGGCTCTTCAGCAGATAGGGGAGCAGTTTCGGATGAGACAACATTTTCTGTTACAACTTCAGATTGGAGAGCAGTTCCTGTTGGAGCAGTTATTGTAGGATCTTGTGTGGCTCTTTGAGTTGCCAGTTGAGTAGCATATTGAAATTAAACTTGATTTTGAGTTAAACTTAATTTTGGGTTTGATAATAAAATTATTAAACCCAAAGTTGAGTACAAGTTTTAGAATTCTTTATAAACATCATTAAAATATTTATCTTCTCTAAATGTTTCTAGAGAATTCTATTAGTTAATTAATTTAAGATTTGTGTAGAAAACTCCAGAGAATTAGAAAAAATTCTAGGAAGTAAGGAGGTTGTAAAAGAAGAGTCTAGAACTTTGTAAGATAGTTTTGGGAGGCTATAAATACCTCCTCACCCCCTCATTTGTAAAAATAACACCAACAAACACAAGAAGTTGAACAAGTTAATAAAGAGTGTTTTCATAAGTCTCTCTAAGTGTTCTTCCATATATTTCTTCATACTTAAAGAGTCTTTTATTTTTTTGCAGGTCTCTCGGGTATTACGATCTTGGGCTAGTGCTAAGCACTATAAGGTGAGAGTTGTGCGTTTCTCTCAACAAGTGGTATCAGAGCCATTCTGATCCGGTTCTTTTCAAGATCGGGGTTTAAAGAGAGCTCGGGTTTATTCTAAGTATGGAGTCAACGGGTCGTGTAGTTGGGTTGGGAATGGAGATCTTAAACCAATCTAACTATCGGTTATGGAAGTCATGTATGGAGTCATACTTGGTGAGTGAGGACTTATGGGATGTCGTCGGCGGTAGCAGCACAGCACCACCAAGGGGAGCTGCTGCAACAGTGGAAGCGACAAAGGAGTGGATCCGGAAGAATGTCAAGGCGGAGTTTGCTTTGAAGAGGTCAATATCCTCGGGAATATTTGAGCATGTCTCAAGGTGTATATCCGCTAGTTCTATTTGGTTGGTGTTGGATCAATTGTTCAACAAAAAGAATGAAGCACGGTTACAATTGTTAGAAAACGAGTTGGCGAATGCGAAGCAGGGGGAGTCTTCAATTTCAGAGTATTTCATCAAGGTAAAAAACCTTTGCTCTGAGATTTACTCTAAATCCGGAGGAGTCGATTTCGGAAGCACGGTTGAAGCGGTTTATTATTCGAGGTCTACGACCCGAGTATACACCGTTTGTGACTTCGGTTCAAGGATGGGCTACACAACCTTCCTTGGAGGAGTTTGAGAACCTTCTAGCTTCGCAAGAATCATTAGCCAATCAAATGGCGGGAGTTAAAATCAATGATGATTCAGGGAGCGCTCTTTTAGCTCGGAGGCAACAAGGCTTCAAAGCCAAATCTAAGTATGTTGGTGTTAAGAATAATGATGAACGTGAAGGATCTTCTACGGGAGACAAGAAGCGGTTCAAGTGCTACCGGTGTGGAAAACTTGGGCACTTTAAAAGGGATTGCCGAGTCAAGTTGAAGGAAACAAATATGGCGGAATCAAAAGGTCATAATGAAGACGAAGACTGGGGGAAATGTTTCACGGTGGAGGCTGCATCTTCAGGTACATCCACAACTAAAAATCTTGGAAGTGATTGGGTTGTTGATTCGGGTTGTAGCCATCATATTACCGGAGACGAGAAGTTATTTTCAAGTCTTCAATGCCATAACGGAAAAGAAGCTATTATTACTGCGGATAATTCAACACACCGCGTTGAGAAGGAAGGGACTGTTGTCATTGAAGGAGATGATGGAAGTCCTATCACTCTCAAGAACGTATACCATGTTCCCGGAGTAAGAAAGAATCTTCTCTCTGTGGTGAATGCAGTAGACTCAGGTAACTATGTTTTATTTGGCCCAAGAGATGTTAAATTCTTGAAGAATATTAAGGAATTAAAGGCGGATGTGGTTCACACCGGATCACGGGTCAAAGATCTATACGTCTTATCTACTTCAAACTCTTATGTGGAGAAGATGAGTACGAATGATAATGCCTCTATATGGCATACTAGGCTTGGTCATATAAATATGACTAAGCTGAAGGTTATGGTGAATAATGATTTGGTTAACGGGCTCCCGAAGTTGAAGATTCAAGATGAAGGAATAATTTGTGAAGGTTGTCAATATGGAAAATCACATAGACTTCCATTTGACAATTCTATTTCACGATGTAAAGCTCTGTTGGAAAGGATCCATAGTGATTTAATGGGTCCAACAAGAACACCCTCGTATTTCGGGTTTCGGTACTTCTGAGAGAACACCCTCGTATTGAAATTAAACTTGATTTTGAGTTAAACTTAATTTTGGGTTTGATAATAAAATTATTAAACCCAAAGTTGAGTACAAGTTCTAGAATTCTTTATAAACATCATTAAAATATTTATCTTCTCTAAATGTTTCTAGAGAATTCTATTAGTTAATTAATTTAAGATTTGTGTAGAAAACTCTAGAGAATTAGAAAAAATCTAGGAAGTAAGGAGGTTGTAAAAGAAGAGTCTAGAACTTTGTAAGATAGTTTTGGGAGGCTATAAATACCTCCTCACCCCCTCATTTGTAAAAATAACACCAACAAACACAAGAAGTTGAACAAGTTAATAACGAGTGTTTTCATAAGTCTCTCTAAGTGTTCTTCCATATATTTCTTCATACTTAAAGAGTCTTTTATTTTTTTGCGGGTCTCTCGGGTATTACGATCTTGGGCTAGTGCTAAGCACTATAAGGTGAGAGTTGTGCGTTTCTCTCAACATAGCAGACTCAGAGATAATAGTATTCTGAACCTTTGTAATCGTCTCAACTTCAGACGAAAGTAACATGTGATCAGATGCAAGATTCACAGAGTCTTTGGTGAGGGTAGTTGTCCCTGAGATTATTGGCGAGTCACTCACCGAACTTGTTGTGGCTATAGCAGGAACTTCATTAGATTTTTCAGTTGTCACTTGAACCGTGGGATCCGAGACAGAGAGCATTCCTAAACATCTAGAAGCTTTATGACCAAGTTGGCCACAGGTGGGACATTTAGGAGGCAGCCAGGAGTACAAGACATCAACCATTGTTATGCTTCCACTCTTATCCTTAAGAGCCACTTTTTGAGGAAACGGTTTGCTTAGCTTCACTTCGACCAATATTTTAGCTTCTCCCATTTGGGTTGGGTCAAGCCAAGGCTTGCTTGATAGCATTGGCGCACCTATTCCTGAAGCAATCCAATCTATACCTTTGAAAGAATATAGCTGGTTCGGTATGTTCTTCAGAGTTAGCCAAACGGGAACCGTAGAAATTGCCGGCATAGAAATGGTTTCAGATGGACTCCATGGAGAAACAAATGTGACGGTTATTTGGAAGGTTGCATCACATCTTTGTTTGGAAGTATTATCTCGTTTATCTACGATTATTGAATAACAATGTGACGGTGAAGATGGAAAATTGATCGTTGATTAGAGAAATCTCTTGAAAATTCCTAAATTAACAAGTTTCTTTTTTCAATTCCTAAATGTAAAATCATATATGTACACTCAATGGTCCATGCGTTTGCGACACCCCCATGACCCCAAGCTAAAAAATAAATCTAGAGGTCCATTAGCTTAACAGGTTCACTAAACTTTTGTTTCAAAGGTCCCAAAGTTCTAGAGGTCCATTAGCTTAACAGGTTCACTAAACTTTTGTTTCAAAGGTCCCTAAACTTTGGTCCAAGACACATGTTGTAACTTTTTGTTTAAGCTAACATTATTTTATCTAAATTGTAAATGGTAGTTAGTGCGTAACCCTTTAATCACAACTCTTTGGTGTGTTAAATCGAAACTTTTCTCATTTGGCTTAGTATATCGGGTTTGACATTACATTTTTCAAATTTTGTGTTGTTTTTTTTTGTCTACGGTGTTTTTTGAAATTATCAATTTTGTAATGTGATATATTTGAAACTTAATTTTTAATGTGTGGTTTTTGTTGATGGACCGGTTACTTGAAAATTTCACAAGGAACGCAAATAAGTTTCATCATCACTACTAATTCATAAACTATCAAAATTTGGGTGTGCACTATAATTTTGAGAAAAAAGGATCGTGTAAAAGAGGTCCACAAGCATTTCCTATTATTAATCTGAACTTACGCCTGAATTAGAAAAAAGCCTAAATTGGTGATAAAGGATAAACATTATTCCCGAGTCCCAACGATTGTAATCTATTGATTATTAGAGTTTTCTGGCGTATAAAACCCTTAAATTATATTCCTTCCGAAACTTTCACCATCCAAATTAAGTTTTTGTTTGAGCTTATGTAAACATTGGAATGTCAATTGTACAAAGAAAAGCAGACCTTAAAAAAGCATTTTTACTAAAGTCTTTAAAGTGGACATAATCTACAGACTTGTGAACAACCAATAGATTCCAACGTACGTAAAAAGGAATTGTACGAATTTGACACCTAAATGTGTAATGAATAATAACTTTACTTAAAAGAATAATAAAAAAAAAAGGTAAAAACAGATCGTTTTTTGGTTAATAACGAAAAAAAAAGTTCTACCCACTCTTTCTTCTTTTGTCTCTTAACCACTCGTGAAAATAAATTTTAAGATAATTCATTTTGGTAACAGCATAATTTCGGGTTTGAGAAAATCATGGATTAATGTCTCTCCTTTTGGAAATATTCATATGGCGTAACGCATTGTATTTGAAATACTAACAACTCTTTTTGTCAACAACGCATAAACAAGTAGAATTTGGGTGGAATTTTTATATATTTTCTGTTATAAAGTATTAGTCGTCGTAATTAAGTTTAGTCAACTTTAATGATGATAACATATTTTAAAAAAGAAATATGAAGAGTGGAGATCACATGGAGGAGGGAGGATAATATAAAAACGATTCCCATCACCTTTCCTTCCTCAAAAAGGATTCTTCTTCCTCCACATACTCTTTTTTTTTTTTGACGTCTCACCTTCTTCCACCTTCAGTCGCCAAATGTAATCTTTAATTAAACAAACCTTAATCATCTTCATCAAATTCCTAATCTCTCTAATCGCTAATCATCTTTATTTTTAATTTTTTCTGTCTGTCTGCAGATAGTGGAATCGGATCGACAACAGTTTGAATTTGGCTGATTCTCATCTGGAGCAGAGGAATTGACATGGAGTCGATTTCTCCGGCGACAAGCTCTGGTTACGATCAGTCGCGTCGTAAGCGGAAGAAGAAACCGCCGTCGCTTCCTCCGTCTCAATCGTCGTTGCAGAAATGGAGATCGGAGAAGCAACAACAGATCTACTCGACGAATATCATTCGAGCTCTGAGAGAACTCCGGATTAGAGCGGAAACGGATCCATCATCGAAGCCGCCTTCTTCTCGCGGCGGAGGCAGAGCCGGAGCCGTACGCGACGCCGCTTATAGATCCCTGGCGGTTACGGCGAGAGGCAGGACACTGTGGAGCCGAGCTATATTATCTAAAGCCGTTAGAGTGAAGCTCAAGTTCAGGAAACAGAACCGGCCTAGAAATTCGAATCCTCCTCCTCCGACGATGGTATCGATAACCGGTAATAACCGGTTAAGGAAAAAGAGAGCAACGGTTTTGAGGCTGAAGACGAAAGGTATGCCAGCTGTACAGAGGAAAGTGAAACTGCTGAGCCGGTTAATTCCGGGTTGCCGGAAACAACCGTTGCCCGTGGTTCTAGATGAAACCACCGATTATATTGTTGCGATGGAGATGCAGGTTCGTGTTTTGAATGCCATTATATCCACCTTCGGCTCCGGTTCCAGCTCGAGCTCGGCGCCGCCGCCGCCACCACCTCCGGAGACAGATCATGAAAGCGAAGAGACACGCATGCTCGGTTAGCTTGGCCAAACTGTCTTTTTGTATTTTTCCTGATTTGTTTTTTTTTTCTTTTCAAATACTTGTTTATTATCTGATCATATATGATTTCTTTCTGCTATTTTAAATATTATGAAATTTATGAGTACACAACATGATCACATCCATCCTTTTTTCGTGAATCTTTGAAAAATGTAAGAAAGAGAAGAACAATGCACAGTGATTTTATCGAGTGTACGCTTTGATTTGTTATGTAAAGAAGTACGTAGTGTGAAAATTGGTTGATATTGAAACTGAAGTCTTTTTATATAAATTTTGTCATATTTAGTAGTAGCTTTGTCTCATAGTTATCATGGCATTAGGTTTACCTAATCTTCCAAGCTGTATATACGAAGCAAACGGCACATGAAGTGAAGGCTTTGGTGGTGTGAACACTTGAGAGTGCTTCTTCTGCGCATAATTGCTTAGGATAAACGTTTCACCTCTGTAAAATTAAACACGATCTGCAAAAGATTAGCTGGTTTTGGTGGTTTACGGTCTGCAAAAGATTAGCTGGTTTTGGTGGTTTAGGCCTTTCCCTGATGATATCTAGGCCTTGCTTTACTGGCCTTGACTTGAGCTGCTTTGCATCGTTAACATCAAGATCCTCTACATGGTCTACAAAAACGTAAATTACACTACAATGTTCATTATCAAAACCTTGGATCTCAACGCGTTGGAGAGTGCTCCTTTCGGGATTGAAGTAGAAAACATAAAACGGTTTAGATGTATACTTGTTCGACATAGCAATCTCACCACTAGCAGTTACTCCAACGATGAAATCATTTCATGGATCAACCACTGCATCCTCTCTCAAACTGTAGACATGTTTCGACCATTCCTGTGTCTCGATATCCTCTAGAACACACATAGACAGCTCAAGGGTATTGACATCATACTCCCAACTAATCCCACCTAATCTACCTTTATAGTTTATCAATTTAATCTTATACAGATAACCCAAGCATTCTGCATCAACAAACTTGAATTTCTCAGACCTAACGTCAACGCAAAGTATCACAATAGACGGTACATTACTCCATTGAACTAAGTAATATCAAACCCAATTAATGCATATCCCTTGGCACAAAGAATGACAGTATTCGGGGCAATGGATCTTGCTCCTCCACCTCAGTTTTCCAGTTCCTAATGTCAGAATCTTATGATGACCCCTGTCATCACAAAACGGATAAGCCTTAGCCACTACCTTGAATTGCTTGTTAATCGGATCAAACCCTAGAATGCTTTTCTACTTTCTGTATCTCATCAGTTCAGGTAAAGTCGCATAAATGCCCCGTGATAGGGTTACATATCACAGGCCTTGTATCATCATCGACCGGAAATAGATCAAACCAGAGGTATAGCTAAAAGTGTCTCGATGCACTACTTCACGGATCTTCAAATGAAAATCGGCGGCTAGTACAAGAGACGACTTCCTATTTAGATTCTGAGGCTGAGGAGGGATAAGAGACGTGGACGAGCCGAGGACCTAGTCAGAAACAACTCGGTGAAATGTGGACGGCGAAGCATGGAACCTATAACTTCGACAGGCAACGAAACCTAGCAACTGAACTGACTTCCCTGGCAGCCTCGAGAATATCTCGACGATGAGATCATTTGGGACTGGTGGTTCCAATTTTTCTCCTATTTTCATCGAATTTGAAGATCGGTTATTGCCTTTGGACATGGTTGGCTTGTGTTGTAAGCAAGCTTGTTCTCACTGATCGATTTACGGCGGAGGAGAAGAATGAAAAACACTAGAGAAACCCTAATAAGAAACAAATGAGGAAGATTTATGAAGGATGAGCAAGGCACGTGATACAATAAGGGATTATTTCGATTTGCAATTTATCTTATGACTGCTCTATTTTTTTTTTCTTTTTTTGTTGGACAGAAATGCGTTAATATGCACTTCTTCCACCATCTTTTATTTTCTACAAACGGTTCATTCGGATAAATCATGATAAGGTTCAAATCATCAATCCGGTGACCTTTGATCTCTTCTTACATCTACCAGTTCCGTCCATGGGTAATACCGCCACGTCTCTTCGTTCTATTTCGATTATTCACTGCGACGGATTATTGCTATGCCGTTGTAGTTGCAATTTGGAATCCGGTTTTGAGCAGCCGAGTCAAATGGATTGATCACCCTCGCATCCTTACGATTTTTTTTGATGAATACGGTTTTGGATACGACAGTGAAAACAAGTACAAGATTTTGAGGTTTGGAAAATACGGAATTTGAGATATATGACCTCAAGTCTAAACTCTGGAGAGCCTTTCCCGCTACTTTTGACTGGACTCTGTATCTGCCGACCCAAAATGTGTCTTTGAAGGGGAACATGTATTGGATTGCTGAAAGCAGGAGCAATTCTCAACTCTTCATCCAAAGTTTCGACTTCTCTAGGGAGACATTCAAGCTAGCCCATCTCTTCTCCTTTACCCGTTAAAGTTGGGGTTGATCTTGTCCACCATGAGTCTCTTGATATAGTAGTCTTGTCAGGTTTAGGAGGAGATAGGCTTTCTTTATTACATCAACACCGCGTTGGGGAGAGGTGTGGGTCACAAACAAGGTGACCGATGCACTTGTCTCATGGACTAAGTATTTTTTTAATGTGGCTCGCCCTCACCTCGACCTCCCTAGATTACATTCCATTCCCTCCTCTCACGGTAATCCCACATACTTCATCCACAAGACCAATGGCATCATGTTATGGTGCGATGAACTTGTACAAGAGGAGGATGATGGTTATGCCTGTGCCTGCTTTTACGAAATTGCTGAGGGTGAGATCAGAAAACAAGTTGAGACAGGTACCACGGTATAGAAAGGCTATAGTTTTCCAACCTTGTCGTTGTGGCTGTGTTTACGTTCCGAGTCTGGTTCCGGTTCCGGAGTAAGGAGCGCAAGAGAGAGGCTCTGTGAGTGTTTGTTCTGTCGCATGAGATTGAGAGTTATGTATTTTCTTAAGCTTTGTCTTGGTCTTTGTTTTGTTATTCTCGTGTTCGATATGCTGATTTCAAGAACTATGATGATTAAAAAAAAAATAAAAAAATACATTATGCTAGGTTTGGACCTAGATATTAGAGGTGGAGGTAGTTTATAGTAATTTGACAATGGAACTTAATTGTTGTTCGTTAGGCTACTTGCTGTATATAAGAAACCATCATATAACACAAGTCACAAGACTCTAATCACGTTTCAGAGTTGGGGACACCATGAATGGTTAATAATCAAAAACCAAACTCGGAATTTAGCCAAAACTAGAAATCACAAGTCATCTACATATTTTGCTATTTATAGTTCCTAAACTCTTCTTCCACTTAAACAATCATATCCATACACAATGGACACAAATTAATCTCTTCTTAATGGTTCAGAGAGATTTTGCAAGTTAGAATATGTTGCTTGTAATTTTGGTATGCGAGAAATAAATCAATGGCTTAGAGCCTTAGACTGATTTGTTGGAAAACTTAATTTGTTTTGCGGAAGTCATCTTTTTACCGTGTGATGAGTTTTTGAAAGAAGACTTCGAAAATCAACGGTTCGATTGTTTGATTAAGTCGTTACCCACTTGGATTATACTGGATACTCAACTAATGACAGAACTCTAGTGGTTTGTCACTACTTCCTAACAATCGCTCAAATTGGAGATTTTAAATCATATATCTTATTATAGTTTGGCCTGCAGATTTTGCATCTCTAATGTCAAACGCCTTCTATATATTATACTATCAATATTAATGGCAAAGTATTAATAATTAAGTTAATTAAGCTACAACTTGGTTAATAATCAAAACCAAACTCAGAATTATTTAGCCAAAACTATAAATCACAAGTCCTCTACATGTTTTGCTATTTATAGTTCCTAAACCTTCTTCCACTTAAACAACCATACGCACACACAATGGCTTCAAAAAAACCGATCAATCGCCCATCAGTGAGACACCCGAGTCACAACCATCCATTGCGCGTCTTTAAGGCCCAAGACGAAGATGAGATCATCTGCTCTGGTTGCGAGCTCGACCTGACTGGACAAGCTTTCAAGTGCACGAAGAAAGACTGCGATTACTTCTTGCACAAGTCATGTTTTGACCTACCTCGTGAAATCAATCACAAGTCTCATCTTGACCATTCTTTAACCTTGCTTCATTCCCCGCCATATAGTAGTCAATCTTACGAGTGTGAAGCTTGCGGTGAGTATGGATCAGGATTCACTTACAATTGTTCTGAGTGCCAATACGATGTTCATGTCGGATGTGCTTTTATCCCTGAGACCGTGGAGCGCGAAGATCACAAACACCCACTCACTCTACTTTACAACACACGTTGCATAGGTCGCGAGGACGGTGAGATGTACGTATGTGATGTTTGTGAAGAAGAGATGTCGGAGAATCTTTGGGTTTATTACTGTAAAAAATGTGATTACGGGACCCATGTGCATTCTTGCGCGGTTGATGATGAAGATGATGATGAAGATGATGAACCAAAGAAAGGAGGAGGAGAATCGAGCTCCGTGGCTTCAAGGATGAAGTCGTTGATGAGGGCTCAAGATGAGATGGCAGCGTTGCATCTCGAGGCACGTATGAAGAAAGCTGCTAATAATGCTATACTCGCGAGTATACGTTAGGCGGGATATGAATCTAAGCGGAGATCGAATTAATGATATGGTTAATTTAATAACATACATGATGAAGCTTTGTGATTGTTTCTTTCTTTTTTGGATTTTTCGTTATTTCGTGAGTTATTCTTTTCATGTTATTTTATCTTTTAAAAATAATAATAAGCTGATTTATGAAGAAGGGTGATGAACTGATGATGATCTTCAAGATTATTGAGAGTGAGAGGAAAATTAGAAAAATCTTATATTCCTTAAAAAAAAAAGAGAATATCAGAGCCAGGTTTCGATCCTGGGACCTGTGGGTTATGGGCCCACCACGCTTCCGCTGCGCCACTCTGATTTGTTGAAATAATTGCAAAAATATAATAATTGTGAAATGTATGTCGTCGCTATCTGGACCGAAAGTCGCGTTGCTCTTTCCATAAACAACTTCCATAGCGACTGCACCGAAGTTATAAACATTAACTTTATCAGTCAAGTGACCTTCGAATGCATTATGCATACTCTGAAGCCACGTATGTGAGTGAACATGTGATGGATGCAAAATATATTGCAACGAGTTACACAAATTATCATGCAAAATAATATTTTCGTCGTTTTAAATTACAAAGGTTCCAAGTCCTACAAGGAAAACAGAAAATATGTCTAAGTTTTTTTCTCCGTTTTCTTTCTCACCATTTAAAATGTTGTTACAACTTTTCTGTTTAGTTCTAGTCACATCTTTTCAACAAGAAACAACCGTTACAAAACCTCTCACCCTCTAAACTGTAAAAGAGGTCAACGAGCAGGAGGAGAAGAGAAGAAGATGACAAGGAAGTACACAAGAAAACCTGCAATAAGTATTCCTCCATACACCAACGTTTGATAAGACTTGACTCCAACTGTGTATTTGTACTCTATCTTACAGCATCTCATGTTCTCCCTTTCTGTTTCCAGTACATGTTCTACGTACCTGCAACCAGTTTTTGTCGTGTTACATTTTGTTGTTCCACAGAAAAAAAGAAAAAAGAAAAGAAAAAAAATGTTTAGAGACTTACTGTTGTGTAAACATGGTGGTCTGAAGAATCTCTGAGCTGTTGAGATGAGCATCGTATAGTTTGTGGTCGTATAGCAAAGAAGAGAGATCCACCAGTTGCTCCTCAACGGTCTGTTGTTGTAAAAAAAAATAACATACGATTAAAAGAGTGTAAGAAGATAATCCATCTGGTGGAAAATTGAAAATCGTAGAGAGTAGCAAAAGGTGTTTTGTAACTTACGTCTAGATATTTCTCTAATCTTTCCACTAGCTCGTGTGGGAAAGGCTCAGGCAACGTGGTTGTCTTTTTGTAGAATTTCTCAACCCAGAGCTCGGTTTTGGTTTTGTTCTTTTTATCTTTCACTGGCTCTCCAAGTGGAGTCTTGAGGTATTCAGATGCAAAGTTTTGTACTGCCTGCACATAATAACAACAACCACCACAGTTGATGAACTTTCTCTGCGGAGGAAACTAAAAAAATTGTGTTTTAAAGGTTGCAGTTGGCTTACCTCTGATGTTTCACGGATTTTGCGTAGAGCAGAATCAACCCGAGCATAAATAGTATTCCTCTGCGGATTAAGATACCATAACCTCACAAGATTCAGAAGGATTTCACTATTCGCTTTATTTTCAAGAAATCAGAATGATTTGTTGGACTCACCAGTGCAACATCTTGAAGCATTTCACTCATCTGAGAGGTGTTTGAGAACGGTCCAAACGGGTGACAACCGGCAGCCCAAAGCCAATTGGTGACAGGCCTTTCATGCGCGTGAGAGGTCTTTTCATATGGTGCACTTACACCCCCTAAAGCAGATGCTATACCTGCTAGTATGTGCCGCTGTACTTGTGATGGAACAGCGTGCTGTCTCTCTGTTTCAGAAACATAACTGCAGAAACAAGAAATCAAAACCGATTTGATGAACAGAGTTAGCAAGCTTCTCATTGCTTTTTACTTTATTGTTTCTCCGTTTTGCTCACCTCAAAGGTATTTTCTCGTTTAGATGCTGAAGCACAATGACTACATCACTGCTCGCCCACACGAGGCTCTCATCTTCCATCATGAGCATTGGGTCCACATCGGCTAATGAGAGTATAAACCTATATACAGAATAAAGATTTATGTCAACTGTTGTTTGGGTTGAAAGTGTAATTTAAACACTTAATCTTGGGATTTTGCTTCAACTAACACTGGAATAACTCTTGTTCCGTAAGTCCGGTAGAGATCGCCTTTTTTCTTAACAGGCTTCTTTTTCTTTCCCTTCTGAACTTTCGAGCTATAAGGTGACCAGAGAGGCTTGTGCTTTACTATGGAATCACTCGAACCTTCAGACTCATCCGCCCAGCTCTGAGTACAAAAATATGGATTCCATGAAAAAAAAAAAAGTTTGTGAAAGGAATTTGCAAATGAAATTTATAAGATTTACCTGGCGGAGAAAGTATTTATTAGAAAGTCCAGGGTCTGACACGTCGAGCAACCCAGCAGCTAGAACATCAGTAGACCTTTCCATTTCCTGCAATGGCCAATAAATATCACACGAGGCTTCACTGGTTGGAACAGTAACAGCAGTTTACAAACTTTTTTTTTTTCTGTTAGCCCAAGTTTTCTTAGCTTAACCTAACTCGGAAACCACAGTTGCAACTATTGAAACTCACTTCTTTGAGGATAGCGCCATCTAAATATGTTTTGGTATGCACATGGAATCTTCCATCCGTCTTAGTTTCCTGAAGGGAATGCCCACGCATGGCTTTTGAGACAGCAATAGCTAACTTCTCATGGCGATGTAATGGATGAGCCCCTCCCACGATCACTACTTCTTGCCCGTGATGAATCATTTTCTTTACCTGCAACGACTCTGGACAATTAGCATGTGAAAACCTATAGAGTCAAATCTTTGTATGTACTTTGGAAAAGATTATGGGTGCTAACTTTCTGATAGCAGTTAACTTGGCTAATATTTTTTTTTACTAATCATAATGACTCGTAGAGATTAAAACGCCATTCAGAGAACAAAAGAAACCCAAAGAACCTCCAGTATTTCATGAACATCATTTATCTAATGCAATAAGTATTTACCTCGGATTCTATCTCTTCAATATTTATGCTGTAGTTTTGTCCTCTTTCCATGATATTATATCGATTGTGGTTTTGGAGCACAATGATAGGCACCAGCACTCTAGTTGCTAGATCAATTGTCTCAAACCTGGTTGCAGTTAGAATGAATCATCTAATCATTATATTCATTGCTAGAAGTATATAAACTCTTGTGTATCATACTACCTGACATCAGGAGCTATGACGTGCTCAATTGTAGTAGCTACTAGTGCCGCTAACTGACCAGAAAAAATATCATGGGTAGACTGATGACCAACAAAGTTAACGTTTCCTGGAAGCACAATGTTTCGTATCCTTGGCAATGTTCTGGGACTAACACTTCCCTCTTCAGTTTCAATCTTCCCATATGTACAAGGCCCCGCAGACAAATCTATGACAACATATCTAGCAAGAAGAGAAAAAAAAAATTAGAAATAAAATCAAATTGAAAGCTTAGTGGAAAACTATAGCAGATAAGAATACAAATCGTTACGCCAACAATGTCTTGAATATTAATTTCAGACAAAAAGGCAGATTGCTATATAATCAATGATTACCAAAGTGAAATGAAGCAATAGTGCCTATCTTCTTTGTATTCCTCTAATATTTTTTGTTTTTGTTTTCTGGCCTATCAACAAAAGGGAAATGATACCACACATCTTTTCTTATGCACAATATGATGATACCTAGCTAGATGTAATGCTTTCATAATAGGGTGGTAAATTTTGTTTGATCACATCTATGGCACAATCATATCACTCATAGGGATGCCAAGGGAGAACCCAATGAGTACTTTTATCAATATTTTACCGCATCGAGGAAAGAAAAACAAAGATGAGTTTACCTGCCTGATCCAAGCCAAACTTGGGATGCTCCTCCACCATTGTATCTATATCGATAAATATAATCTGCCTCTTGTTTCTCCTTGTCTGCATCACTAAGCTCTGGTAGCTTTGCAAACATCAAGCTGTCTAGATCAATCTCTGTATTTCGAGGATCCATTCTTACCTGAATAATGAGGTCAGAAAATAAAGGGGCAGTTAAAGAACCCAACATGATAGCATCAATCACAGAATAAACACAAACATGACAGGAAAAAAACATCTCCTAGAACAAAGAGAAATATGAGGGTCATAAACCCAATAAGGCATCAAAAATCTTCCAAACAAAAAAAATCAAACAAAAACAAGAACAGGTAAAACATTTGGACACTCTGCATACCATATGCAAAATTCAAAAGTAAGAAGAGCACGGCAAGCCATACCTTATCAAAATTCACTACAAATATGGCACTTGGTATGGGTTTATCTGCCGTTGCTGCTGATCCAGCTCCCACATCCATATCAAATATATAAGAGTATAGCCGGTTAAATGCAGACTCAACTTTTGTTGCCTCTACGTCATAGGCAGGTAAGTGTCTTCCAAAATCAACCTAAATGAAAAAAAATATCTTTTTAGCTCAATGTCATATACATTAAGATGTAGACTTTACAGCAAAGAGACTTACATTTCATCAAAATATTTATATATGTACATGTGTGTGTATGTGTATGTGAATTTGTTATGAGAGAGAGTTAAATTTAAGATGATAATATCATAGCAACCTCTAGTGCAGTCCCAGCAGGTACCATGGATTCTTTCACTGTCTTCTCCAGAGCTATTAATTCAGGTTGCCCAACCTAAAAAACGAAAAAAAAAATTAACGATGAATATTTGAGTAGTAGATCAATGGGGACACGGTGAAAATCTTGGCATCAGAAGTCTTTAAGACTTACAAGTGAGGACAAAAAAACTAGATGCACAGTAATAATCTGACTCAAGATGCAATACGCCAGACAGCTCAAGCAAGAACAAGATTCCAGAACTTGCATAGCTTAGTTTGTGAACAATCCAAAACGCGAAGAAAAACAATCCTATACGATATTGGATCTTGAAGCAGAAACAATACAAAATCGTGAAGACTGGTTTAAGATTTATAATTTTACTCACAGGAAAAATATTGTAAACCACTCGATGCTCAATATCAAGTGGCTCTCCCGTCTCTTGGCATGAGGGCCTATGGGTCGAGAAACTAACTCTTAAGAACTCCTCTAATTTCTGAGAATCCACAGAATACCTGTATCCTCCATCTCCACTCAGACCTACAAGCACTATATTCACTTCCAGAGGAACCTGAAATGGTACCTGAGAAAGAAAAAAATAGAGGAGACAAGTTTCATAATGTGAAATTTGATTATCGATGTGTCACCCTAAAGCAGCCACTCTTAACATACTATCCTCAAAGATGCAGATCATCTGAGTATTAAAATTCACAACCATATCCACGAACAAAGTTATGATCATACGCGTGAAGCAACAAAAAAACGAAATAATCGTGAGCCTGAGGCATTAAATTGCACTTCACTGGCTCAACAAATCCAATTACATGGCGATTTCTTCTTCTAGCTAATCCAGACTCACTGATGATGATTCACATTGTTCAAGGCGGAGATTTTACCTCGGCACGGGAGTGAAGCATGCGGCGGACATCGGATCGCACGCTCTCTCGTACGTCGAGGAAAGCGCTATGATGCCAGTGAGCATGACCCGGCTCGCGGCGGAAAGGTTGCTGAACCGACCCGGTCCGGGAAACGAGTCCGCTTAAAACGGAGAGAAACGCGACGAATAGGAGAGAAGAAAACGAAGCCGATCGTGAATCCGATCTCAACTCCATGACTGAAAACAACCGGAGATTTCGCTCACCTCCGATTTGGACTGGACTGGACTGGAGAGAGTCGCTACTAGTCGCTACGGAAGAGGGGAAGAATTGGAGAGTGGATACTAATTACTAATCTACCCTCAAGTTTTGCTGAAAATTACATTAGAGAAAACAAAAAAATCGTCATAGCTTAGCTAACGAAGATATTTAGAAGCAGCAAGCAACGTGTCACTTCTCATGTCGTCGCTTTCCCCAAGAAATATCAAACTATACAGCCAATTATTTCACGCCACGTGTATCCTCTCACTCCTTTAAACAAGCTCGTAAACAGTTTCATTCTCTTGTCCCAAAGTCTCTCCTTCCTTATCTCTGGGAAGCAAAATAAAAATGGATCGTGTGGTCTTCTTCCTCCTCATCGCAGCCGCTTTATTGGTCGCCATCACCGGCGAGGTAGACGAAAGTTTCGATAACCCGATCAGGCAAGTCGTCCCGGAGGAGAACGATGAACAACTCCTCAACGCAGAACAACACTTCTCTCTATTCAAATCCAAGTACGAGAAGACTTACGCGAGTCAGGAGGAGCACGATCACCGTTTCCGCGTCTTCAAGGCTAACCTCAGGCGAGCAAGGCGTCACCAGATTCTGGATCCGTCTGCCGTCCACGGCGTCACGCAGTTCTCAGATCTTACTCCGAAGGAGTTCCGTCGCAAGTATCTAGGGCTGAAACGGCGGTTCCGTCTTCCCAGTGACACTCAGATGGCTCCGATCCTTCCGACTAGTGACCTCCCGACGGATTTCGATTGGCGTGATCAAGGAGCCGTCACTCCCGTTAAAAACCAGGTATGTGAAAAAAGACCTCAAGAGTTAATAGTTGCGAGAACTAGACGATTAGCTCTGTAATCGCACATGGACGTTTTCACCTTTTTGCAAAATTCCGATCAGTAGAGAGTGAATGATCAAATAATTGAATGTGTTTTGATTTGAAAAAGGGTATGTGCGGTTCATGCTGGTCGTTTAGCGCGACGGGAGCTCTTGAAGGAGCTCACTTTCTGGCGACTAAAGAGCTAGTCAGCCTCAGCGAACAGCAGCTCATAGATTGCGACCATGAGGTTTGTTTTGTCTCTCCTTTCCATTTGTGGATCGTTTGGTTCTTTAGATTGCTTCAAGATTGTGATCCTTATTGACATGAAAGATAAATCGAATTGATTCTATGAGGATTTTGAAATATTGGGTTTGCCGTTTGATGTGTTTGCTGAAGTGGTTGTAACTAATCTACAAATGTTTGTTGCCCCCATTGAAAATCTTCCTTTTTTTCCTGCAGTGTGATCCACAAGAAGCCAATTCATGTGACTCTGGTTGCAGCGGAGGACTGATGAACAACGCTTTTGAGTACACTCTCAAATCTGGTGGCCTTATGAAGGAAGAAGACTATCCTTATACAGGACGTGACCATTCCACCTGCAATTTCGACAAGACCAGGATCGCTGCAAGCGTGTCTAATTTCAGCGTTGTCTCTGCGGATGAGGACCAAATCGCAGCAAATCTAGTCCAGCGCGGTCCTCTAGCTAGTAAGTTCCATAAAAATTTAAAAAGCAAAACTCTTTTCCTTTCCTTGTACAGATTCAGTAATTAGAGATTTAAACGCATTGTCTTTTGCTGCTCAACAGTTGCTATCAATGCACTGTGGATGCAAACTTACATAGGAGGAGTCTCGTGTCCGTATGTATGTTCGAAGAGCCAAGACCATGGAGTGCTCTTGGTTGGCTTTGGTTCGTCGGGTTATGCACCAATCCGTCTTAAGGAGAAACCTTATTGGATCATAAAGAACTCATGGGGATCGATGTGGGGCGAGCATGGTTACTACAAAATCTGCAGGGGGCGTCATAATATCTGTGGTATGGACACAATGGTATCGACTGTTGCTGCTGTTCAGACCTCGACTCAGTAGAATATATTAGGATCGTACTGGGTTTTACTGTCTCTGTATATGATGTGTATATGTATGGATGTATAACCATACTATTGACTGTTATTTATTAGTATTGCCTCTTTGTTTCAGCTTTAATGTAAAATAGCTTTGGGGGATATTATCTTTGGTAGCATCGAATACTGAAGATGATATGATTATCAACTTGGTTAAAAGTTGGAATAATAGAAGTTTGATGTATGTTTTATATTATGTTTGAAGCTCGTGAGTCATAGAAGACAAAACATAAGGAATAGTTTCTTTGTTTTATGTTCTTGGCAAAATCATTATTTGTAATTTAAAAGTTGGATTCGGCCTCACGAGAATCTCACTTAACTTGTTCAAGTTTTGATCGCTATTGTTCAAGCATACAAACCCCATGTTTTTTGAGAAAAGACTTCATAATTTATTATGTGTGTAAAAGTGCAAACCATTACAATACGCATACATTTTTTTTCTTGGTTACAACTCTTTTAATGATTTATTCCAAGGATAACAAATATCAAACTGCTTAGATAAATCGTTAAACCTACAAGGTCCGGTTTGTCTAATCTTCCACACACACTTTTGGCACCAATTATCGCCGGAACTTTCTCGGTGGTCTCTATATATGTCGAACCAATGCCGTCCATTTGGCAACTCGAAGCTACAATAAAACAATGTCCTCCCAAAGAATTGACGCCGGAATCTAAACAACCACGACTGACCCGGTTGCAAACTCTGGTTACCAAAATCATTGTCTTTTGATTTACAATGATATGGTAACCGTGTATTGCCGAGATCGTTGATGATTTCCACAGTTATTTTCGCGAAAGGATTAAACAGCGATTTTGTTGATGATGGATCGTTTGGAGCTAAAATGTTGTTTTCTTGGTTTGCATGTGATGATTTTGTAGTTACGAAGATAATCAATATGAAAAGTGATAGGTATTGTTTTGGAATATACATTTTTGTATGAATAGAAGAAAATGTAATTAACGCGATGTTATTTGTAACTGTTGGATGAGTTATATATATTGTGTGTTCTAATTGCTGTAAGTATATTATATCCGAATATTCCTTTTTTTAATTAATGTAGTCAAAAACGTTAATTGTGTGCATGCATGTAGTCATGTAGAGTGAATCAGAAATGTTGCTATATGATTGGTAACATGATTTATCATCGATATAGTTTGAATTAAGAGCACTACTCAAATATTACTATTCAACAATTAAACTAATTTTTTTTGATTTTGAGTTTAAATGATGATGAGTTAAGGTTGATTTACAATTTTGAGTTATTTGTAAAATTGCTAACTCAAAAATGTTAATGGTAACGTAGACAAATATATTGTAATATAAAAAGCGTTAGGCAAAGTTTCATGGTAATGGGCTAATTCAAAGATGTATGTAGTAACAAACTATAAATCCTAAATTCCAAAAATAAATCTTAAATCCTAAATCCGAAACCTAAATACTAAACCCTAGACCCTAAATACTAATCTCTAAACCTTAAATACTAAACCCAAACCAAAATATTATAATTTTAAAGCCTTCAAAATCATAAACATGTTCGTGTTTATAGAAACTTTAACGAGTTAATTCTGTAAATAATTATTGTTCATCTTCTTAAATCACACTATAAAATTATCATATTTCAATTATACCGATTCATTATAGAGATATCAAGATACATAATAAACGTAATCAAAGTGTATAGTGCATGTAGTAGTATAAACAAAATAGATTAGATTAGGATTTAAAATTAATTAAAGGGAATGAAGAAACGTAACGAGGAAGGTGAAGCCGGTGATGGAGGCTGCGGCAAAGAGGGGAAGAGATCCGAGAAGGCCAACGAACATGACTTGGAGAGAATATTGAAGGAGGCTTACACCAATGAGTGGGGCCAAGAGCCATAGCTACTTCTTCACTTCTTCCTTCATGCGAATCATCCTTCTCTCTCTCTGATCAGAAGCAAAAGAATCAAAAAATTGTAATAGGAAGAGAATAAAATATTTGATGAGGGCCATGAAAATGCCATTAACGAAAATATAGAGTTAAACGCTAAATGTGAAAAGAAAAAAGATAATTTTTTATTTTTTTTATGTAGCATTTTGGAAAAAGTGGAAAACGCAAATTATAAAATAATTCATCGTTATATCTGCAAATATCTCAATTTTTATGTTTAACTTATTATTAATTATTTAATTTAGATTTATTATTATTAATAGTTTTAAAATTAATTTAATAACACATACTGCAAGTTATACAGCAGAAAAGTTATCAATCAATTGTTTTGACAAAAATAGTAACTCATATTTTTATAGCAAATTTACTGTATAAGTTTACAGTTTTTACCACATTTTTTTACTACAAGCTACATCAATATGCAACTCAAATTTAAAACTACAAAGTTACAGACTAATTCTCGTTTTAGCAAAATGAAAAATGGAGTGTTAGTTTTCATTTTCCGAGTCATTTTTCATTTTTTTCTATTTTTATTTGGTATTATCTAAGAAAATCTTATATTGATAGTTTTTTTTTTTGTCGACATCGTATATTGATAGTTATGAACATCAACTTCACAAATTCTACCAGATTCGTTTTAATGAATCTAATAAGAAACAAAGATTATGTATGCTTCAGTTTTTTTATTATTATTTAAAAGTGCAAACCATTACAATACACATACATTTTTTGTGGTTACATCTTTTTCAATGATTTATTCCAAGGATTACAAATATCAAACTGCTTAGATACATCGTTAAACCTACAAGGTCCGGTTTGTCTTATCTTCCACACACACTTTTGGCACCAATTATCGCCGGAACTATCTTGGTGGTCTTTATATATGTCGAACAAAGTACCGTCCATTTGGCAACTCGAAATTACAAAAATACAATGTCTTTCCAAAGAATTGACGTCGGAATCTAAACGACCACGACTGACCCGATTGCAAACTACGGTTACCAAAATCATTTTCTTTTGATTTACAATGATACAGTAATGTTAGTGTATTACCGAGATCGTTGATGATTTCCACACAGTCGTTTTCCCAAAAGGAAGAAACACAGATTTTGTTGATGATGGCGTTTGGAGCGAAAATGTTGTTTTCGTCGTTTGCATGTGATGATTTTGTAGTTATAAAAATAATCAATATGAAGAGTGATAGGTATTGTTTTGGAATATTCCTTTTTTTTACTTGAATAGAAGATAATGTAATTAACGCAATGTAGTTTGTAACTGTTGGATGAGTTATATTGTGTTCTAATGCAGTGTCGAGTGTCCACGATTATTCACACCTCTTTCCATACAAATTATGTCCGAGTATTCATGATTATTATAGTCAAAAATGTTAATTGCTGTCCCAAAAAAAGAACGTTAATTGTGGTGACATGCTTGTAGTCATGTAGAGTGAATCAAGAATGTCAATTATAAGTGACAAGGTGATACAGACTAATCCTCGTTTTAGCAAAATGTAAAACGAAGTACAGTATTAGTTTTCATTTTTGAGTCATTTTCCATATTTTCTATTTTTATTTGGTATTATTTACAGAAAATTTTATATCGATAGTCATGAAAATCAATTTCATAAATTCTACCAGATTTTTTTTTAATGAATCTAATAAGAAACATATATTACTTTATCCAATTATGGACATAGGAGTATGTCTTTAAGTTGAGACAGAAATCTCAAACAAACTAAATTAACGCACCCGAGACTTTAATGGATTTGCGTTACACTTCTAAAACAAACAAAGATATTATTGATTAAGATAATGGTACAAAGTGTTATTATTTAAGATCCATAGAAACTGTCTATAACTTTTTTTTGAACTTAACTGTCTATAACTTGGGAGAAGGTTTCTTGGATCCACGTCCAGCTATAAACTCCTGCATCTTCTTAAACTGTTCCTTTGTCATCCCACTGTAATACGCGTGAGCTCGTTCCTGCGAGTTATGTGCATTTTTTAGATTCTCACATTCACGAATTGATCAAAACGTTACTTAAAACAGATTGTTGCAAATTGCAGAAAAAATAAGGTTTTTTACCTTCTCGAGTGAGAGAGCATGACCAAGATCAAGCTTGAGTCCATCATTGATGACGGATTTAATACGGAGAACCATGCCTTGTTCATTCTTGATGATAGCCTCTGCGATTTCTTTAGCTTTCTTCAAGGCTTCTCCTTCTTCAACCACATGGTTTACAAACCCTAACTTCCCAGCCACGTCAGCTGTCAATGGCATCGAGGTTAAAGAAACTTCGCGAGCTTTGTTTGCTCCGATGATCCTCGACAGCTTCTGAGACAGACCCCAAGAAGGGAATATCCCAAACCTTAAAAAAACAGAGGAATCACTCGTTGCTTCCACATTCATATCATCACATAGATTCAAAGAAATAGACTTTTTGAGTGTTGAATGAGCAGAGCTTCAGAACAACAAGATTTAAATGATCGAAGATAAATCTGCAGAATCATATGACCTAATTTCCGGATTCAGTTCTCATGATCCCAAAAAAGAGATAACCAGTTTTCTACAAATCGGGATTTGACTTTGAGAGAATATTCAAACGACGTCGAAAGAGTAGAAAGAAACCTGGCGTGAGTATCCATGAACTTAGCTCCTCTGGAGGCGACCAGAATATCACAGGCCAAGGCGAGCTCGAACCCGGCGGTGATGGCGAAACCGTTAATTGCTCCGATGATCGGTTTTCGTAACCGCTCCATCTGAATTACCGGGTCGGTCTCCGGATCCTTCACGTCTCCCTTGAAAACCGACTCCGCCGCAGTCAAATCAACGCCGGAGCAGAAGGATCTACCCGCTCCGGTGAAAATCACGACCTGTACCGATTCGTCGGCGTCCATCTCCTTGAATGCCCGCGCGAGATCCACCATCATCGCTCTCGTAAGCGAATTGAGGGATTTCGGACGGTTGATTGTGATGATGGCGATCCCGCCGGATTCCTTCTTCACCTGGATGAGATCTTCGCATCCTGTTTGATCCATTTTCTAACAATTCCGATCAGTAAGAACAGATTTCGAATTCCTAACTTCCGATCGAGATTTCAATTTTAGCGATTAAAGGTCAGCGTGAAAATAATCAAAATGAGGAAGAGATGACGAACCTGGGTTAGTGTGCCATTTGTTTTGTCGTTAGTTAACTACGTGCCGTTTGTGCCCAAGGAAGACGTTGCGTATTTATATCTGGAACACGAAAACGGCAAGTGAAGACAGGATGGTCGTGACTTTTATTAGTTTATAAGACCATGTTCCATAGTTAATATATCTTGAAAGATTCTTTTAAAAAAAATATTAATTTTTAAATCATAAAAAAGTTTAAACCAATAAAAACATGACAAATCTTAAATAAATATCTTAAAATGTTAAAAATGGGTTCTTAAATAAAAAATTTAAAAAATTCTTCTTTTTCCTCTCTTTTACTTTATTATATTTTATTAATTTTTTGGGTTAAGAAACCCTTATAAGAAACTAGCATTGTACATGCTCTAACAAAATCTACTTTGACAACAACAATAAAAAAGGTCAACCGATAAGTGATAACTTAAACATAGATGCAAATAGTTGATACAATAGGAATAATATTTAACATTAATTACCATTTTTCTAAATTATGGTAAAATGCAAAAGATAAATTACCATTCTTCTTAATTGTGAGTTTGCATTACACAATCTTTGTTATTTAACACTAGA
This sequence comes from Alliaria petiolata, assembly GCA_020283515.1. NCBI lineage: Eukaryota > Viridiplantae > Streptophyta > Magnoliopsida > Brassicales > Brassicaceae > Alliaria > Alliaria petiolata. The sequence continues at coordinate 216,502,241 of JAHZTW010000001.1, read as the reverse complement.
AAGTTGAAAATAAGTCTTATTTCTATGGATATTGTTGTTTTTAGAAGAATAATGAGTTGAAAAAAATTAGAGGAAAAATGTTTTATTCTACTAATCATTATTCCTCTCATTCTTCTCACTTACCACCATTTGTACCCCAAATATCTCAAAAACTGAATCGACAATAGACAACAAAACATCACAAATTGCACCATGTTTTGATTTTTTGGACTATCTCCTTGTCGGCTGCATCCTTTGATGGATTAACTAAAACATTAAAAAAAACAACTAGAAATTTAGCAACAACTAAAAGTTTAGTGACAATTAGAGGTGTAAAGTAAAATTGATAATGATGATGTACTTACTCTCATGTTGTGCTAGTTGATGCCTTTCAACTTTTTTACACGATTTTCAGTCCATTGAGCGAATATCGCTTTGACGTTGGTCACCTTTTCAATATAATTTCTTTTTCTCACGCCGTAACTCAAATCAGTTTGTTGGTGAAGATGAGAAACTTTACAAAATCAAGAAAATTTTGTAAAGTATGACACTATTGAATCGGCGTTATAGCGAGTGAGCTCTGGGTATCCAGTTCTTGTCGGTTTAATACTGCTTGAAGGTTGGGATACAAACCGGAGTGGAAAAATTGGAGAGGATATGAGTATCTACCCTGACCCTGAATCCGAGAAGAAGAAACATGTGGGGGAGCATGGCGTTATTATAATGGCTATGAGGATCATTAATGGAGTCAGAGCCGCGATATGCAAACTGAGTAATGGGGAGACAGCCGGTAATGAAGGATATATGGTTGTCAGCCCTGAATTAATGACAACCTTGGTCGGTGCCGTAAAGAAAAAGGGTTGGTGTAGAAATAAGCCGAGACATCTCCTCTATAATTTTTACTCAATAGATGTGGAATAATCGCAGAGCTGCGAATCCGAGAGCTGCGAATAATCCGAAAGTTGCAAATCTGAGTGCTGTGGATCCGAGAGCTGCGGATCCGAAAGCTGCGGATCACAACCCTCTGGCTCTGGTCATTTATCGCCCTAACCCCAATCCCAACCTTGCAGCACGCGCTCGGCGTGAGAACCCGGTTTGGTCTCGTCCAATGGAACTGACGTTTGATGCTGCCTATGCTTCTGGAGCCCGAAAACGTAAATGCTTAAGATTGTGATTTTTGTTTCAATGATTAAAGTTGTGAATTCGTTTAAAAAAAGTTAACCGGCGAAGCATAACTTAAACATGGGTGCAAATGGTTGACAAATCAGAGTAATATTTAACATTAATTACCATTTCTTTTAATTATGGTAGGTCCACTAAAAAGTTGAAAAATAAACCTTATTTTTCTGGATTTTGTTGTTTCTAAAAGAGTAATGAGTTGAAAAAAATTAAAGGAAAAATGCTTTATTCTAGTCATTTTTTCCACTATTCCTTATTCCTTTCATTCTTCTCACTTACTACCATTTGCACCCCAAATATCTAAAAAACTGAATCGACAATAAACAACAAAACATCACAAATTGCACCATGTTTGCACCATGTTTTGATTTTATGGACTATCTCCTTGTCGGCTGCATCATTTGGTGGATTAACTGAAACATTAAAAAAAACAACTAAAAATTTAGCGATAATTAGAAATTTAATTAAACAACTAGAGGTGTAAAGTGAAATTGGTAATGATGACATACTTTTTCTCATGTTGTGCTAGTTGATGCCTTTCAATTTTCTTACACGATTTTCACTGATGCCATCAGTCCATTCTTTCAACTTTCTTACACAATTTTCATCGATGCCATCAGTCAATTGAGCGAATATTGCTTTGATGTTGGTCACCTTTCCAAAATAATTTCTTTTTCTCAGGCCGTGAATAATTGAAATACTTTGTAATCGGTTGTCTTTATTCATTCACATACGTAAGTATATATATACATTGGTATTTCCTATTCCGATAGAACTTAAATCTAGATATCGAATATTGACATATATCGTATCCGTATACCCCCCTTCAAATAGGTGATCCGAAATTTCGAACACCTAACTTGGACATTAACTTCTCAAATGTTGGCTTCGGCAAGGCTTTAGTAAAGAGATCTGCAACTTGTTCTTTAGTCGAAATGTTGTTGGTAGCAATGAGACCATCTTGAACCGCATCTCGAACTTGATGACAGTCCGATTCAATGTGTTTAGTACGTTCATGGAATACTGGATTTGCAGCGATGTGTAATGCAGCTTGACTATCACAGTAAAAAAGCATCAGATGTGGGTGAGCAAAAACGAACGTATGCAGAAGTTCCTTTAACCATTTGAGTTCTCGAAGCGTGTACGCCATAGCCCGATATCTGTATAATAATCCTCTGATATACAAACCTTTCTTAGAGATCAACTGTAACAATACTGTTTTCAATGTCCCACCAAATGATATTTGGATCATGGTATTGTTTTGTTTTAAAAAAAAACAATCAACAATCAAGACATATACCAAAATGCAGAGATCATAGACGTTACAAATCTTAACATAACGACGTATACTATGTAAAATTAGATGTGTAAACATTTTTTTTTTTTTTCGTTTTTAAACAATCTATCAGATAGTAATATTTTGCACAGAATCTCCATGTGTTCAATTACCATTTACCACCATTTGAAAGAAAATGTTTTTTATTTTTTTGCAGACACGAGTCGTTCAACCAAATGTTTGGTACTTTTCATTTCTAAATACTTTGTTAATTTCACCTAACATTTATATTAATCATGAATGTCACAGCATGACAAGATCAGTAGATCAAAAATGCAATCGTTCTACCAAGTCATTGTCAACGGTTTGTATTAACTTGCAGTCTTGCACCCCAAAAAAAAAACTGTTTGTATTACCTCTACAATTATGGTGTTCCGATCCATTGGATCTTTTGTGATTCAGTCACACGTTTTCTCGACTATATCGTGAAACATTTAGTATTCTTATCTCTACAACAAGTTGAGTTAATTAAAAAGAAATCACTTGCTTCATTTTTGTACTCTATTTAATAGTAGCACTGTTTACATATTTAATTAAACAACAGGTTGTATTATCCAGAGATAAAATTTAATTGATCACAAATCTTTAGTTCCTCTTTTTTCTCGTTTGCTATTTTATTATGTTGCTTGAGTTTGGTGGAAGTTGCATTGCAGTCTTGCAGAGTACAACATTAACTTCTCTAGTCTATACTGTCGCAAGAACAATAAACAAAAATCCTCACGTTCTTTTCATTATTAACAGCATGGGTTTTGTGTATTTTTAAAGGAACATGTAACGGTGGTGAATAAATTCATTGACTTTTTTTTTTTAAATTGATTGGATAGTTTTTTTGGCTCCTTATTGGGTAATTATGAATAATATCTCGGAACTATAAATTAAGAATCTCGTGAAGTATAATTAACATTTGACAACCTCATAGTATAATGAACTAGTATTTGTTTGATATTGATGCTATACAATACTAGTATGTTTCATTTTATGTACGATATTGTATATATGTTCATTATTCCAGGAAATTTTAAACCGATTTCAGGAACTTCACCGTAACATAAAATGCCATTTTTAACTCGATCGTTAGAAGAATTTCAGATGAGTCAAGATGACTAAACCTTTTAATTTTTTTGGTGTCATTGGATACTTTTGACATATTATTCTGGTTACAGAATTTTCCATACTATATTTTACCTAATAAATATAATCTAAATATTTGTAATATTACGCTCTTCAATAAATCTAATGTAAATCATTTTTAATTTTTAATACTACGCTCAATGCTGTACTGTATAACCTTCTAGCTAGCTAGGTATAGGCCATTAATACTAAATCAGCCAACTTATTCTGACTCGGACCCTTTTATATATATAAACAGTGGATTTATACAATTCGTCATTGGTCATTTCCAATGTCTTTGTGATCTTTAAAGTTTTTGAATCAAACTAACACTTTGGTTCTGTGCCATTATCTATGACACCAACAGAATAAAAAAACCTTCCTTCTTTAACTTCCCTCTATCTTTCATTTTCATACTCACCTCTCTTCTTCAATCTTTTTTTTTTCTCTTAGAAAAATCATAATATCCATCGTTGGTTCTTCACAGAAAGAGTTCCTCTTTTCTAGCTGATATTTTTTTCCCGAAAAATCAATTTATAACTGAAAATATCCGTAATGTCGTTGCTTGTTTCTTTTTGCCAAGTTATAGCATTATCGATCTTGTTCTTCTCGGAGGTATGTCTTGCCGGAAAAAAAATTCCGGCAAGTTTCGTGTTCGGAGATTCATTGGTGGAGGCCGGAAACAACAACTATTTAGCCACATTGTCAAAGGCTAATTATGATCCTAATGGAATCGATTTTGGATCGGCTACGGGAAGATTCACCAACGGAAGAACAATCGTCGATATCGTAAGTAAGTAATTATTAAATTGTCTTATACGAACTATTTTCACTAAATATACCCAAGTTTCCATGCAAAGCTAAAGCCGTAATCTTAAATATTGTATTTAATGTGAAAACTCTATATTGGCTTTGACTTCCAATATGAAACGTTAAGAAGTGCTTCTAATGGTTTGTTCAGTTTAATTCGGTTTGCTTACGATCACATATAGACCGGTTATGACACTCTTTTTAAATAAATCTTACATTTTGGACCGGTTCATCGATCCCTCGTAAAATCAAAATTACAGAAACCAAAGCTTGATTAATTGCTTTTACGGTTCGAATTGGATCAAGACAAATGCTAAACCGGAAATTTGAAAACCGCAGTTCAGGCATTAGGCTCCGAGGAATTAACTCCGCCGTACTTAGCACCCACAACAAGAGGATCCATCATTCTCAACGGCGTCAATTATGCTTCCGGCGGAAGTGGAATCCTCAATTCCACCGGAAAATTATTTGTAAGCATATTTCATTACATTTCTTGTTTTCACACATTTTATTTTTAATATTTACAAGAACTAATTACAGGGCGACCGGATAAATGTGGATGCACAACTAGACAACTTTGCAACCACAAGAGAAGAAATCATTTCTTGGATCGGTGAATCCGCGGCGGCTAACTTATTCCGGTCAGCAATTTTCTCGGTTACGACCGGTTCTAACGATCTAATCAACAATTATTTCGCCCCGGTCGTATCAACCGTTGAACGGAAAGTCGTACCTCCAGAAGTCTTCGTTGACACAATGATCTCAAGATTCCGATTACAACTCAATGTAAGTCTCCTCTCTCTAAACCTAAACCAACACCAAACCAAATATTCGGTTTGATCAAACTAATTACAACAAATGTTTTGGGATTTTTTTTTTGTAGAGATTGTACCAATTGGGTGCGAGGAAGATCGTGGTGATCAATGTAGGTCCCGTTGGTTGCATACCGTTCGAGAGGGAGTCTGATCCGACGGCTGGAGATGAATGTTCGGTCGAACCAAATGAGGTTGCACAAATGTATAATCTCCAGCTTAAAACCGTCGTAGAGGATTTAAATGCTAATCTTGAAGGTGCAAGATTCGTCTACGCTGACGTTTTTCGCATTGTTTATGACATTCTCCAGAACTATTCATCTTACGGTGCGTAAATTTTTAATTAAGCCATTCTCTTGGTAATGTTATGGTAATTATTTCGAAATTTCAACGTATAAATTTATATATATTTTGTAGGTTTTGAGAGTGAGAAGATTCCGTGTTGTTCGTTAGTTGGGAAAGTAGGTGGGCTGATCCCATGTGGCCCATCTTCCAAAGTATGTATGGACCGTTCCAAATACGTGTTTTGGGATCCTTACCATCCTACGGAAGCTGCTAACATCATCATCGCCCGGCGTCTCCTCTCCGGCGATACCTTTGATATTTTTCCGATCAATATCCGGCAACTCGCTAACCTTAAGCTAAACACATGAACCGCGCGTGGCGAAAAAAAAGAATCATCTACATGGAGTTGGACCGGTTGGCTATTGGCGTTTGCATTTTGATCTAGTTAATTTTTATTTGTTTGTTTAATATTTGTGTAATCTCTCAAAGAATTTATAATTTTTTTAGTGTAGCTGGCTTTACAATGACATTTGATTTTCTTAGCATTTTATATGGTTATAGACACGCACCAAGGAAATCAAACGAAACATATTCAACCGCCTATCTTCTTTTGGAAATCATTTTAAGTTTCTAGCTATATATAGTGTTTAGAGGTCAACTTAATTTGCTTAGTAGGATAAATGCTGTAGTGAATCTTATATGACATTTTGATTTCATCACTTTTGAATGTAGTAACTAGACTTTTCAAAAACGAAGGCAGAGGAGATTTTTTTAAATTAGAAGATTTATAGAGTATTTAATCGTTATTAACATATAAGGTGCTGTGGTGTAGTGGTTATCACGTTTGCCTTACACGCAAAAGGTCTCCAGTTCGATCCTGGGCAGCACCATATTTTTTATACTAAACTTTTAATGCTTCTTTGTATTGCACAAAAAAGTGAGTAAATTAAATACACAATGCATATCGTATGTAATGCTTAAGTTTAGATTCGTGTACACTGTTGTTGACTCTTGTAAGTTGTCGGTGATATTTTTGCAACAGGTGTGGGAAAAAAACAAATACCATACTTTGTAACAGTTGCCAAAAGCAAAAATCATTGCAAAAACAAAGGATATCACATAAACCTTAAATGGACGAAAACATATATATGTTCAATTTCTACTTTGGTTGTGAGTTTGGTTCTGCTTTTGCCTTGCTCGAGCAATTGAAACACCTCCTGTCCTGTGTTGCATTTATATGCTCACACAGACCAGACGAGCTACAAGAGGCATGCATGTTCAATCTCTTCTTACCATTTGGTAGCCAGAAATTCTTAATCACGCACTTAAAGTTCTTTTCTGCTTCCCATACACCTAAACCTGTAAATCGAAAAAATTAAACAACCATCTCAAGAAACAGAACAAAAATAAAAACTACATTGGAAAAAGAAAAGAGTCACAGATCAAAATGGTGAAGCATTTATCTCTCTGAGACATCGGCGATATGTACTTCAATAGGCAAATAGTGTAAGCTTTAAAGGCATCCAAGTGTAAATGGTTCATTACGACTCAGCTTCGGCGTCTCACAAACCATCATTTAGGGTTTATAATTTGGCAAAAAACAAATTATTTAAAACGGAATATAACATAACTCCGTTAACACACTGGTCACATCACATCATGTTAATGGCGTAGCATTTTTTATAACTAATTTTTTTCATTCATATTAATTATTGGTATAGGATCAGTCTATCAGATGTGTTCGTTAGAGTGAAGTCATGAAAATGGAAAAGTCAATAACATTTTTTAATTATCACTTATTTCATTCATAGTAAAACTCCCCAGCAAATATAATCTCATACTTTCTTTCTTTTTTGTCTGGCGTGGTACACAAGTAAGTAAGCTATAAAGCTAAATTCAAAATCCACCACCATGGCCTCCTCCAGCACCACCGCCAAACCCTCCACCAGCTCCACCGCCGTGTCCTCCTCCAGCTCCACCACCAAATCCTCCACCAGAGTAAGTAAGCTATAAAGCTAAATTCAAAATCCACCACCATGGCCTCCTCCAGCACCACCGCCAAACCCTCCACCAGCTCCACCGCCGTGTCCTCCTCCAGCTCCACCACCAAATCCTCCACCAGCTCCACCACCATGGCCTCCTCCTCCTCCTGCACCGCCACCAAATCCTCCACCAGCTCCACCGCCGTGTCCTCCTCCAGCTCCACCACCATGGCCTCCTCCTCCTCCTGCACCACCGCCAAAGCCACCTCCAGCCCCACCACCGTGTCCTCCTCCAGCTCCACCACCAAAACCTCCACCAGCTCCACCACCGTGTCCTCCTCCAGCTCCACCACCGAATCCTCCACCAGCTCCACCACCATGGCCTCCTCCTCCTCCTGCACCACCACCAAATCCTCCACCAGCTCCACCACCATGGCCTCCTCCTCCTCCTGCACCACCGCCAAAGCCCCCTCCAGCTCCCCCACCGTGTCCCCCTCCAGCTCCACCACCAAATCCTCCACCGGCACCTCCGCCGTGGCCTCCTCCAGCACCTCCGCCNCCTCCACCAGCTCCACCACCATGGCCTCCTCCTCCTCCTGCACCACCACCAAATCCTCCACCAGCTCCACCACCATGGCCTCCTCCTCCTCCTGCACCACCGCCAAAGCCCCCTCCAGCTCCCCCACCGTGTCCCCCTCCAGCTCCACCACCAAATCCTCCACCGGCACCTCCGCCGTGGCCTCCTCCAGCACCTCCGCCAAATCCTCCTCCAGCACCACCACCAGCACCACCGCCGAGTCCTCCTCCAGCACCGCCACCAAATCCTCCTCCGTGACCTCCACCACCACCTAAACCACCACCATGGCCTCCGCCTGCACCACCACCAAACCCTCCACCAGCACCGCCACCAGCTCCTCCTCCAAGACCACCGCCGCCGCCTTTTCCACCACCAAATCCGCCTCCAGCACCACCACCTCCTCCAAAACCACCGCCTCCCAAAGTCTCCTTCTCAAGTCTTCTACATTCCGCTGCTCCAATGATGAGCAACACAAGCATCAAACCCAAAAACCCAAATTGCTTAGAAACTTTCCCCATTTCTTTGTTTCTTCTTTTATTTTTCAAAGTGTTACGTTGTTCTTTGTTCAGTGCAATTGGTTACTCACCTTACTACTGACTAATTTCATTTATAGGAGCAAACTAAGAGGAGCATTAATGAGAATTGGTTGAGGCCTTCATCAATCATCGCACACTAGTTTGAATTTCTCATACAATTCCTCATCTCGCAATCTGTTATGCTACAATTTTCTTCAGTGTCATTAATGGTGCTGAGCAAGTGTTCCTTTTTCAATTGTATTCCAAGCCTACTTTTCAACCCTATACTTTTCTTTAATTATAGCAAACTAGTATTTTTTTGGTGTCTAGAGTACTTTTATCACCGACTCATAAGTCAATTATAGCCCAAAGAAAGAGTTTGGCATGTGAAATGTTTTACGAACTTTCGAATCAAGACAAAACTTGCAACATACATAGCGTAATTAACTTATGACTGTATGTATAATTATTTTTTTAAATCGAAGGTTATTTGATCCAATTTAGTTTTATAAAACTCAAAAAAATTCACTAAGCTTTAATTACGAAGGTATCACTAAGTTTAAAATTTTCTTTTTTGTCAACAATACAAAAGTTGGAATATGTATGATAGCATTATCACATGTCCTAGTCAAGTTTACATTCTTATCTCACATATTATTTTTTATCGACCAAAACGAAGTTAGGACATGTGCATTGGAGACTTTAAGAGATCTAATAACATTATTAAAATAATAAATCTTAAGACTAAAGATCCAAAACTGATAAAAAGTGTCTAATATAGGATTATTTTTGAGCTTTAGACATGTCTACATAACTAAAGTGTCTTAAAACATTAAACTTATTTAAATTTAATCAAAAAAATAATTTTTAGACACCCACCTTTTAAATCTCCAATGCACATGCCCTTATGACATTAGAAAAAGAGAGGAGTGCTAGATAATTTGTTAAGTAATTGGTAGTATTTTGATGGGTAGTATTTCAGCATTAAAATAATGGAAAAAAATATTTGAGAATTTTTGAAATACTCTTGAAAAACACTTGAGATACTTGTCTTTTTATGAATGGTTTAATTGTTTTTTAAAAATTAAAATTTAATTATATAATTACACTACATTAAAATATTAATATTATATTATTGAAAACCTCTTGTTGAATCCGATGAAAATGTTCTAAGAACATCATTAATGGAGAATCCCATATGGGGTTCTTCCAAAAAAATTAATATTAAAAAAAAAACAATTTTCGCAAAAAAAAAAAAAGGTTGGCGAATCATGTCGCGCTACGTGGCCGGAAGAATCGATCATTAAGGCTCTTCGGAAAGAACCGATTCTTGCCCCAAAAACTCTGCCAAGTCATTTTTTTTCTTTTTTTTTTAACCGGAGAACTTCTTAAAAACTCTCCACCAATGATGCTCTAAATGTCAACAATCCAAACATAAATTCATTTGATATACTGATGAAAACTATAAAATTTTAAAAGCATAATTAGTGGGAGTTTCTAGGTGAGTTTCTCAAATTAAAAAAATAAGAAAATTTAAATGAGAAACTTTGAGAATTTTATGAGATACTATTATGCCATATGTAATTCAGAACAATTCAAGATTTGTAATTCAGTTGTTTCATTATCCAAATTTAATCTACGATTTTCTACCATGTGTGAGTTGCATATATGGAAATAATAGGATTGTATGATATGTGACTGTAGGAAACGAATTAAAAGAGAAACTCTTTATTATCAACATTTTTTTTAGTGAACCAATTTAAAGAGCATCTCATTGCGAAAAGAAAAATAGGCGCAGAGAAGAAATTCAACAGTAGGGTACGGCAGGTGGTGGAATTAATTAAGGTTCCTCTCTATTTTCAGCGAATCAGCGTCTCAACTTGGTTTACTATTCATTTGATCTTCTTTTATCCTAATCATGCAGTTTATGTCCATCCACAAATCGTTATCATTATGATCTGCCGACAAATTTAATATTTATTTTGACTACAAACTAAATGATAGCCGAAGAACAAAAAAAATTGAGTATTAGCCAAATTCGTTTGTTTTCGTGTCTCGTTTTGATTGCGCGTAACAAATATCTTTGTTTTTCCAAAAGAAATCGAATTAAAGAATTTTACTTTTCATTTGGGTTGGTTCCAACCGTTGAGTGATTTAGCTTTGAGAGAAATCAATATACTTTTTTCCCCTCATATATTACACAGTTAATTATTGAGTTGCTCTTGCACACAAAAAATATATTGAGTTGCTTAACATTGTATATATAAAGAAATGCAATGCTCTTGAGTTTTTTTTTTGTGCTCTTGAGTTTAGGTAGATATTATTCTAAGAGTCTGATGATTTAACATGCTTTTATTTGCGGATTTTTTTTTACGCGAACTTTAGATAGATACCCATATGAGATTTTTAAACATTTTTTAATAAAAATTTTACTTTTTTTTTCTTTTAAGAATTTTTATAATTGATTTTCATTTTTTTCTCTTACATTAGTAGAACTCCTAATGTGGTTCGTAAATATATATATATATATATATATATATATATATATTATAAAATTATATTATTTTAAACAAAATACAATTAATAAAAACTTAAATATATTACATTTAAAGAAATTTGAAACATACAAGTCATATAAAAATATTTAAAATAGAGATTTGCAAATTATAAACAAAAAGAAACGCTCAGTTGTAATCTTAATTTGTGCCAAATTTTTGCCATATATGCTCCACCAAATCAGCTTTCAATTGTTAATTGTTGATGCATTATCACGGACTCGATGTCTATTGGCCATCATATTGACGAGATTTATAGGCATATCGCTAGAGTACGTATAATCCACTTGTGCAGTTCTGTTGCCTTCTCCTCAGTGTCGTCCCGTATTTTTTCGTGGCTTAAAGCTAAAAAAAATGTGGCCCTTATATTGTAAAAAAGTATTAATTTATTTGTAAAATTACTCTATCATTATTATATTTTTGTTCAAAAACTGATTTCAGACTTAAGGTTAAAAACAATGCTCTAAAATTAATTATCTCATAATTTTTTGTAGCTTGCCAAACAAATAGAATGAAGAAAGACATTAACAAAGATTATTAACTAATCCTTGTTAAAAAAAAAACAAAGATTTTTAACAAGTGTTATCAAGATTCACGAAATATATAAGACCACCTGCATTGCACAGATTTAGAGGTGTCTTTAGATTAATAAATATTAAAAAAGCAATGAATAGTTGAGAACCGTGTCTTTGGAGAGACACTAAAACCACTAGAAGACCTCTTATGTGGCATCTTCTCATTGGAATTTAATTTTTTTCTTTTTCTTTTTCCTTCATTTGCTACAAAAGCATCCACATGTCCCCACATATTCTAACTTTTTCATATATTAATTAATTTTTAAGACTCTCATAAAAGTATGACCGATGAAGATGCTCTAAAAGCCATACAAAGATAAATTAAATAATAAATTAAGTGAAATACATTTGTAATATAAAGGAGTAAAATACAAAAGTATTAAACATAAATAAAAAACCAAGATGAATACTTTTGTTGCCAAAAAAAAAACTAAGATGAATATATAAGAAAAATTTTGCTAAAAATTAATATAATAATCAAATTTAAAACTAACAAGAATAATCGATGTCATTAAAAAAAATTCAGATTAAATGTCAATAATATGAAAATGGAGACGAACGTTCGATCTATTGCATTTTTGAAGAGAGAGATACGCATGAAATGATTTTATAATGCAACTATACACTAAAACAGATGTTCAAAAAAAAACTATACACTAAAACAGTATTAAAACTGTGGCCCTCTAATTATGATATTTTAGTGTGGCTTAAACCCAATGCTTTACCAGCTTTAAGAAAGGATCGGCCCTGCTTCTCCTTGTTGGAATTCCGATACATTAAAATGAGTGTATTCATCTCGCTCGTCTTCGACTATCATATTGTAAAGTATGATATATGCTCTCATTATTTTTCCAATTTTTACCTTATCCCAAAAAAGAGTCGGGTTTTTGACAATCGCAAATCGAGCTTGCAAGACTCCAAAAGCACGCTCGACATCTTTTCGGATAGATTCTTGATTTGTAGCAAATAACGATGCTTTATGATCTTGAGGAATTGGAATTGATTGGATAAAAGTTGCCCATTTTGGATAAATACCATCTGTGAGATAGTAAGCCAAATGATATTCACGTCAATTGACGAAGTAATTCACTGCTGAAGCTCGACCTTCTAAAATATCATCAAATAATGGTGAGCGATCAAGAACATTGATATCGTTTATGGTACATGTAGGTCCAAAAAACGCGTGCCAAATCCAGAGATCATGTGAAGCTACAGCCTCTAAAACAATTGTTGGTTTTCCAGATCCACGAGTATATTGCCCCTTCCAAGCGGTGGGGCAGTTCTTGAACTCCCAATGCATACAATCGTTGCTCCTTATCATCCCGGGAAATCCGCGTACGTCTCCAACATGGAGTAGCCGTTGAAGATCATCATGTGTGAGTCTTCTTACATACTTATCCCCGAATAAAGATATTATTGCTTCCACGAAATTTTCCAAGCATAAGAGCGTTGTACTTTCACCGAGTCGGAGGTATTCGTCAAACTTGTCAGCCGCACAACCATATGACATAATACGGATAACTGATGTATACTTTTGTAGTCCGGATAGACCAAACCTTCCGGTAGCATCTCTTTTTTGTTGAAAGTATGGAACTTCATTGGAGAGTCGATGAACTATTTTCATGAACAAGTGCTTGTTCATTCTGAAACGTCGTCGAAACAGAGAAGTCGGGTATGTTGCATCTTCAGAGAAATAATCATTCAATAAGCGGTTGTGGCCTTGCTCGCGTTCTCTTTCTATATACCGTCTTTTTTTTTTTCTATTCCTTCGTAGGCAGAACATAACCATTGAACACATTATCGAATGCTGCATCGAATGCTTGCCCAAATGGATCATTTTCTTCGAAATAATTATGAGAAGAAGATGCCATTTGTGTTGGTACTTTCTTTTGCAATAAATTATTTGTTTTGTAGAAGAAGAAGAAGTATATAGAACAATATGGTAAGAACAAGAAATATCTTATATGTGTTTGTAAGAAGTGGGTTGTAGAAAAAACTAAGAGTGACATATATAGCAAAATAAAGACTCTAATGGGTGTGATAATACAACTCTACAACAAGTTGTGTCGGTATAAACAAATAAAGAGAAGAATAATACAAAGCTACAAAGCAAATGATTCTCTCACTCACGAGTGTGTGATAATACAACTCTACAAAACAAAAGACTCTCTCACTCACGGGTGTGTGATAGTACAGCTTCATTTTGTTTGGTTTTTTCCGTTACTTTCTTTTTGGGAATCAGAAATGAAGACTCTCTCACGGGTGTCTCAGCATGAAAGCCCATTTGTGATTCTGCAAAAAGATCAGATTGCAGCAAAAGAAAACAAATCAGATTGAAGCAAAAGTATCATTTCTTAAACTAAAAGTGGCATTTCTTAAACTGAAACAGAGAGTAGAAGTACAAACACCACTTAAACTAACAAGCATTCATCACAAACAACACTTAAACTGATTTCGATCTACTACAAAGAAGACTCAAACTTATTTCGATCTACTACAAAGAAGACTTAAACTGATTGCTCATGCGAATACAAAGTTCACTCATTAGAAAACATGTCAGTTAGTAGCTTGTTCTTCACAGCCACTTCCAAAACTCTAAAAGTGGTTCTTTTTTTGCAATGAGACTTTCAAGCAGATGGTTGGTAGATAATCTTTGCTTTATAGCTAACTCCTTCTCCTTGATGGTCCACATGCTCTGATACGCCAACAGAGGATTGGATTCGCTTTCCACTGTACCTGACTTGCTGACACTTCTTTTTCCTTTGGCCTTAGCTGCCTTCACACCCTCCGGACGAGCCATTGGTTGATCCTCTGGTTGCGTAACTGTTTGTGAGCTTTCAGATTGAACATCAATTTTTCTTTTTTTTGAACTTCCCTCACCTTTGCAAGTTGAAGAGTCACACCACTTTTGATCATTGCGAAGCTCTATCCATGCGTGCTCAAGACTGAACTTCACTTTGTAATCAAGGAAGAAGATTTCGTAAGCCACCTTCAGAACATCAGTGTCATTGTACCCACTAGTTTTCTGCATCTTTGTAGCCTCATAGCAGCCCACGAATTTGCAGACATAGTCATTTATCTTCTGCCACCTTTGCTTACAATGGCTGGCCTCTCGCTAAATCTCTTGTCCAAATAGATTAAAATCTGTAAAACTGAATATTTAAAGAGTGAATGGGAGGGGAAATTGCAGACCTTCATCATCGGAGATCAAATACCTTCCTTGGACAGTTGTTCTGCAACTCCGCTCTTCTAAAAACCCAATATCCTTCCTGCAAAATTCAATCGAGATCTTAAGGAAATATTGAATCAAGCGAGCGAGACAAAAAATGGGTACGCAATTCTTAGATATAATAAGGATGTTACCCAAAATTAATCACCTAATTGCAGAAATCCTCAACGGAAATAACAAACCCACGAGTTGTAGAAAAGCGAGGAACTTACTAAACCCAGATGTCGACATTCTTGTCGGAGAAAGAACAAATCTGTCTTCCAGATTATGCTCCGACTCCGAGCACTGTAACACCTTGGATTTTTTTCTTCCCTTCTGTACTAAAACGCAAATCGGTCAGATCAAACTGATTGTTTTTTTGTCGTTGGATTGGGGAAATCCACGAGCCGATACCCGGTTCCAATTTTCTGTGTAAAGGCCAAGAGAGAGAGAGAGAGAGAGAGAGAGAGAGAGAGAGAGAGAGAGAGAGAGAGAGAGAGAGAGAGAGATTGAGAGAGAGAGAACCAGATTGCGAATTGATGTAGAGAAGAGGCTAGACATCTTGAAAGCAACGTAAGTGCTTAATCGCTTGATCAATCGGATATCTCTTCGAGCTTGAACATTGACGACTGCGAATCGGTTTCTGATTTCTGGGTTTCATTGTTCGTATCGGAACGGGCAGAAGAAAGAAAGAAAAAAAAATTTAGCTTTGTTAAAATTAGACCCATCCAACAATTAACTGACACGTAATGGATTCTAAACTTTTCTAAAAACTCTTAGCTAAGAAACGATCCTTAAGGTAAGAACCTATTAATCATGTTTTTTAAAAAAAATTACTTTAAGAACCCCCTAAAAACCGCTAATGGAGATGCTCTTATACTATGTACTATGTGTGATTTAGATTAGACAGTTCATGAAGTGTCATTTTTAATAACTTTTGGTTTCTTTTGCCGGGTCTATAAATTTTTGGATCCGTTACTACGGAAGGTACATAGGATAGACAATTTGATGGGTAAGGCTACATTCTACTTTTTTTTGATCCAAATTTTAATTAATTATAACAAACTTAAAGTGGGCCTTGCCCTGGTTCATACAAAGACAGAGCCTGTTTTGCTAACCCATCAGCAGCAAAATTCAACTCTCGTTTAATGTACCCAAAAGAAATAGAAGTGAAGCGTTCAAAGATCTTTACGATGTCGGAGACGATCCCATGGAGTTCTGAGAATCCGGCATCCGTGGTGATAGCTTGGATCGCCTGATACGAGTCTGACTCTGGTCGGAGCCTGGGCTACATTCTACTTGGACCTTTGAAATTAGGTAGTGTGGCCACGTTGGTACAAGAAGCATATTCACCCCCAAAAAAAAAAAAAAAAAAAAAACTGTCATGAGACTAAAAGAAGTTAAGACTCCTTCCAGCATGTTGTCCAATTCCTGATCCGAGTCTTAGTCAAGTATGCCATTCTCGCTTTTAGGAGTTCCACGGTAGTTTTATTGGAAAGCGTTGAGACATATATACCCATCATGTGTAAACCTTTTACATTATAAATTATAATCTTATCTTTTTTTCACACGTGCTAGAGGATGATATATGATCGATCTAGCATGTCTTTACGATATATTTTATGCGTGTGTGTTCCATTGTGAGAATGTAAAAAAAGTTAAAAATGATTTAATTAGCATTTGGTTTTCAGATTGAGGGTGCCCAAGGAAGAGGCTTAAATATTTGAGATGGTTTTACCCATCGATATCCATGTAACTTGCTACTTTCATGATCAATCATAGTTTACGTTTTGTATATTTCCTATATATAGCATAAATATAATTTTATGATGTAATTATATATGACTAACAGAAAGGAAAAAAAAAGGAAAATAGAAAGTAGCGAGGCTCTTATGTACGTGCCTTATAAAGTTTGTTATTGGTTTTCCTATTTCAACTTGATTTTTCTTTTCACACATTTGATTATTTATTATTCTTATATAAATTATTTGTAGAGTTGAGAGTACTTACAAAATGAGGCATTTGTGTTCTGCAAATACAGGATGTGAAATCAATATGAGAACCAACTGACTTTAGAGTGATGAAAATGCATGCAAACAACAGAGAATCGATCTAAACCGTTACAAATTTCTGAATTGCCGCATGCTGTTCGATGGCGGCTTTCTCATTAATGAGATCAATCTTGTTCTTAAGGATTATGATATGCTTTAAGGTGCATCATATCAACAGAAAGCAAGATGTTCAGCCGTTTGTGTCTAATTGGCAGCAATTAGAACTTAGAAGCTGCTGCTCCATTGAGCAAAATTAATCGCCATGTGAATATCGTGTCGTCTCTATAAATACAAAAGAAATTATCTCCTAGGCAATGGTTATACAAAATTCCAACGCGGTAACACCTAGTTTGACAGACAAAGTGTTAAACTTTTCATATAATCAGCAATCATTACTTTTACCAATGATTACTAGTTACAATGTTATTCTATCAATTAGAAAGCAAAAAAAAAAAAACTACTCTCACCTTCTCTGCCATCATCTTTTGACATAATCTAACATCAACGACTTCGCCAGCTTCTTTGAAGAACTCCTCGCTGTATAAATGGAGGATAACAATACTTTTTAAAGACCAAATGTTAAAACTTGCCAAAAGAAGGAGAGAGATCGAGGAAGGTGCTAATACTTAGATATCTGATTTGTTAACTTCGAATGAGAGATTGGCAACAAAAGAGTGTCCTTGACCCTCTCTTCCTCAGAAGCATAAGAATCTTGTAATAACTCAAATCGGTACTATGAAAGAAATAAGAGTTAATGGGTTTTCAAGAGAAGTCTTTATTGAAATTAGCCGGAGCTCGAAAGATACACGGTGAGTTTAGGTCGTCGGAATAAGAACGCCGACCTAAACTTGAAAGAGAAGAAATCTAAAGCGTTTAAGCGATAAGTTGTTAAGTTTGCCCTAGGTCTTCTCTCTCGATTTTGGAATCAGATAGGGGTTTTTATTGAGAAACAGCTGAACCTTATGAAAGGCTGCCTACGTACCCTTTAGAAGGGATCAAGCCAGACGTAGTTCAATTATTAGAGAGGTAGATGGATGATCTAGAGAATTAGGTCTTCTGCAAGTGTGGAGATCCTTGGAGATTATTGAATAACTTCATCGCTGTGAAGCCCTTCCTATTTATAAGATATATGAGTCGGTCTTCAAGGCTTGCTCTTTCTTTTTTGAAATAGGAAACTTTCCCGAGAGATAAGGCCGACCTAGCGCTTTCTCCGGATTGATAAGGATAAATGGAATATTTCCATTTATCTTGGCCGACCTAAAATGGCGTGAGCCTTCTAGGGTTTCTTAATGGGTAGAGCTCAGTTAACGTCGGGCTTTTTAGAGGGGGTGCGAATCCCTGCTCTAACAGTTAGTCCCCCCCAGTTCGGTATATGAAAGTGAACCGAGTTTACCGAATTAGAAGGAAACGGTTCGGCGTGAATTGAGGTCGGTCATGTTACAAGTTAGAATTTAAAACGTGTATGTACCTTCAGGTCGGAGGCGATGAGCTAGGCGAGTTTAACGAGGTAGGCGAGCTTTGATGAGCTAGATGAGGTAGGCAAGCTTAAGAGCTTAACGAGGTAGGCGAGCTTTGATGAGCTAGATGAGGTAGGCGAGCTTTGATGAGCTAGATGAGGTAGGCGACCTGAAGAGCTCAGTGAAGTTGGACGACCTGAAGAGCTTAGTGAAGTACGACGACCTGAAGAACTCAGTGAAGTAGGGCGAGCTGAAGAGCTTTGTAAAGTATGACGAGCTGAATAGCCCAGCGAAGTATGACGAGCTGAAGAGCCCAGCGAAGTATGACGAGCTGAAGAGCCCAGCGAAATATGACGAGCTGAAGAGCCCAGCGAAGTATGACGAGCTGAATAGCCCAGCGAAGTATGACGAGCTGAAGAGCTCATCGAATTTTACTTTGACGAGGAAGTTCATGATTTGGTAATGAAAATGTGGTTTGAAGGAATGAACGTGTCCAGGAGTACGAACATGAACGTGCAATGCGATATTGGCTTTAAATTGTTCATGCGACTTGAATTTCTAAGTTAGAATATGCGATACGGGTCGGCAGTATTTAAGTACTTAGAAATTTTTCCTTAAGTCGACTGCAAGATGCGACATGGTCGGCTTAATAATATTGCAGGACTTAGGACTGTTGAACTGAATCCGGCTTAAAGGGAGGTGTGAATACAAAACGTGCGAGAGGCTCGGCTTATATTGTTTTGTACCACCTAATCTCTAAGTGTGAATACTGACATGCGTAACAGGTCGGCGTCTATTGTCAGTACCACTTAGAAATATCTAAGTCGAATATAGGTGGCGAGTACGATCGGCTTATGTACTATATGACTTAGATGTTGCGAACAGGTCGGCTTATACGCGGTAAAACGCGGCGTTATAACGCATGCAAGCGGACTTGGCTTTGGAGTGCCTAACTAGGTGGATCAGACCTAGCTTTAGGCGTATCTAATGCCTTGTTAGGACGCTGATGTGTAATTGCTTGGAAGCGCAAGAGAATCGACTAAGTAAAAATCTTTTGAACAAGATGTAATAACTTAGACGATCTCGATGTTTTGAGAGCTCGTGCATAAACGTTTTTTTTTTTAAATAGTCGAATCGACGAGCTTATCGTGATAGCATCTAAAAAGTTGATAGGTTTGAAATAGAGTAAGAGCTGAAAAGCTTACTAGTGAGATGATAAGCCGATGGGTTGATGGCGTTGTGAGTTGCCGAATTGAATCGATGAGATTCGTACTCATCTCCGTTTGTACACATCTCCAAGCTCACATAGGGTTGTGTTCGAAGTTGTATACGGCCATAATGTAACTCGGTCGCAATGGCGTTGAAGAACAAAAACAAAATTGATGTTGGAAACATGAGCTTGAATTTGTGATGACGTTGGAGGGACCGGTGATGATGTCGTTATAGGTTTTGTTAGACGGTTGTGGTAGAACCCGTGACTTTTAATCACCTCGGAATTGTTGAATGAGCTCAAAGTTTGAGCGTGAACTAGCTCGGTAGTGCGAGCGTTTTTTTTTTTTTTTTTTTGAAGGCGTATGTCTTCTCTTGGTGTGTTTCATGTAGGCTGCGTTTTGAAGACGAGTTAAGGGCGACGACCTGATTTCAGGACGATGACCTGAAGGGTGACGACCTGATAGGCGACGACCTGAAGGTGAAGACCTGAAGGGCGACGACCTGAAGGTGACGACCTGAAGGGCGGCGACCTGAAGGTGACGACCTGAAGGGCGACGACCTGAAGGTGAAGACCTGAAGGTGACGACCTGAAGGTGAAGATCTGAAGGTGACGACCCGAAGGTGAAGACCTGAAGGTGACGACCTGAAGGTGATGATTGCTCTTAATTTGCTAACTCTCAAAGGAGATTGTCCATCTAGGTATAGCTGATTTAGGTAGGGGTCGTTTAAAGAAACGTGATCGACTTGAAGAGAGTTTTGGAGTGGAATCGTCTTGAAGAACAGATCGAGGCGATCGTCGAGTCCCTTCTGGTATGAGCTGAGAAGGTCTTCATCATGTCGGTTATGCTAACTTGTGGTGGCTCCGTCAGGTTCTACACTCCTGGCGGCGGGTTAACGCGCTTTGTGTCGTCAGTGCGGTGTTGATCGGCTTCTTCTGCGACGGGTAAACCTGTTGATGGGTCAATAGTCCGACCAGATATTGGGTCGACGAGCCGATCAGTGGTGTTGTTGTCTTCGGTCTGACCTGGTATTTGGTTTTCAGTTCGGACTTCGCCGGTGTTGGTAGCCTTCGGGTCGATTGGTGCAGAAGTGTCAACCATCTTCGAGCTCCGCGTTTTTCTTGAAGACTGAGTCTCTTATTCTCCACAGACGGCGCCAAATGTAATAACTCAAATCGGTACGATGAAAGAAATAAGAGTTAATGGGTTTTCAAGAGAGGTCTTTATTGAAATTAGCCGGAGCTCGAAAGATACACGGTGAGTTTAGGTCGTCGGAATAAGAACGCCGACCTAAACTTGAAAGAGAAGAAAGCTAAAGCGTTTAAGCGATAAGTTGCTAAGTTTGCCCTAGGTCTTCTCTCTCGATTTTGGAATCAGATAGGGGTTTTTATTGAGAAACAGTTGAACCTTATGAAAAGCTGCCTACGTACCCTTTAGAAGGGATCAAGCCAGACGTAGTTCAATTATTAGAGAGGTAGATGGATGATCTAGAGAATTAGGTCTTCTGCAAGTGTGGAGATCCTTGGGAGATTATTGAATAACTTCATCGCTGTGAAGCCCTTCCTATTTATAAGATATATGAGTCGGTGTTCAAAGCTTGCTCTTTCCTTTTTGGAATAGGAAATTTTCTCGAAAAATAAGGCCGACCTAGCACTTTCTCCGGATTGATAAGGATAAATGGAATATTTTCATTTATTTTGGCCGACCTAAAATGACGTGAGCCTTCTAAGATTTTTTAATGGATCGAGCTCAATTAACGTCGGGCTTTTTAGAGGGGGTGTGAATCTCTGCTCTAACAAATCTGACGAGTGACGAGTCAGAACTCTTTACCTCCTTAGGCATCTTCTAGATTCTTTATATCCTGATTCTTTGTACTCTATCTTACCTGAGAAAAGCAGCAAAGCAAAAGTCAAAATCATCAACAACCTCTACAGCACAAAAACGTTTAATCTCCACAGAAAAAACGGTCTTATAAATGAAAAATTTACAAATTACATTACTGATACAGTGCAGCTAAAACGTTTTCTATTAATAGATCAATCCAATTTAATTGTTTAATTTCCTAAAACAAAAGTAGAAAAACAAATGGAAGAATTGGAAAAAAAAAACGGCCCAAAAATAAGTTCCCTATTAGGTTACGGTTTAGTTGGTTGGATTTAACAGGCCGTAAAAGGATTCAAGAGGCCCAGTCCAGATCTTGTTGAAGAAGAGAGAATAATAAAATAACATATGCTATATTACTACTATATATCATTCATTCACAAGAGGTCTTGTCTTGTGTCTCGAAGAACAAGAGGGGGAATAAAGGTTCCCTCCTTTTCTCTCAACCCTATATTTTTTTTTTTTCTGATCTGTGTGTCTCACCACACTCACCTTGAGATTTGGAATTGTCAAAGATGGATTTCGCGTTTAAATTGGCAAAGGAGAAGCTTGAGAGAGAGCACAGAGAGAGGAGGGAAAAGGCGAAACCGAAGCTTGAACAAGAGAGGAAAGCCAAAGATGCTGCGAGAACGCAACGCCAAGCCATTGAAGCTTCTCAGAGAGTCAAAAGGATTGAAGCCATGGAAGCCATGGAAGCTTCTCAGAGAGCCAAAAGGATTGAAGCAGATGCTGCGATAAGGCAACGCGAAGCCATTGAAGATTCTCAGAGAGCCAAAAGGATTGAAGCCAGCCAAGCCCAGATGAAGGTCTGTAAATTAGTCTTACACTGCTCTCTAATCGTCGGTTTTTTTTTTAAATTTGGGAAATTCTGAGTTTCGGAATGATATTTCTCCTAGGGTTTTGGATTCCTGGTCAAAAATTGGGACTTTGTAGGTCTCCGCTTAATCTCCTCCGTGAAAATCTTTAGTTTGCTTAGTGAATCAACAGAGTTTTTTTCTTCTTCTATTTAGAAAACCCTAACGAGGAATAAGTTTACTCAAACTCTGCTAAATGCTTCAATTTTTCCCTCTTTCATTAATTTCGTAAATCTTACATGGTTAGGCTAAGCTTAAGCGAAAGGAAGTTGTCAAATCTAAAGGTGGATCTTTAACCGATGGAATGAAAGCCTTGCATCTTGCTGACTCAGATGAAGAAAAGGAAGATGTCGAATCTAAAGGGAAGAAAAGATGTTATCAAGCTTCTCCTCCATGGTGGTATCTCCCAGGAATGAGTCAGGAAGCAAAAGCTGATGGGGGCTCACAAGGACTTTCAGCTGTCGAGAAATCACATCTTCCTAACTCAGATGAAGAAGAGGAAGATGTCGAATCTAAAGGTGGATCTTTAACCAAAAGAAATAAAATAAGTTATCAAGCTTCTCCTCCATGGTGGTATGCCCCAGGAATGAGACAGCAAGCAAAAGCTGATGGGGGCTCACAAGGAGGACTTTCAGCTGTCAAGAAATCACCCATGGGAAATGGCTATGACAAGGAGTTTATGGTATGCCTTTTGTGTAAAATTTTATTTGTGTTTTATTTTAGATTCCCACAGTAGCATCTTTTTCGATTGCGACATTTTATTTTCCATTTTACTTCAGTATCTCCGAGCTGGCTACGCTTATGTACGGAAGCATCAAGAGGTAGCTGAGAAGCCGAATCAGCAAGAATCCGCAGGCGAACTAACCCCTGAGCTTCAAACGGCTAATACATCCTCAAACTGGTATGAAGAGAAAGATGAACAAGAGGCTCCCGTTGCAGGTCTGTTTTAGTTTACTGTTCATTTCCAATTCGTTCGCTTAACTAGTTTGATCATATGAAGCAACACATTAGTTTAGTAACAAGGAACCTTGTGTAGTTCTTTTTCTCAGTAGAAAACCGAAACAGAGCGTTGTCTTTGAATAATGCAGTTCTTCAACAAGAACACATACTTGTTAAGACATGGTCATATAGTTTTAACTATATTAGTGAGCCAAAAATGATAGAGAGAGAGTTTAGGTCTCATGATATGTAAGGATTATGTGATGCTGAGCTTGGTTACTTTTCATGTAACTTAATTTGCAGCAAATGGAAACTGTAAAATGTGGACTTCAATGTGGAAGCAGAAGAAGAAGAAGAAGAAGACGGTTGGATATAAGGCTGAAAGCAAACGTATCAACCATTGATCATAAAGTAACAGTGACTTAGTGACTTTATGATACTTGAGTAGTAAAAAAAAACCGAATGAAAAGAGCATCTTATTGTTTGAAAACAGTAAGGGTAATGGCAGGCGGTGGAATTAATTAAGATTCCTCTCTATTTTCAGCGCCTCAACTACGTTAACATATACATTTGATCTTCTTTTATCCTAATCAAGCAGTTTATATCCCTCTACAAATAGTTATCACTATGATCTCTCCTTTCTTTCTATGAGACTATAACAATGTACAGTGTACGTAAACAACAACAAAAAAAGCTATAATTATACATTTTCTCGTTCCTCCCTAAACCTACCTGCAAGAGGGCATCATCGTCAACATCAGAGCAACCGGGAGTTCGATAACGATTAGGAAATAAGAGCGTTCGAATTCTCTTATGTACTGAACCTCTCCGTTCATTAGCTTCAGAATCTTCCTGCAAACGCTTAGCCCTAATCCTTCTTGACTCATCCATCGGCTACTGTGGAACATGTCTTGCACTTTCTCCGGCGGCACGCCTTCCCCTGCACATGCCATCCTGTTCAAACAGCACAACAAACATTGAATCCGAGTGTTCCTTGTTTGCTGAATCAAATCCATTGTTACCAGAATGATGAACGGTTTACCTGAACTCCATGCGTATAGCTGAGAATCCATCAGCCATTTGTTTCAGAACCGGGTGTAGATTGAGTTCCACCGAGCCTCCAGTGGGTGCACAACGGACGATACTTACCAGGAACTCCGCCAGGACTTGTTGGATCCTTATCCGGTCACCATAGACAGCCATGGATTTGATCTCCATGGGGATGTTACGCACCAGCTCAAGGTTTCTCTCTCTCACCACCAACATGGCTTGGATTACCACTGCGTTTATGACGCTGCCAATGAAGAACTCTGTTCTCTCTAACTCAAATGAACTGACGAAAAAATAACAGAGAGTGGTCTGTTTAGTAGCGTGAATGAAGCTTTATAAGATAAGTTTTAAGTGTGTGTGTGTGACTAAACTCTTACCCGTCTTCAATGCTTTTGGCGTCCAGGTTTCTTACAATCTTTGAGATCTGCTTCTCGCATGAAACGCTTGTTTCAAGACACTGCTTCTGGTCCTCGTTCAAATCCGTGGCTTCCAGTAATGAATGTGTGAAACGCAGACCGCTCAATGGATTCTTTATAGCTTGGAAAATGTAAGCCAACTCTTTCCCCCTCGAGAAGCACTCACTCTCCTGCTTCCGCTGGATCTCTAGAGCTTGTTGCAGCTCGGGACTCGGTATCTGCAAGAAACAGAACGCCCCAATGACCTGACCGTTTGGGCTGACCCGTTTGTTCAAAGTCAGGAGAGCCTGAATGAATTTCCCTCTGCGGTCGAAGAACGGGAAAGGGAACTTATCCGTGTCTTGGCCACCAATCGCATTATGCAATACGATCATGAACTTAGTCAACGCATCTGGACCCTTTAGCCTGCAACAGCTCCCAAACACTTCCCTAACAAGCAAATTACCAATCACTTCGCTGCGAGGCCAGCCTGTGAGTTTCTCCATTGCGGTATTCCATTCGATGCAGCATGTGTTCTCATCCGCAGCAAATATTGGAGGGATCAGCGGGTTTGGGCTATGGATGATGGCTTTGTAGTCGCCTTGTAGGTTGATAAACTTGTCCATAACAATTTTCTGACTGGTTACGTCTTGTCCCACAAAGCTGACCCCAATAATGTTGTTTAAGTAGTCCTTGCTCGAGCACGCGTTGACAACCACAAACACTGCTTTCCCTTGCAGCTCGAGATCGAAAGTTTTCAGCTTGACCTCCACATTCTTGCCTTCGTCCCCTGCATTGTAAGAAGATACACACTATCAGAATCTGCATGTTAGAATCTTGCACAAATTGGAAGTTGAAGAATTGCATATACCTTCGAGAGCACGAGAAAGAAGCCGATCAACGGTTTCTTCGTATTCTTTGTATATCAAATAGCGAACCAGAGACTTTCCCATAGCTTCTTCAGCGGAAAGACCAGTCAGCTCCGCAATCTTGGCGTTCCACCCATTGATGCAGCCGTCGAGGTCCACAGCAAATATAGGGACCGTCGCAGTCTCAATGAGCCTAACCATCCCTCTCGCAACTGCACCTATCTCTTCCATCCCTTGCTCTGTCATATTCTCTCCATGCGCCTGAACCGCCCCAGCTGCATTGGCTTTAGAGTCCATCGCTTCGGACTCTTTGAAAGAGTATCTTAGAATAAGCTGCAGCGAGTGAATCGCATCCATTTCAGCAGTTTCCCATGGCTGACATCGGCTCTTAACAACTTCGAGAAAAGCCTTGAAGGAAGAACGCGGGTGCATCCGCTGACCATCATCTTTGTCCTCAGGATGGTGCTTAGCTCCTCCCCATTTGATTTCTTTCTCGGTGTGAGACCGAAACCAGAAAAGGAAGTCCCTTTTCGTGATATACGCGACCGCCATACCGCACACAGCATCCCCTAAAGCAGCTGCACGAGGATACCCCGCATTGCCTAAACTATCCGTGCTTAAACCAGTCGAATCAGAATGGTTAGCAAGCAACCACTCCACAATGTCGTTTATCTGAGCCTCACTCGGAGCCACGCCCAACGGATAATACTTCCCTTGGTAAAGAAAAGCTGCCCCGTTGCATTTCACTAAATCCATGATACTAGGACTCTGCGTGACGATCCCGGAAGGGGAATCACGCAGAAGCATATCGCACAACAGAGTCTGCATCCTCAGGACTCGCTTTTCAGACACCTGCATTGCTAACTGCAACTCCATGTTTAGCTGTAAACCGAAAGCTTGCATTAGAAACTCGCAAGCGTACCTCAGAGGAAAAGGTATGCAACGAGCCGATGTGTGATGGCAAACGACTAAGCCCCAAAGCCTCATCGAGTTTCTTCCTTCTTCGTTTCCGTTGATTATAACAGCCATGGCCAGCGACGCAATAGAGCCCATGTTAGCCATGTATTGAGCGTGACAGCGATGGGGAGCTCGTAGAGTCGAACTCACCAAGCATATAGACTGCGTGAGCCTGTCGTCCTGGACCACACGAACCGGTGACGCATGTCAATCTACGATCATCCTAACACGGCTCTGCTTGAACAAGAACCGAGATGCCTGAGGAATATCAGTAGCCGGATAATGCAGGCCGATGTACGGCACTAAATCGCCCCGTTTACTCTCCGCGACGACCTCGCCGTGCTCGTCTTCATAAAACTTGTACACCATAACGCGGTCGTATCCAGTGAGATCTCTCACGCTTTCCACAACCGTGTCACAGAGAAGCTTGATGTCGCCGCCGGGCAACGATTGCAAATGAGAAATCGCCCGGACCGCGAGTTTCTGCGATTGGACCGCACCGGCGATCGAAAGCGCCGGGTCTTCGGTTCTAGCTGGCTCTAAATCGATCACGATTCCTACATCGACCCTGTGGAGAATCGCATTAAAAGGTTTGCTAGTGTTCTTAGAGTGAATCCAAAGCGGATTTAGGAGCGTGATTACTCGGGCCACGAACGCGCGTTCGAGGAGAACGATGCTCGATGGCCTGAAGAGCGAGCGCAAGTCCGTGCCGATCGCTAGAATTTCTGACTTGTCCTCGATGCTTGGGACAGATTGGGACATGAGCCCTAGCATTTCCCGAGCGTTTTCACTGTAGCCGATGATGGTGAAGGTGGATTCGTCGACGGCGATCAAGCAGCCGAAAGGCTGGATATAGCCGCCGCGCTGGATCCGCGAGAGATAAGCCGTGATCTGCTGGTCCGGTACGGAGGACCCGTACGTCGTCGTTTTGAGTGACTGAGAGTAGTCGAACGACTTGCCGGACCCACCAGACTGCTCGAAGACGGCGTCGAGTCTCGCGTCGACAGTGTACTGTTGGATAGCTTTGCTCATGGACTCTGTGCCTCCGTGGTTTTGCGGCTGATTTCGTGACCTCAGAGGTTTACTTGCCGACGACTGAGCTAGCTCTCCGCCGTGATTATTTGTGTGACGGTTCTGATCGTCGCGATGGCCTGACGAGGCTGCGTCTCCATCGCCAACCCTATCGTTGGTTTCGCCACCGTCTCCGGAGGCCATGTTGCTAACTCGTAACTCGTTTTCCGAAACGGGAATTTCGAAGAATTACAGCTGTTGTTCCTCGTCAGGCCATCGTCGATCAACGGATTCGGAGCTAAATTTTCATCTGGGAAGAGTAATCAACCGGAGATAGCTCGACGGCGAAGTTTTCCTCAAGTTGAGAAACAGAAACGAATTTTGAAATCGAAAACTTTCTCCGAAAAAAACATTAAAGATGGGGAAACTGGATTCGGAGAGAGTCTGGGAAAAAGATTGAAAAGAGAAATGTTTGAGCTCTCGAATCCAAATAAACGAAGCAGAGTTACTGAAGAAGAGAGAGAACCAATTTGAATTTATATTCTCAGGAAAATCCTTCCGTAGGTTACTTAAAAACGAAGAAAGAAACGTTTGGTTTGGGTTCACGAAACCAAACTAACGAATAGAGAAGATTGCTCTTGTTCTCCCCAAAACTTGTGTTGTTATCAATTTAACCCAAATTCAAACTTTCATTTTTGTTGCTTTCTGAGGGACCGTCTGATTTCACGTGGGGGTTGTGGATTATTCTGACTGGTGGGGGGCGCACGTGGCGTGGGAATAGAGAAGCGACAATTGTGAGCCTATGGGCCTCTAACATGTGGGCCATAGGGTGTGGAAGTCCTAGGGTGATCTTCTAAATATTAATTGAGAAATATTTTTAGAGAATATACTTATTTTTTGAAATATTTACAGTAGTGCTATTTTCCTGATGTGTCATCACCACACTTATTCTCTCATTATTTTAATACAAATTTCATTTTTTGATTAGACTAATTACATTATATACTTTTATCTATTTATTACTTTTAATATAACCAAAAAATTATATTTTAAATTTTGGATTATTTAAAATCGAATTTTAGTTTATGTGATGATTTATGATATACATCATATTACACAATACATTTTTTTAAAATGAATAAAACAATAGTTTTAAAAAATATTATTTAATAAAATATAATTTATACACAATTTATGATATACACAATAAATTTTTTTTGATTAAGCAGAAAATATGTTTACAATAAAAAAGACTTCAATATGTGTGATTTTAATTAAAAAATTATAATAAATTTAAAATATAATTTATGTTATAATAAAAAATACTTCGATATGTGTGATTTTAATAGATATCAATATTTATAAATATTTTTTTGTTTATATGGTTTGTTAATAGAACCATATAAATTAACCAAATAATATAAATATTTAAACTTGAAAACAAGTTAAAACTATTATGTCAAAAAGTTGAAATATTAAATTATATTATTTACATATATATAAAACTGATTAAATTATTTTTATTTTAAACAATTTCAAAATCATCTTTAATAAAATTATTTATAAATTTTTCATCATGTCCTGCGCCATACGCAGGTTATCATCTATAGTTTATATAATAAAACCAAGTTCTCTAGTCAATCTAGTTGGAACTTGTAACTGTTAAGTTGTGTAACTAATGAATCGATATTGAAATCCTTATTTTTAATTTCTTTTTTCTAGTGGAAACTATCGAAACTGGGGATAGCATCTGACAATTGCAATGGTGCCATTGGATGGTCTACCAAGTTATATATAACGTGGACCAAACTGTAGCCGAGTATTTTAGTTGTCTAGCTCCATGATCCCTAAAAACAATGAAAGTGTGTCTTGGCGTCAGAGAAACACATTACAGCTAAACAATCCAAAATCGCAATCACTAACATTTCCCGTTTCAACTACGAGAATTTGACCTTCAATTTTCTTTTTATATTACATATCTGAAGCGGCGCTACATGCGCAATGTCAGTTAGGTATAGCCGCAGAGCATTATAATAAATGTTTTTGTAGAGATAATCGGCAAACATATGATCGCACACCCTAATATAGTATGATTAATTCATTACTTATTTCCCTAATTCACACTCAAATCACTTACGTATATGATGAACACTTCCTTCCACTTTTGAGGCTTCTTCTTTCGACCATCTCCCAAAATGAGAGTTCAGCGTTCACGACTCGTCCAAAAACACAGCGCCATGACCACTTGACCTTACGAACTTCTTCAGCAAAAGAACCACAATCGCAATCGTGAGTCCAACCGCCGCCCACGTGAACAGCCTATCATCACTCGGTTTCTGAGCCGTCCTGACAACAACCGTCCGTGGCTCCCGCCGCCTCACCAAACCGTTTCCGCTATCTCCCTCAGCAACTTCCACTGCTGCATTCGCTCCTGGAAGAACGCTCTGAGCTGCCTCTTCAGAGATTTGATCAACTAGACTATCATCAGCCGCAGTATCAGGTTCTGATACAGCAGTTGCAGCGTCCTGCGGCTTGGTTTGGGACTGACCGTCTGAATCAGCGAGAGGCGTTTTGTTACATTCCTGAGGATTAGGTTTAGAAGAAGAAGAAGGTGTCTTGCTGAGCATGTATTGATGAATCTGCATATATCAGTGAAAAGAAAATGATCAAATAAAGTTATGACCCCGTTGTAAATAAACCATACTTAAACCCATGTCCAATATGCAAACAGTTGTCAAAAAATTTAAAACCAAATGACCCGGTTGTTAATAATCATAATGATGGGTTTTTTCAAGTTACTAACTTTCAAAGATTCCTTGCTATATGTTCATTTTGCTTCAAGATCAACAATACTTATTGTAGCATCTAGCTATTAATATCTAACATAATTCTAATGAGAAACGAGCATAACAAGTTTGCATTCCAAACACATCATAAATAGACTTAACCCGTTTAAGATGGATAATCTGCATAGCAATTTGTTACTTGTGCTGACCAAGAGCTCTTTATGTCGTTTATTATGAGAAAAATATAGCAAGACATCCTATATATTGGTTCAATAATCAAGAGCATTATAAAAATGTAGCCATATTCATATGCCTCCATCGGAATAATGTACATTGTGGATCAAAAGTTCAAACATTGCTCTAAAGGAAGGGTGGTCTAGTGGAGTACCTCGTCAATAACTTTCTGACGCTCGGGAGAACCATATTTGGGTGGTGTCTCGCGTGATTTAGTGGCTAGTGCACGTCTCTCCTCCTTTGGGTAATCTACTGAGCCTATTGCTCCATTGGGGTTTGAAGGCATGAACGCAATGAGAGCCATCAAAGCAGTCCGAACTACAAATAAGCAAGAACAAATTCATGAGTAAAGTTGCTAACAATACTCAACCTCATTTACCCGTCACTGTTCAAATCTAAAAGCTTTAACTTCTCATTTAGGTATTAGTTATAATCCATTGCTAAGTTTAGTCTTTCATAACATGTTTGGGTATATTGTTAGGAAAAAAGGCGATCTAAAGGCTCTGCCATTACCACTCCATGATGGTTGCCAATGCTCAGGATGGTAATTTGAAATGCTCAAGCAAATCTTGGTGTTGGTTTCAAAACGACCACTTGGCTGAAACAAGAGCATAAAGATTCATCAGAGATGTATAGTCTCCTTTTCATGTGCGTTTGTATGTGGCTTGGTGTACATAAAACAAGACAAGAGACGCTAATAAAGAGTAAAAAAATCCTTACGGTCAATAACATGAATGAAGGAGGTTTGAAAGGGTAGTCAGAAGGCAACTGAATCCTCCCGTGATAAATCCCACCTTCAAATTCAGTGTCGCTAGGACCTCTGATTGCGAATTGCCACTCAAAGATATTCTCCTGGAGTTATAACAGATAGATCCAATCATGTAACTATTTGGAAAGCACAGATTAAACGGAACAGCTTTAACATAGCACACAAAACAATTAAACGCATGCCAAATCACGGAAGCATGAAAGCTGGAATGGATCAAGGAACGCGATTTCACAATCTTCCACCAAATGACTCAATTGATCCCCAAAAAAATAAAAAAATCCAGAGTAAACCCATCACGATTCAGGTGACCATTTCTACCGATTAAGAAACCGAAAGGAATTGAAATATTTCGAAATCGAACATCCAATTGATCCTAATTGAAATAGAAACAATGAGATTTTACCAAGAGGGGGATTTTCTCTCCAAGTCCAAACATAGAGAATAGAGAATTGCGCGTTGTTTCGAAAATCTACCTCGAGGGGAAGAGACATAAAATCGTCAGACGGATTTGCTTGCATCTCCTTAACCTCCTGCAAAATCCTCTTCACCGCCGGATTCTTCCGGTTGTATCTCTCCTCCGCCATGTTCTTCGCCGATGATCTGACCTGGAAAATCCAATCCACCGCCAAAAGTCCGCACCACCGATATGTCTACAGATATTTTTCACTTAATACACAAATGTTTAGGAGTATTAGACTTATAAGGAAGTGGGTAAGGTCAATATCGGAGTCAAATCTTACGATGAGGGCCACGTCATCATCTTTTTAAAATTGATTACGTGACAACCGCTGATTGGCAATTCGTTAATACAGTGACGAAAAAGAGGATGATATATGTGATTATTGTCATTCATGTATCTGACGACCCACCATTTGCCACGTCATACCAGTTACATATCCTGATTGATTTTAATGGGCCTTAGTCATAAACAATCAGCCCAATAGGGATGCTTCAACGACGGATTGCTTTTGGTACCAATTTGTTTTTCGTTATGACGAATTTTAAGTTTTATGATTCTGAAATTTCTTCTTATTTGGATTATTTATGGGATTATCTCTCCCACATCGATTCTGTTTCAAACATTTCACAGAAATCTCAGATGATTCCTTACAATCTCGATTTTACATTTCGAATCATCATCACTCAACCGCCGTACCGTCTCTCACGCCGGCGAATGTGATCGGAAACTTCGGCTGTTTATTAGGGAAAAACAAACCGAAATTCTTCTCGATCTCAGGACTCTTCTGGTTCTCGTCGAACATGGCGAACAGATACGTCTCCACTCCTCTCCCGGGCCTCTTCGGCGTCCCTCTGTTCTCCCTCACGCGCGCCGCCAGATTCGTGTAATACGCCCGCGCGTTGTCGAAACTCGCCGCGTTTCCGCCGTTCGAAGGCCATCCGCTCTCTGAAACGACCACCGGGAGAGATCCGCCCCCCGATCGCTCGACGGCGGAGTAAACGACGTCCAGCAAGGCGTCGAAGAGGTTCTGGTAGCCGCGAGATCCGTCCCAGACGACGACGGAGGGAGAAGTGAAGAGAGCGTAAGAGAGAGAGATGTCTCTTGGATTGCCGACGTAGCTGAAGTAAGGATAGATGTTGGCGAGCAGCGCCGAGTTCGTACTCGTCAGAAACCTGAGCTTAGCCAAGACAGTTAAAATCGAGTCATTGAAGAAGAATGATCATACTTACCGAAGTTGAAAGCAATTTTTATTTTTGGTTTGGTTTGACTATTGGTTCGGATTGGGTAGAAAATAACAAAAAATTAAAAATTAAATTTAAAGAACCTAATTTCTTTAGCATATAATTAAATAGTATATTTTTACGTAAACTAAAGTATGAATTTCAGTTTATTTTTCACATCTATGAATTTCAATTTATTTGGTTTGGTTCCATCATAATTTTGGCACAATTTGGGTTATTTAGCATAAAACAGTGGTGCGGACCGATTTCAAATAAGTTTTGGTTTAGAATCGGTTCGATTCGAGCGAAAATAACAAAATATATATATAAATGAATAATTTTTTAAAAACTGATATCTCTTTTTAGCAAGTATATGAATTGAAAAAATGAAATTGGTAAAGAGAAAACTGCATAAAATTACCCGATGATGGGATCGATATACCACCGAACATCGCCGCGAAACTCCCCGGAGGAAGGAGGGAAAGAGTTTCCAATCAAAGTCATATCGACCGCCGTAGAGACTTTAATCCGATCATGAAGATTCGCACCTCGAAGAGCATCATAAACGTTACGCATCGCAGGGAGCACAACATCGCCGCCGTTGGACGGAACGACTTCGTTACCGACGGCGATGTACTTGAAGCTAACGGCGGGGTAATAGTTGAGGACGTTGTTTTGGAGCCACGATCTAGCGGAGGAAGGGTTAGTGAGTGAACGGAGCTCGGAGTTTGGAACTCCGACGACGACTTCGATGCCGGAGTTTTTAAGAGCGTTTAAAGCGGCTTGGTTTGGGTCGTAGAGACGGATTCTTCGGATGTTGTTTTGTCTGAAGAGAGCGACTGTCTCTGATTGAGACGGAAGGTTATTCCCCAGCATTCCATAGCACACACCTACTGGTTCTCCACCTGTTTTCATGATCATTTACATATTAAAGATTAATTAACCATGTGATTAAGTTTATAACCCATAATTAGTAATGAGAATATATAAATCATGTGGAAAGAGAGAGAGACTTGTTGGATTGAGGATGGTTGTGAAGAGAGCAAGAAGGAGAAACAATGGGATATTCATTGGTGACATCAATGGATGTATAGGAGCTCCTTAATCTATTGATAATGTGGGTTATCAATGACTCATTGTCTAATTGAGTTTGTGCTTAGCTTTTTATATGCAAACATTGGTACGTACTTACGTTTTTTAATTTATTTTTAAAATTTTATATATGGATGCGTATAGTTTATAGACTGTATTTTTGTACGTAGAATTCAGTGATCTCTGTTTATTAATTCAAATTAAGTCATTAGTCGGGGTCAAGTAATTGAGTACATGAGGTCAAGTTGAGTGCAAATTATAAGAATGAATTTATCAATCTATGGCAACAAAAGAGAAGATCTTATCGAGAAATATATGGGTAGAGAAATGTCTCTTTCCAACTCTAGAAATTAGGACATTGCTTATATTTTCCAACATTGACAAATCAACTTAGCTGTTTCTCGGTTTTATAATTTTAAGAAATTTGATTTATAAATGTCTATACCAATATTTATAAATGATCTACGAATGACGAGAAACAGAATCGATTAGTAACGGACGTAAAAACAACTTCACCCAACATTTGATATTTTGTTTTACGTGTAAGAACTTCTAAACTTCAGAAATTTAGATAAGCCCTAATCAGTGTCATTGAATCAAGTATAAATCCACTCATGAGGTTGTTACTGATATAATTGACTTTTGTGGTGGACCAATTTGATTCTTTTAGCTAACGTTAATTTTTCATCTTTGATAACATAAGGAAAACGAAACTTCAAAACATTGAGATAATGTTATCATTTCAATTCTTGAATATTATATTTTGAAAGCAGCCCACGCGAAAGTTTCAATCGTCTTATAGAGACTCCATTTTCTAAACTTAATCATCAAATCGTGTATTATACAATGATTCATTTGATCATAACCTTCAATATAAATAGTTTTTGACATTTTCAACATAATTCAATATGATAACGTAGTAACCACAAGATTACTATAACAATTTTATTTAGAAGATTAGATTTATCATTTATTTATAATATCACACGTTATAGCAAAGTTACAGCAGCCGGCGGCTATAGACTAGAAGCTACCACCAACATGCCAATTTCTCCAATTTCCACGTATTCAAAACTTCAACCCATGAAGGATAACGACGAATTTTCAGATCCGCCCCACAGAAATCAGCAAATATATAATTAGACCCAACTTAGACCAAATTGATCATAAAAGACCCTGAAAATATTCAACAGCTCGAAAACACTCCCACAGTATTCATATTTGTACCCATAAAACTCCAAATTGAATGTATGAAACTCTTAACGAGGAGCTCAAGAACACGTTACATTTGAAAAATGTTATCTTCTATAGTTCTATTCTCTCCAACGGTGACTACAATTCGGGTTGCAGCAAACGAAGAACAGAGTCATTCCTTCTTCCCCTCTAGCCGTGGCCTGCAAATTCAATGATACACGCAAGCTAACATAAAAACCCCGAAAGCCAGATATCGTGGTGTAGAAGCAGCATAACCAAATGAGAGGGGGAAAATTATCTTTTGAGTTTACGTTAGATGAGAAGAAGAAACAAGAAAACGTTTCTTTACTTCTTGACTGATAACAAATTGAGGATCAAGCTTTGAAGATAAGTCACCTGGAAGAAGACAGCTTCGCCGTGTTGGCACTTGGCGCAGCGCACGGCCTTGGTGCGGGGAAGAGTCGGGTCAGAAGCGACGTCGGATAGGATCTGAGTCTGTTCACTCACAGAATGATGAACCTCGTTTCTGTAAACGCAGTTGTTATCCGCTGCTTCCTGCAAGCCGATGGCAACAACTATAAATTGCAGATATCGAAGATTCATAACAAAGAGGACAGTATGATAACTAATCCGGTTAGCAAAATCAAGCATTAAGCTAAGTTGCATATGGGATCACAAGGCATTCAGCAGCTACCACAGGTTTGATGATATTATAAACGAACAGAACACAAACGCTGGAAACAAAAAAATTCGCACAAACTGTAAGAACAACTTCTAAGAAATGCTTGTGCACCCAATGGATATTGTTGAGCCTCAAATGGTTTCCCAAGCTAAGTTGCAGAGACCCTCTAAACGCTTTAGAGTTTCTAAAAGTCTTGCATTTGTTCAGAATGTCTCAAAGAACTCTTAACTAATAAGCATTATCTTTTACCAAATTAGGTTCATGATATGAAACAAGAACAATGAGTTGAATTGTGGATCTAAACTCTTTAATGTCTCATTTATCAGTTTAATTTCAATTTCTTACAAAGAGCAAACATCAGGTTATCAGTGCTATAAAAAATTCTCTACAAAAATCTATAAGTGAACAAATGAGTTTCAACTAAAGTCTACTGATTTCAGCCATAGCTTTCTGCATCACATCGTGCCATTAAAGACCATGGAACCCTAATTTTATCAAAGAAAGCAAAACCAAGTTTTACCTGGTGATCACAATTACGGCAAGCATAGAGGAGTATCGCTTGCTCCTTGTCTTCCTTAGGGTATAGAATGTTATTACTGAAAATTTCAAAAAAGAAACATCAAAAACCAAAGGTTCATAAACGGCGAAAAATGGGGGAAAAGTCGAAGCTTTTATCCAATTGACAACCAAAGCAAAAATTTCGAAGAAATTCGAAAACTTTTGCAACTTAAAACGAAAACTTGTTGTAATCGCGACTTTCCAAGACGGATTTAGACGAGATAAGAGATGAAAACCCAAAGAGCAAAATAACAGACCATTCGCGACAGAACTTCATAGTACTCATCTTCGCTGAATCTTTTAGCTAACGAGTTTTCGACTTCTCCCTGATTTTTCACAATCACTCTTCTCAGTGTCTTTGGCGGGATCGTTCACTTCACTCGGAGTCGCACGAGAGATGCTCAAAGCTGTGCAAGTAAAAAGACGTCTAGTGGCAGTCGGGCGTAATTTATTAGACTTTTTTGGGGTATTCACACAGTTCGCATTCGTAAAGCCCATGGCCCGGCCCATACTAAGTTTACTACACTTTACTTTACATAGGATTTTTTCTTAAAACAATCTTTGTAATCAATCAGAGAGAAAAAAAGTGGACCACGCGAAATAAATTTGACTCTTTCTTCATTGAAGGGTAATGTACTTTCTTAACAGTAACAACCACATGCATATCCCCATGCACCTTAACATCATTATGTAATTATTTGTACACTGATAAAATTTTAACAATTGCTACTACGAAAAAAAAAACGAAATAAATAAGCATGATGTTTATAAACTAGTTACGTATTATGATTTGGTGACGAAAAAAGAAAACCAACTTCTTTCAGATTTATTGAATTGGTCTGTCTTTTTAACAACTCCTGGCTCTACAGTGTACACCGACACATCTATCTCTCTCTCTGTCTCTGCACAAGCAACATATTTTATTTGTGATTTCCTTTTCATTTATTACAAGTTATTAACTCTTTTGTTCAACTTTTTTTAATCTTAGTATTTTTACTTAAGTAAAGATTAGCCAGCCACCTTTTGCAATTTTGGTTTCAATTTTATCTCTTCTTGGGTTATGAATGTATGTTGTGTATATAACATTTTGTATTGTGACAAAATCACAATTTTACCTTTGATTTAACAACACACACGCAGCATTACATATGATTAATTTCACGAGTACATAATCCGTAATTGGGTTGTTGTAGTGCACATGCACATGCAGTCACACATATACATATATAATTTATATATACGTGTTATATGTATCAAGTATGTGTCTGTCTGTATATAATTGATTGTTTCTATAAATATGGACACACACTACGCTAGCTTCCTAAAACAGTACCAAACTCCATTTAAAACTCAAAGAAGAAAGTGGAGAGAGATCATATAACCATGAAGATGCTCTTTAACTTGTTCGTTATGCTTTTCGCTTCAATGCCAATTCTCTCACTCTCTGAGAATCCAACCAACNTTAAAACTCAAGAAGAAAGTGGAGAGAGATCATATAACCATGAAGATGCTCTTTAACTTGTTCGTTATGCTTTTCGCTTCAATGCCAATTCTCTCACTCTCTGAGAATCCAACCAACTTCAGCGAGACTTGTGAAGACGGAAGTGGAGAAACCGGTTCAGGCTTCGGTATAGGGTTCGGTTTGGTTCTTGATTTCGGATTATACCGGAATAGCTGCCCGGAAGCAGAGTCTATCGTCTACTCGTTGGTCGAGAACGCGGTTTTACAGGATCCAAGAATTGCGGCTTCTCTCCTCCGTCTTCATTTCCACGACTGTTTTGTCAATGCAAGTTCCCTCATCTTAGTTTCGTTTTAATTGTTATGGTTAGAGTAGGAGTATGAACAGGGAAATTTAAAACGTGACAAATCCAATATGTTCAATGGTTTTTGACTTGCACTGCAGGGATGTGATGCTTCGGTGTTGTTGGATGACACAGAAGGATTGGTTGGTGAGAAAACGGCGCCACCGAATCTTAATTCACTCCGAGGGTTCGAGGTTATCGACTCGATAAAGTCTGATCTCGAATCTGTATGTCCAGAGACCGTCTCTTGCGCAGATATTCTTGCCATGGCTGCAAGAGATTCAGTCGTTGTGGTAATTAGTTTCAGCATTCCTAAATAGTAAATAATACTCATGTATAAACCGGATGGAATTAATTTAAACCGGTTTTGATTGAACATTTCTAATCGGGTCTTTGAAGTCGGGTGGACCAAGCTGGGAGGTGGAAGTAGGAAGAAAAGACGGTTGAACCGCGAGTAAACAGGCAGCAACAACTAGCTTACCATCGCCAAACTCAACCGTATCAACTCTCATCTCAATCTTTCAAAACCTCGGCCTTTCGCAAACCGACATGGTCGCTCTTTCCGGTACACTGTCTCTATAGCACTACTCTTCTTTCTCTATACCTAAACCAACCGGTTTTGGCAGAAACCGATGATAATCACACTTAACCCAATGTAAATAAACCAGGTGGACATACATTGGGGAAGGCCAAGTGCACATCGTTCACAGCTCGGTTGCAGCCACTGCAAACCGGACAACCGGCTAACAACGGAGACAACCTTGAGTTCCTCGAGTCGCTACAGCAACTGTGCTCGACCGTGGACCCTTCTGTAGGTATCACTCAGCTTGACTTGGTGACACCGTCAACATTTGACAACCAGTATTATGTTAACCTCCTCTCCGGTGAGGGATTGCTTCCATCGGACCAAGCTTTGGCGGTTCAGGACCCAGGGACGAGGGAGATCGTCGAGACCTACGCAGCGGATCAGTCGGTTTTCTTCCAAGATTTCAAGAACGCTATGGTAAAGATGGGAGGGATAACTGGTGGTAGTGAGGGGGAGATTAGGAGGAATTGTAGAACGATTAACTAAAAAAAGAAGAAGATATAACCATTTATATTCAAGACCAGACTTATTGATATCTTATATAAAAATTAAGAAGTCTACATAGGACTTTGGGTTTACGAAATCTATCAAGGAACGAACACAGAGATGGAAGATGAAATCTCAAACAGGGCTTATTGGTTAAGAGATGATATATATGATATACATTTTTAGATATACGACACTCCTAAATCTGGATCAAAGTTTAGTTTTACCAGCTAAAGTACACTACTACTAACACAACATGAGACATGAAAAAGAAGAAAAAGCTCTGATTAGAGAAAAGATAGAAATTCAGATGCCTATATATTATACCTGAAGGGGTTAAAATCAGGGACCAAGAACACTGCAATTGCTGCTTTTCCTCTGCTTGACTAATAATTAGTTCCGGAAGTTTCTATCTAGTTACTGAAACATTTTAGCTCCTCGTTTCATGTACCTGCACAGTACGGTACCAACACAGAGAAATAGAAGCAACTTCAAACTAAAGAAACCTCATACAGGCGGAATGTGTTTCGGTATGGAAAAAAATACGAGACAGAGGAGAGAAAAGGAAGATCTGAACCTGAAGCTTTATTCTTCCACATGAGTTCTTGTGGAGATTGACGGTTCTGTAAACAGAGATATGATTGTAAGAAAATCAGAAAATGTGATTACCAAAGGAGGAATTATGAACAGAGAAGTTTTGTATCATTGAATAAAAACACCATAGCCACCTGTTGAGTTCGGGACAGATCATTCATTGAAGAGGCTCCCACTGGTATATGTGTCCGACCATATTCCTAGACATCCCAAACAGATTAGAACATAAGCTCTGCCTCTACAATTTCCAACCAAGCAAGTCATCAATATGAGAGTTTGTTATACCTGAGCATTCTGACCAATCCCTGACGTAGGAAACTGCATTTTTCAGAAGAAGAAAAAGATTTCAATTTTCAAATAGATATAGAGATAATAAACGCATATCGTTTTCTTCTTTCTAAAATGCTACCTCATTAAGTTGACAAAATTCAGATATGTACCTGGCTATTTTGACCGACTGCTGATGACGGATACTGCATTTTGAAAAGGAAAAAAACAGACATTCACGTTAGATGTTTTTAATATGTATATTCAATGGAAAAACCATGGCTTATTGCATTTTACATAAGGTGGTCCATCTCCTTATACCAGAATCAAATCTTGAAATGAAAAATAAGTAAACAGATTAAAGAGATATACACCTGAGCATTATGGCTGACCCCTGGAGTTGGATACTGCAACTCCAAATGGAAAAAAGTAAATATCCAAGTTAGAGACCATGAGAGATAACTACTTGGATGTAACCAGCATGAAAACGAAACCAACCAGTGAAGAATAAAAAGGCTGCTGTAATTGCTGGCTCTGATATTGCTGGTGAACCTGTTGCGGTTGTTGCTGCATCGGCTGGGAATGAAGAGCCTGCTGTAACTGGGTCTGGGGCTGCTGTATAGTTGGCTTCTGTTGATGTTGTTGCTGTTGCTGTCGTTCGAACACTACCATTTCCTCAGGTTTTTCCCACTGCAAAAGTCAATTATACACGTATTGAAGAACTTCAAATATAAAAATATGTATATATATATATATATATATCTGTTCAAGGATAATAAATAGCACAACAAATAGAAGGAATCCTCCAGAAACTCACAAGAAAATATAATTAAAGAGGAATCTTGTTTCTCACCTTGCTTTCACCCGTTAGACCGTTGTAATAATATTTAAATCCATCAGGCGAGGTATGCTCGGTCCAGTTACATTTGACAGAAGCAACGCTCTGACTTGGTGCAGGTGCAGCTGTTTGCACAAAGCTAAGTGGTGTAGAAGCACTGGTGCTAACAACTGTTGGAATCGCAGATCCAGCCCACTGATAAAGAATCAGACAGGAGGAACATTAGAAAAGAAGGGGAGAATACTAAAACACATGAAGAAATGAAAAATTAAATGTCTATCAGGAAATAATCTTAAGTCAAAACAACACAACAGCAGCTGAGCAACCCGGCTGGACAGACATAACCGAGAGAGTATATTGATACCTGCTGTTTACCAGCTTGGCCATTTTGTGAGACTGGTAAAATTTGGTTTGGTTGTTGCATGGACTGCACCTGCTGCTGTAGCTGAGAAAATGCTTGCTGAGATGATTGGAAGGTTGCTTGTAGAGTCTGAGTTTGCTGTGACAAGAGCTGAGCTAGCTCAGAAGGAGGATGTTGCATCTTTTGTAGTGGTGGCTGCTGAGCACGAGGGCGCAATTGATCAGTTGCAGAAGACACAGGTGTTGGCCGTAGATTGATGTTCAAAGGAGTTTGAGAAACAGTTGCAGGAGGGACGTTTTGCTGTGGCCGCAGCTGGCTGCTATAACCATAAGGATTCTGCAAGGATGCCTGGACCCCAGGGAAATTAGTTTGTGGCGGAAGGGGGATGTTCTGTGGACGGTGTAGAGGTTTTTGTAATGGTGATATTTGCTGGCCAGCTGCTCGGTTTTGCTGTGGAATAGAAACAGTTGAAACTCCAAATTGATCAACACAACGGTTTCAGATTTCCTCGATTAGATAAAAATAGCTGAAGTACCTGTTGCGATGTGGCAGAAGATGAAATTCCAGAAACTGGAAGAGGATTAAGGGGAGGAACACCATAACCACCCAATGGACCGCCCTAACATTGCAGAATGCCATATATAAAAAACTCACATCAGAAGTAGAAATTATTGAAGAAAAAACCGCCTCAGTAACTGACAAACTACAAATCAAGGCCATATCATTTTACTGCAACACGCATCACGTTTGTTGCATCATGCTTCTTTTCATGAGTCCATAAGCTCATATGTATGCAGTAGATAAAGTACATGAAAAGCTTATATATGTGGGTGTGTAGATCTAAGATGATATACAACATCAAGCTGTTCTCACCTGATTTGAAGGCAATGTTGCTTGACCTGGTCTAGGGGAAAAGTCACGTCCACTACCACGGATCCCACGGTTACCAGGTGGGCCTATGTTTGGTGAATTCGTTGGACGCCAAGGACTTGTGCCGCTTGCATCCCCACTAGGGTCGCCAAGGTTAAGTGTAGGCCTAACGAATAGAGATGAGGAGACCAGGTTCAGTCAAAATATATATTTACTTGATGAGTATAATCATGATCTCCTTTCACCCCAGTTACCTTGGTCCTGAAGCTTGAAAGCGTGGCCCTGAACCAAGCCCAACAGGAGGTGCCAAGTCCCTATATAGAAAGCAATGCTTCACATTCCAGTGCCCATAAATGTAACTCATACAGAACAAAGAATGAAGATATACACAATTGTCTTGATAAAGAGCAGTAGAATGAATCAAAATATAGTCTCCAAGACAATACCTTGACTCGCCGGGTTTAGGCCTCTTCGGATCAGCAAACCGAACAATCAGTGGCTGATTGCAGCCCTGGGGAAGGAATAGAGGCCAGTAAACAAAACAGGTCCAGAGCGTGAATGAGAGAAACTGAGATACTTATGTGATTCACAGCTTACTCTCATGGTATAAGTTCCATTGAGACCATCGATAGCTGCCATTGCCGTCTCTTTGCTTAAATATTTAACAAACCCACATCCTACATGAGTGAAAAAACACAGTTTGACCATATCAACACCATCACGCATCAAACAATCTATAGAATGTAGTAGCAGTTATAAGACATACCA
The DNA here is from genome assembly GCA_020283515.1 of Alliaria petiolata. Taxonomy (NCBI): domain Eukaryota; kingdom Viridiplantae; phylum Streptophyta; class Magnoliopsida; order Brassicales; family Brassicaceae; genus Alliaria; species Alliaria petiolata. Next base: position 216,459,076 of record JAHZTW010000001.1, on the reverse strand, counting down.
CGACTCTGTCTATATTCATCACGCATGAGATAAACATCTTCCACGCGACCAAATTGCAAAAAGACCTGTTTAAGGAACAACAATCAAACAGTTCGTTGGAAGAGATCAGGGAAAACTGACACAAATGAGTTGATTCAGAAAGTAGCCATTCACATCTTTATCAATTTTATTTATTGACAGAAGAAACCTGACAGTCAAACAGTTAGATACATTTGGAGAAAAGAGATTACTCAGTAAGTAGAATGTGTACGTGCTTGCATAATTGACACAAAGAGTTTATTCAGTTGGTAAAATGAGTACACGCTTGCATAATTGACACAATTTTTCAAGCTACTGACCCTTTCGGAAGACTAGTAAAAATTATCATCCTTAAAATCATTTAAACTTATCAGCTGAGGCAACAGGGGACACTGTAATATCTAAACCTGCCATAATATGTAACGACTTTGATCAAAAGGTAGGATATGAGACATACCTCCTCAACTTCCTTTTCAGTGGCTTGCTTGTTTAGTGAACCAACGAAAAGCTTAAATTCTAGCGCACCTTAGATAGAACGGAAATAAATCAGTTGAGACTTGAGAATGAGGCAAAAAGACAATAGAAAAAAGGATACACTTCCTTCAAATTCATATCATTTCCCACATTATCTCAATTCTTGTAATTTGAATTTATCCAGCGTATGGTTATCCCTGTGTACACCAGACAATGAAAGCCACATTCAGATAATATGCCCGGAAGTTGATTACCTATGCGTTCTCTCTCCCCATCAGCATATCGAACTTGAACAGGGCCAGTTCCCTGGGAATAAAAAACTTATCAAAGGTGAAACAACCTGTATTTTCCTGTCCTCGATAAGAGAAAGCATCAATGGTAATTACCCCAGGAAGAGTGATCTGATTGTGCAATGCTCTAATGGCTCTATCCGCATCTTCAAAAGTTGCATATTTTACAAAACAACAGCCTGCAATAAAGACTAATACTTAAGCTGTCTGTTCAAGGTTCAACTTTTTCATCTATCAACATCAAGAGGTACCAATACATAGTTGCATCACAAATGTACAGAACACACAACCACCATCTTGAAGAATTAAATGGCACTATTAAAAGCACATAAGTTCAGAAGGAAAATCATAAGACATTTCCTGACATCCTCCACTTAGATCATTGGAGTAAAGTTGATGGAGAGAATAAACTAATGTCTTGAAATGGAGCATATGCCAAAAATAATATTTAAAAAAGATCAGTCGGTATTTGCAGATATCATATCTACAAGACGGCCTTTCAGAAAAAAAGGTGGCTGAGTTTGTGCAAATAAGATCCATATACATTGGAAAAAATCTAGAAAAATGTACAAGTTAGTAACTGGATCAAACTTGACTACAGAACCAACGTAAAGGATTCAGCATGTAAGAATTCTCAAATCATTACTAAGTAACAGATATATAATTAAAACCAGAACCATATATCACGCATTCGACACCATACATCACGCATTTGAGGAATTCCAAAAAAAATACATTTATGGGTAGATAACCATAATCCAACGATAAGTCTCATTGGATATAGTTGCAATTTAGAAAAGTATTACACTTGCTTCATGTAATACATAATTAGGCTCCTGCCTGATAAGGATCGATGTAGGGAGAGCGAGTGAAAGTCAAGATGCATTTAGCATCAAAAACTAAGAAATTAAAACAATCGGTTGTCCCCCACATATTAGCACCAACTAACATTTCCCACGTCTGAAGAAAGAGTTGTGTGGAGTCTACAGCACTTAAAAATGTGATAACGAGAAGAGTAAAAGTTTAACGTCACCAGAATCAAATGCACTTGTTATGCCACCCACAAAGGTATAGCAGTTATAGATATAAAAACTTCTTGGAAAGTCAAAAATTAATAAATAACCATGCAACACATACAATCACGTCATTCATCACCATCTAATAATTCTTCGCACTGAAAAAAAAAAAGACAGAACTAGATGAAATTGTACAAAGAGCGAGCGATCTCAAAAATGAGGATTATAATCTTACAAAAAGGCAGAACCAAGCACAAAGGCTTGGTTGGCGAAAAGGGAACATACAAAAACAATCTATCATCAGACCTCTTTTCCACATATCGATCAGCAGTAGTCACCATACAGAAAAATAAGAGCTACTCAACGAAACATTCATTCATCAATAACGAGAGATAAGTTTATCACATCACAAGCAGTCCAAGCAATAGAGAGGGAAGAACATACAACAAATCCACATCCCAGGCCATTCAAAGAGAGGGAAAAGAAAAATAGTCATCATAGTTCCTCAGCCATCCACATGAAAAAAAGCATTCATTCAAAAGTGGATATGAAAGAAATTGAAGACGCCAAACATCCAACATGATATAATCACACTAAGAAACGGGCAAATCTTGACCAGCAGGGTGGCAAATCAATCAAACCATCTTTTGAACCTTGTAAAACTACTAATAACTAAAATACATTCATCCTGCCAAGACCATACACAACATTTTCAATCCATCGAAAGGAAGAGTAAAGAAAGATGGAATTCAATAGGAAAGGAAAATAGTGATATTCTTTAAGCCAATACCCACTATAAAGGCAACAGTAAAACATCTGTTCAATTTTCTATACATTTACTCCAACTCTGAAACATCCTCAATAATGTCTGCTACACTCTTCAAAAACATCTAAGTTTCTAGGATAGACACAAGTAACACAACCTATTTTCTGACAAGGTCAATACATAACCCTTTCTTAGCAAGCTACAACAGGTAGTCTTCTTCTCTGACAGAATCGAACACAGATATAGACGCTCGCAAGCATAAGCAATAAGCCCGAATATTGTTGCAAACAAATGGAGGCTAATGATGAGACTGGGTTTGCTTCCCATCAGCCTTTTCAGGAGACCTGAAATTTTAGAAAGTATAAATCACGACTATTTCCTAGTAAAATGGAGATCAACATACCTTGCTGCTGTCCAGTTCTCTTGTCCTTGATCAAAGCAACCTCAAGTACATTTCCATGTTGTTCGAACAAGGGACGGACCTGGAACATAGAAAGCCAAAAAGATAGAAATTACAAAAGGTAAAATCTCAACAAGAACGATCTAGGTATGAAAAGAGTCTATGAGCTTCGTTGTCAATACTATCTCAGCAATGTGAAAATATAAAGAAGAAATTAGAAAAATTTACAGATGAACTCACTTCTTCTTCTATAGCTGTCCTTGGTACGGAGCCAACAAAAAGCTTGACAATACTACTACGATCAGAAACATCTGCAAATGTAAACGGAAAGATCACATGAAACGCCCTTGAACAAACGAGTTACGTGACAGCTAGATTACAATACATTACTCTAATATTTGATTCCCACAAAAACATGAGATCATCGTGAACTCTGAAATTACTCTAGAGTGAGCCCAAGCTTACCTGTTCCAGTAAAAATGCCATGCTCCGAGAGAGGACGCCCTCTTTTCTGACCTGAAAGAGGCTGTTGGACCGGCGGTGAAGTCAACCTTACAGAGTAATCAGACTCCATCACTTTACCGATCGTTGCCTGAGAAAATCTTCCTCCATCTGGACTTTCCGATGGCGGAAACTTCACGTGCCCGCTAGGCAGAAATCCTCCTCGGCCTCCTCCAGCTCCGTCAGAACCCGTCGGCCGAAATCCTCCAACGCCTCCATCGAAGGCAAAACCCATAGGCCGAAAACTTCCACCATCGCGAGGACCCATCGGCTGAAAATCTAATCTACCTGGAGGACCATTCATCGGCCGGAAACCTCCTCCTCTAACGCCATCTCCGTGAACATCACGATCCGTAGGGCTGTCACCTTCCCAGCGTCGACCGCCATCTCCTCCGCCCTCAATTCCAACTCGATAACTGCTAGGGCTGTTTCCTCGACGACGACGGCGGCTAAAAGCCTCATCATCCTCGTCAAAGCGTGTCATGGAGGGTGAATTTGAGAGACGAGGAGGCCCTCTGGGATGAGCTCGGTGGTTATGATATGAGTCCTCGTAACCGCCACTCCCATGGCGATCCCCTCGGTGCATGTCCAGCTTGATGAATTGGGGGAATTCAGATAGAAGTGCAATTCCAGTCGAACAAATCAAAGGACCTGGGACCCTAGAGAAATTGGGATCTGTACGAAACAAAAGAGACTATCGAATTGTGAATTTGAAGATGAGATCAACAATTAATTTGCAGCAAATTTTGATTTTGGTTCGAATGTTTTAACCAAGTAGCAAACGTACTTGAGCGGTATAACTATAAATTATTAAAAGCGGTCTGGATAGTGGTTGGACCGGTGGATTTACTAAGGTATGTATCTCTATTCTCTACAGACGGTATTTTGGGTTCCAAGTATTTGTACGTATGAGATACATATCATGTAAGAGTTTTACATTGTAAATCGTATTCCTTTTTTCTGGTATCCTTGTAGGGGTGCAAGAATTTTAGTGATTCTCTGATGCAAGCATGAATTTGATGATGGGTACCAGAAAGCCTTAAGATAAGCTGTATATTGCACAACTATATTCTCTTTATCCGTAGAGGCTCCCATTCCGTCGGTTTGAGGTTACTGGGTTAAAGTGTTCCCATTTTTGTGTTTGTCCTCGGAGAAGTTGTAGGCGCCGTTTTCTACGAGGTTTGAGTTTGCCTCGTGTGGTTAGCTCGTGGCAACGACGATGAGTACTCGAATTCCTAGAAATTGCAAGCACAAATTTTCGAGTGTAACGTTTTTGAAATCGGTGTTTCGTCGTCGGGTTTCCGCTTGTTGGCTAAAACGGATGCCTAACTTGTCGTTTTGAAAATTCCTTATTGTATCTGTTTGTAACGGCAAAAATTAAAATACCTGAAAAATTTATTACCGAACCAAACCGTTGTTTTCGATTAATTTTGGCAAAATTTTGAAAATCTAAAATAACCAAAAAATTGAAAAAATTGGTCGGTTCAGTTCGGTTAATCTGAATTCCCAGGCCTATTAATCACACTTAAACCTGGTGGGCATACATTGGGAAAAGGCACCATAACTGTAAGGATATCGTTAAGAGTTTATAAAAAAGGAAGAAGACGAGCATGTGAGGCTATAACTGAAAAGATCACGTGATTTTTTAGGTTTTTTTATTTATTTTTTGCGAAAGGATTATTTTTAAAATATTTTCTTCTTTCAAAATGAGAGTCTATTTGTTTGAGCACAAAAAATTGTGGCATGTGCCACATACTCATTTTAGAATTTTCTTAAGTAATTAATATAAAATTTAAAAAGGTGCACTTAATCAAAATATTTATTCTAATAAGTGTTTCATAGTACTAAATAAACTTTTAGATCAGCCACTGCCTCCGATTATATATATTGATTGAACTTTTTTGTTGAGTTTTTTTTTCTTTCTCAACTGAAACTGGACTAATGCTCGTATATATATTAGAGCTTAATTAATTAGTTTTCTTTCGCTACAAGTTGTTTTTGTTGTCAACGAGGAATCTAAAAGCTCTTAAAATTGACACAACTTGTTGGTGGTGGTAACATGTAATTAACTCCTCACATTCTCTGGCATGATTATTTCAATTTGTAGTTTCTTCTATGATGCTCTAAAAACATTATACTATTTTAATAGGTCACCTAAAATCACAAACACTAAAAGAAAATGCAAATCTAATAGGTTTATTAATAATTATATAGTAACATAATTTTTAATTAAGGTAATCCAATGTAATATCAAGTTAAAAATTTAATTATAACTAGGTGATCGGCCCGCACCGTGTGCGAGTTATAAAACATTTTATATGTTCAATATATAATTAATTATGTATTAACAATAACATTATATAAATATTTAATAATAAAAGAATAACGATAAATCAAATGAAAAATGTTATAGATTTCAATATAAATTGAAGATAAAAAGCCATTAACTAAAATTTTAAAATACTTCTTTAGATAAAAGTGTAAATATGATAACTAAATAAACTGAAAAATAATTTATTTATTTTTTAAGGTTTCATTTTTTATAGACATAAATAGTTGTAATATTAAAGTATTGATTAATTTTCCTATATATTATGTAAATGTTATATTTTCATACATATACAGTTTTAGTGTTTAACAACAATCACACAAACGTTTCATATCGTTTTGTGTCTTTTGAAACTGATTTATTTTAAAACCTTTTATTTTTTCTACAGTTTACAGTAACATATAATTGCAAATATAAAAGTTATATTAAATAATAATTAAATTCTTATAATATGCCTTGAATATTATCTATACTATGCTTTTTCTCCTTACACAATATAATCTTGCCAATATATATTTTTTAAGTATATATTTTTCCTTGACCTATTGCTAATTAAACAAAAATGGGTTTTATAATCTTTACTTATCATAAGAGCGGGTAGATGGTTGGTACGCACATTCGTGCGTACCAACCATCTCACCGCTAAGGACATATAGAGATTTAAAAAAATATATAAATTGTTTAATAACTAAAATTAAAATTGGATTGTAATCAAGGTTAACAAAATGCATGCACGACAAGTTCGCATGCGATTTTGACTTTTGCATAATTAATATTTATATCCGCACGCATATTTGTGGAAAAATCGAAGTATGGCTTTTATGTGTTAAAAAAAATAACAAAGTATATGTTTTGTAATATCTATTTTTTGTAATGTATGGTTGAATTTTAAAAAGAAATAAATACATATATTTTTTCATGTAAGTATGAGTTAAAAATAAGTGAATTGTAATATTTAGGTGTTGGTTAGTTTTTTCTGATATTTTCCGTAAACGTTATGTTTTTATCACGAAAACCGTTTCTATCGTTTTTTATGTATCAAAATTTCATATTTTCATCATTTTATGATATATGGTTTCAAATTAAAATTTATATTAAATATTAACAAAAATTACAAAAAAATATTTAAATTTTAAAATATAAAATTTGACTTTATCATGAAAATAAATATAGTACATTGGATAATCTATTAGTAATTTTCCTTTTCAATAAAAATTATAATAAATATTTGTTATAAAATTTGTGAAATCATTTTTATAAAATTCTCCGGTAGCTCTCCGCTCATCTCTTTGAACAATATTGAGGAATTGGTTTGATGAAGAAAATAAATTTATTATGGTTGGCATGCACGCATGTGTTCATTCTAAAATTTGAGCCGCACATGTGTTTATTATAAAATTTGCTTCTTAAGATTTTTAAATGACTTCGTAAAACAAAGCACGAGAATGTTACGGAAAAACAAAACTGTAGAGATTTATTTTTATTTTTATTTCTATTTCTTATTCTTGTTTTATCTTATTATAATTTATTTTTTCATCTAGTTACTTTTCATTTTATTTCATCTCAAATTCTCGATCTACAATGAGACTGTATATGAGTATGATATAAACTTTTTATTTATTTTTTAAAAAAATATGAGATAAAAATGGTATAGCCTATTTTTTCTATCCTATTAGATAATATATTATTAACTTTTATATAAAAATATAATATATATTGGTTGTAAAATTTTCGTAATCATATTTTATGCAATTATTATGAATATATGTAAAAACAAATTGATCATAATAATAATTATTTTCTGTTAATTTAAATTTATTAATTTTAGAGTTATAATCTAGTGTATTCATGTTTTAATTTCACAATTTATTTAATTTTATCTCAACCAATCAAAACATTTCGTTTATTTTAGGAAATTTGACATGTCACATTTACATGTCATCAAAAAAATACACTAACTTTGTATCTAGAGGTGACAAATCAGCTTTTTTCATTAAAAATGATTCTCAATTAATAGGAAGGATGATTTTTTCTACAAAATTTTCATTATGGTTATCAATATTTCATGAATTTTTGAGATCACTGGAGTTGTTTTCACGATAAAAAAAAAAACTAAAATCATGAAATATACAGTTAAAATCACTTGAGATATCGATGTTTTCAAAGATTTTAAGACACTTAAGTCATAAAATACGAGTTTGAGTCATTTTCTTAGATATCATACGCTTAGTTTTACTAGTTTCATGTGTAAAAGCCATCCATTATTAGCTGAATCAAGTTTTCACCAAATAAACTCTAAAATCTGTGTTTTGAAGCGTTATGATTGGTATATTCTAATACATTCTTCTTTTAATTGTTGATTTTCTAATTTAGTTTTACCATGTTTGTTTGGGTTTTGAAAAATTGAAGCATGATTTACGTGATCTAGATGAAGGTAAGGGCCTCTTCTGCTATGGTTGCTGGTATTTCAATTTTGATTCGTATTTATCAATCTCCTAGCAAACGGGAGGGTTTTGCAAATCCTGTTTTGTATCTAGTTGGCACATAATGTTTTTGCTCTTCACATGTAGAATTTCATTTTCTAATACAATATTTTTAGTGTGTAACTATGTATTATGTATGTGTTCCATTTTTATTTTGTTTTTTTACTCTGAGCTTACTCTGCTAAAAAACCCTAAGATTTGAAGTTATATTTTTTGTAGAAATTTTGAAACGGTGATATCTCAGAACATCTTTAGCAAGGTCGTCATATCTTTGAAAGAGAATACTTGATTTTTATCAAGGTTGTTTTCTTGTTCGTTATTGTCTTCTTACGGTTAGCTAACACATTTTTTTGTATATTTGTTTACAAAACAGGGTTTAAATCTCTTATGATTTAAAAGGTTTTTTGTGTGGTATACGCTCGGTCGGTCTAGTTCACGAATTACCGAAGTATAAGAGATTTATTGGGACTGATTGGAGATTCTTTTTTTGTATTTCTAATATTGTATACGTTTATATATATATTATTACATTTGGAGATTACTGCACAAAATGCTATGGTCTAGTGGCTCAAAGTAGTGGAGCAATCTCGACAGGTCGTGAGTTCGTTAGATCGCGTAATTTCGTTGGCCATTATTTCATATTTAAAATATTTGGTAAATTAATAAATTACAATTACTGGGAAGCCCTAAAAGCTTTGTCTTCTTCGTGCGTCTCTCTCCTCTCTGTTATTTCTTTAAGCTTTCTTTTTTTTCCTCCGATGAGCGATTAAACGGCAACTCGGCGGAGTTTTAGAACAGGTACGTGGTTGATTTTCTCCAGGTCAGAAGCTTAGGCGAAAGTTTTGTTTTTGAGAGTCTTGTAGTTAGTATTAACATTTGGAGTTGAGATTGAGTCTAAGGGAGAAGAAGATTAATATGGATGGAAAGGGGGCGAAATCGGGTTTCAAGAGAGGATCTAAGATTTCTCAGTTCGACGATGATGCTGATGATGATGAACCGATCAGATCCCTCTTAAAAGTTATGAAGCATAAAAGTGCCAAGAAGAATAGGGCTGAGACGGAAAGTATCGGTAAACAGCGCCAGAAACAGGCCGTGGAGAAGAAATTGAGTGCTGTATACAAGGATTCTGAAGATATGGATGACACCTTAGCCAGTTTTAGGAAGAGATTGAAGGGGCACAAGAAAAGTGGAATCCCAAGGAGGGTTAGGAACCACAAGGATGTTCCTCCTATTGATACTGTAACAAATTCTGATTTGAAGTTAAGTGAGGTCGGTCGTGATATGGTTGACGATGGATCTGAGGAAAAGTGCTTGGATGATGTCTATAAACCCAAGGTTAAATCAAGAACAAGATCAACAGTTGATTCTACCGAGGTTGGGGCTGAATCGTTTGGCTCGAAGCCATTGGCTGTCAAGAAGATGGTTGAATCATCGACTGAGAATATGATGGATTGCGTCTCCGAAAACGGTGCTTCGGATTCTATTGAAAAGCGTGCTTTGGAAACTGGAACTCTCCTGCATAAGTCTTATGGTAAGGATGAGGCACACTCTCCAGTTCATGAAAAAGTAGAAATGCTCATGACAGTATCCAGCGACAAGGAAGCAGATGACTTTAATCAATTTGCAGATGTTGAATCCAAGAGAAATGTCGATGGCCAAGTTCATCCTCCTCTTGCTAGAAAAGAAGTTGCAGTTATTTCTCCTGATCGGCACATACACTTGGGAGAGGCAGAACTAGAGTCTGGTTATTGCCAAGAGAAAAAGTTAGTTAAGTGTGATTGTGGCGTCCAAGTTAATTTTGAGGACTGTTCCTTTGAGTCTAATACTCAGGTTGCTATCTGTCACAAGTGCAAGTATTCTTCACAGCATGATGCTTCCAACGGAGGTGGTATTCGAGTTAATACTCTCACAGATGGAACTGCTGAAGCTTTTCCGGTTTCAGTAACTCCCTGCGAAGATGAAAATTTCCGGGGTGATGCAAATTCATTACCTAATTCCGGGAAGCCATCCACCTTGCAACGTCCAGAGCGCATTGTTAGAAAGCGTAAGTTTGGAAACATGGTGTATGAAGGAGATATGAATTGGGAGAATGAGCAAGGCTTTCTGGATTGTCAAAGTGACAAGTCCTTTAAAGGAAGCGACAAATGTAATTTCGCTCCATATATTTCCAAGGAAACTGAACTTGGTCGAGCAGCTGCGGTGACAGCTGGACTGAAAGCCCAGTCGGTAAGTCCAATTGAGAAGATTATACTCAAAGAGGTGTTGAAGCGCAAAGGTAGCCATCAGGAGTACCTAGTCTGCAGGTTAGTTTCCTTTTTCTTCGCTGTTGTGGGTTTTAGTACATGGTTCTGGTGTTCCTACTTCCTAGAATGTATTCTCTTAGATGAGAAAGGTGTACCTTAAGATGTCAATCTCATTTTTACCTTCTTCATTTGTAGGAAACCTTTAATACTTACTGTACTGTATTGTTTGACACGCCTAATAATGAGATTCACGGATTTCCAAGTTGTTTTTTTTGTCCTCGGAACAATTTTGTTATTCTAACTTTATAGTTATTGTGTTTCATTTTGACCTCTTGAAGACTTTCTTAACTTCTTCTTTGTTTTTTTCATTTAAGAACTGATATCGGTTGTGCTACAGGAATTCTATCTTAGGTCTGTGGAGTAAAAATGTCAGGCGAATCTTACCTGTCACTGAGTGTGGTGTTGCCAGTGGCCCTTCTGAGAGTGAATTGCCTTCAGCTTCACTTATCAGAGAGGTCTATAAGTTTCTTGATCAGAGAGTAAGTCTGTGCTGTTGCATTTTTTGGGGATAAATTCTCCTATTAATTCTCCGTGCTTGATTTTTGTTTTTAATTTGTATGCACTACTGAAAAGAGAATGAGTGCTGGTTTCTTATAGTTCGCATGTGATGGTGTTTTTTTTACAGGGTTATATAAATGCTGGGATTTCATCTGTGAGGGGGAAGGGGGGATCTTCAACTAATCAAGATGGTGATCTCTTCCTGGGGAAAAAGCTTGAAGAAAGTTCTATGGCTTCTATTGCAGATTTTGAAGACGGAGTTGCTTTTATCCTTGGTCAGGTCAAAGCCGTTGAATCGACTAGCGAGGCTAAGAAATGTGCTCTCCAAAATGATGAACCGGAAGTAGGATGTGCGACCTCAGCAATGGTGGGAACTACCAGCAAAACATGCGAAGCAAGTATTATTGACGATTGCAAACAATCTGTCAGCATACATGTGTTACCAGCGGATGCTACTGTCAAAAAGCACCCTGAAACAGTTTCAGTACCGAAGCCTGCTTTGTCTAGCACACTGTCCTCTGCAAATAGTAATCATACGAGAGGAAGGGACTATGTTCAATGTGAGGTTGAAGATGAGAAAAAAGTAATAGTTATTGGAGCGGGTCCTGCTGGATTAACAGCAGCACGTCATTTGCAGCGCCAAGGTTTTTCTGTCACTGTTCTTGAGGCAAGGAGTAGAGTAGGTGGTCGTGTATTTACAGACCGGTCGTCACTTTCAGTTCCTGTAGATCTGGGGGCTAGCATAATTACAGGCATTGAGGCTGATGTGCCATCTGAAAGAATGCCAGATTCTTCGGCATTGGTCTGTAACCAATTAGGTTTGGATTTGAGTGTGTTGCATGGATTCTGTCCTCTTTATGATACTGTAACAGGGAAAAAGGTTCCTCCAGAATTAGATGATGCTCTACAAGCAGAGTTCAACAGTCTGATTGATGATGTGGATTTGCTTGTTGAGGAAATAGGCAAGGAAAGAGCAAATAAAATGTCGCTTGAGGATGGTCTAGAATATGGCCTCCAGCGGCTGAGGATGCCTCATGACAAGGTGAACATTTAAAGATTTGGGCTTGGCAATTCAAATGATGCTTCCTTCTCAAAAACAGACATCAGTGGTACCTTTACGCATGATGGAAGCTTGAAAAATGACTTTTTGAATCCTTTGGAGCGAAGAGTAATGAATTGGCATTTTGCTCATACAGAATATGGTTGCGCTGCTGTCCTCAAGGAAGTTTCGCTTCCTAACTGGAATCAAGATGAGTTTTATGGCGGGTTTGGAGGGCCACATGCTATGATTAAGGGTGGTTATAGCAAAGTTGTTGAGTCGCTTGCAGAAGGACTTGACATTCGCTTGAACAAATTAGTTTCTGAGGTATCCTATGCCTCTGAAGTATCTGCGTTGCATAACAGCAAGCATAAAGTCAAAGTTAGTACATCAAATGGCTGTGAGTATCTCGGAGATGCTGTTTTGGTAACCGTTCCTCTTGGGTGCTTGAAAGCAGAAACCATTAAGTTTTCACCTCCCTTGCCCGACTGGAAATATTCATCAATCAAACAACTTGGTTTTGGAGTTCTAAATAAAGTTGTGTTGGAGTTCTCAGAGGTATTTTGGGATGATAGCCTGGATTATTTTGGGGCAACTGCTGAGGAAACAGATCAAAGAGGTGAGTGCTTTATGTTTTGGAATGTAAAAAAAACTGTTGGTGCTCCTGTTCTGATAGCTTTGGTGGTTGGGAAGGCTGCTTTTGAATCTAAAGACAAGAGTAAGTCTGAGCATGTGAACCATGCAATGATGGTTCTTCGTAAGCTTTTTGGTGGGGATCTTGTGCCTGATCCTGTTGCTTCGGTAGTTACTGACTGGGGCACTGATCCTTACAGTTATGGTGCCTACTCATATGTTGCTATTGGTGCTTCTGGTGAAGATTATGATGTACTGGGAAGGCCTGTTCAGAATTGTTTGTTTTTTGCTGGTGAGGCAACATGCAAAGATCATCCTGACACTGTTGGTGGTGCAATGATGACTGGAGTCCGAGAAGCTGTGCGTATAATTGATATATTTAGAAGTGGAAATGATTACACAGCCGAAATAGAAATACTAGAAAAGGCGCAGAGGAAATCTGTATCTGTAAGGGATGAAGTCAGCGACCTAATAAAGAGTCTTGAAGTTGTTGAGCTGTCTAATGTGTTGGCCAGGCAATCATTGCTTCGGAATATGTTCTTCTCTGCCAAAACAACTGTTGGGCGTTTGCATTTAGCCAAGGAGTTGCTTAACCTACCTGGTGAAACCTTGAAATCCTTTGCAGGCACAAAAGAAGGGCTTGCAGTGCTGAACTCTTGGATCCTGGTAAGCTTGGTTTGCTAGTTTCTTTACCAAAGCAAATAGTACAACTTTCCTTTGCTTTTATGTTTGCTCCATGAATTTTTATTGGTTTTTCTACATATTCTTGCTTATTTATATTTCTCTATCAGGATTCGATGGGTAAGAATGGAACCCAGCTTTTACGTCACTGTGTACATATTCTTGTTCGAGTTACGAGTGATCTCTTTGCCGTGAGGCTCTCAGGTATTGGTTATTTTCTTCCAAGTGCACTTTCTGTCCCAAACCTCAATCACATGCAATTGGTTCTGTCTTAAGATTCAATATCACGTGCAATCAGCTTTGTCATTTTAGCCCTGTTATTAATTTTAAGTTCTCTAAGTTGCTTACTTTCCACTTGCTGATGCAGGCATTGGGAAGACTGTGAAAGAAAAGGTTTGTGCACACACGAGCCGTGATATCCGTGCCATTGCAAGTCAGCTTGTTAATGTGTGGCTGGAACTATACCGGAAAGAAAAAGCTAATAGTGAAATGAAATCATTGAGACAAACAAATACTACTAATATCTCTAGAATAAGAAGAAAACTGAATAGCGAGGATACAGACAGTAAAGGAAAGCTGAGTAATGGCAACGATGTGAAAACAGATGGAGAGCTTGAGGTCAACCAGCTACCTATGTCAGAGGAAGAAAAGGCTGTATTTGCCGCAGCTGAGGCTGCTCGTGCAGCAGCTGAAGCAGCTGCAAAGGCAAGCTTTTCCTATCTTCATATTAGTGAAATTCATTGATGGATGCTTGCTGAATGTGTTTATTTTCTCGGAGGACTGGAATGTGTTGTTCCTCCAAAATCAACTCCTTCTTTATTTGTTTATTAACAAATAAATTATATGTTCTGGTCTTGCAGGCATTTTCTGAGGCCTATAACAGTACTTCATTGCAGCTTCCTAAGATTCCCTCGTTTCATAAATTTGCCAGGCGAGAACAGTATGCAAAGATGGACGAATCTGATTTCAGGAAAAAGTTTCCCGGCAATGTCTTAGGAAGACAAGATTGTGTGTCAGAGATAGACTCTAGGAACTGCAAAGTTCGGGACTGGTATGATTTTCCTGCCTCCTGTCTTGACCTTGACAGTTCAAGGTTTCCAGTCGATATCTGCTCTCAGCGTAGCCATTCGAATGAGGTTGTATCTCATTCAAAGTTCAGTGAATGTTCTGGAGAAAGTGGGGCTGCGGATACCAGTATTTTTACTGGGGCATGGGTTGATACTGCTGGTAGTAGCGATGGTGTCAAGGATTATAATGCTATAGATAGATGGCAATCTCAAGCTGCTGCTGCTGATCCTGAATTTTTCAATTGCGCCTTGCATATTAAGGGTGAAGAAGATTCGATTGCATGTTCGACAGGCCCTCCTAGTTGGAAGCATGACCAACGAGCGAATGAATGTTCTATGTCACAGGTTACAGTGAATAAAGAGCCACATAAAAGTCATAAAAGTCATATCCGGGGGGCAGATCGTTTGAAACAGGGGATTGTAGATTTTGTTGCATCGTTGCTTATGGCCCCATATAGAGCAAAGAAAATTGATAGAGATGTATACAAGTCAATAATGAAGAAGACAGCAACAAAGGTCCGTGACTTTGTGGTTTTCCACTCTTCAAAATTCTTCAGTTAGTATATTGCAATTCTTGTTTCTATCTGAAGTTAGAAAAAGACTCTGCTGAAACTCTTGGGTTTTATCAGGTAATGCAACAGACAACAGACATGGAGAAAGCCATGGCTGTTCCACAATTCCTCGACTCAAAGCGGAAAAACAAGGTTTGTTAAAGCTTCAGAAGTTTCAGAGTTATCCTCTTGCCAATTCTTGTCTTTAAGTTTCCCGTTTGAGTATCCCTCTCTCTAGTGTAGAGGGAAGTGTCGATTATTCTTGTGAGGAATAATCTTGGTCACTGGCTCTCATAGTAAATATCACTAAATAGTTGCATCTTCTTTAGAGAAGTTTCTAATTGATTCTCATTGCATTTGATTAATGTTTATGCAGATTCGGGACTTTGTGGACAAACAAGTTGACAAGTACATGGCGATAGCTCAAGTTCCAAAACCTTGATGGCCATTGGGATCTATAGTATTGGCCAATGGTACTTTAGTTGGTAGCTGCTGTGATGGCAAAGCCCCTTCGCATACACCACATTGCTCATTTATCAGGAAGCTTATCTCAAAGAGGCAGATGGACTGATGTAGCAGAGAGTTTTTCCATGATATTTTCTCGTTGTGGCCGGGACAAGTTTTTTGGCATAACCTGATATGATGAAGAACTTGGTCTTGCTGTATTGCAAGGTATGAGTGAAGCATCTTCTCTCCTCTACCTGGGGGGCAATGTTCTGAGGACTTTCTGATCAAGGTTGTACATCAAGTGGAAGTGTTTTTCATTAGTTATCTCCTCAGATGATACATATTTTCAACCCAGGCTGATTGTTTTTAGTATTGTATAGAGCTCGAGATTTAGTGTTAACCCCCATTAGTCAATATTCTTCCTTTAGGTATCTGATGAATACATTTCTTGAAATTCATATTATCATTTCCGGAACCCAAGAGCAAAGCTTTTCACTTTATAGTGTCTATGATAATATAGCTCGAGTCAAAGATACCATTGCGATGTTATGTTCTGATTTGCCTATTCTAGCAGCCATACTTTGGTAAGTTCTTTCCCTATCTTTGCAAAGGGGAAATCTGCAATACCACAGTGGCAGGTGTATCACTCTCACGCTTACAGGTAAAGATGGACCGTCAAAAAAATTTGGATTGGTTCAGCTCCCAAGCATTTCAGTATTGTGATCTTCTTCTGGTGTCTTTAGGCTCACAAGCAGTTTGTGGAAGAGGCACTGCAACGAGGCAGGTTATTTGCTTTGCGTGTGTTTTGTCTGCATATTTTAGACCCAATGGCTTTGTTATTAATGTGGGTGAAAGTTTGGTGTTGGCTTTTGCAGGTGAGGAAGCGTAGATGCGTTGGTTCAAGAAGAGCTCTGCTTGTTGACGGAAGGTACATATTTGCTTACCATTTTTATAAATTGCATTCACATTTGATATGCTGGATTCATATAATCAATTCAGTTGCCACTGAGTTTGACCTTAGTGTTTGCTATTTACACACTAGTAAGTAGTCTCTGAATGTTATTCATGGGCCATTTATTGACCTAAATTCCAGCTGTAAGCGACGTGATTTATAATCTGTTATTACGCTATTGTATAAATGCAGAGTTGATTGAGTTGGCAGTGGTAGAGGCTAAAGCAGAGCGATCACGCATCCCTCTATGTGTTCAAAATTTTGAAGGTCAATTTCACGACTGTGATGCACTTAATCGGTTATTAGAGTTATTGTTTCTATCGCTAGTCACGTAATGGAAAAACAAAGTACCTTGTTTTACATAACAATCGTTCATCTCTGTATTGGTTTTGGAAGTGACCGAAGTTGCGTTCTAAATAAAGTTGTGTTGGAGCTCTTTAAATAGATGAGGCCAACTTCCAGCTTACGGCTTTGCAAGGACCGTCACCTTCTTCATATTAAGTGTCTTCTGAGCCAAATCCTTAACCTTTTATCGTCTGCTATCTCAAAATTCATTTATGTTAGTTAATTTTTCTCCACTTTGCAAGAAGTAAGAAGTAACATCATCATCTTTACATTTATGATTTTTGCTTAAAGCAAATGAAAGGCGTTACTGAAACTCTAAAGCGTTAAAAGTTGGGGTTTTGGATTTCATTCAGTTTATTTTATCTGACTCTTTTTTTTTTACCTCCAAAATCATGTCTGTGACAAATTGTTCTGAAACAAACTTTTGCGTCTTGCACTTTCGGTTGTCTGCAGATACAGCAATTGGCATCCACACACTTGCATAATCATCACTCATGGGTAATGCAAGTTGAGGAAACAAAAAAGATAGCCTTTGAACAAAGTTTGAAGATATATAATAAGTTTAGCAGAGGAGAGCATCGAGGTTTCGTTTGCCCTCAGGACCCTTGGAGTACCAGGAAGAAACATATTGGCCATACACAACTTCCTTGTAAGACGGTTTGGAGTGTTGGTTAATAAGGTGAGAAGCCGGTGCTATCCTCGCAGTCTTGGATGGATCATGAAACGTAGCAACCGATAACCGTGCCCGATTCGCATTAGTTATGGCTCTATGTTGAGCACTTTTGTATATGCCATTGGTTATAATCTGCACAACGAGGAGAAAGGAAGCATTTTCAGAGCTTCTTCTTATATCTTTGATTAGTCTATATGACTTCGAAATGGAATTACAGAAAACCTCTGTTTGATCGGCTATAAGAACGAGAATGCCATGAGAGATGGGAGGAACAGTGAGCCATTGGGAATCCTTGTAAAGCTGAAGGCCTCCAACATCATCTTGAATCAAGAGAGTAATGGCACCCATGTCTGAGTGGGATTGGAGTCCAAGAGTGAGCTCAGGCTGAGGGCAAGGAGGGTAATAGCTCATTGTGATGTTCTGATAGATTTCACCAACAGCTTCCTCTATGGATGAACAAGGAAGGCTCAGGCTCTCTGAGATTAGCCCCAAAAGCTTCTGAGCCAGTTTCTTCATCTCATTACCATATTCTTCCACTACTTCTCTAAGCCCATCAATCAATGAGAGCATTCAGGAATATATAGAGAAAGAGATAGATTTTGTCGTTGTTAAGAGGATCAAAGTAAAGAGGAACCTGTAGTCAGCAGGATGAAGCGGCCAACGAGAAGGGTTGCGGCTGTCTCTTATACACATCTAGATGTGTATAAGAGACAGGGTTTATCCAGTCCAAAACGACGTCGTCCTCGGCGCCGAGCAGCATGCGGCTGCCATAACCCTCGGATGCGGCGGAGCTGGAGTCGCAGGCGTAGCGGAGCTTCTCTTCCATTGGACAGTCCTGGAAGAAGGAGAGGCCTAAAGCTCTCATCCGATCGAGGAGATGGATGGGAACGCCATGGTTGACCACGTGGAAGGCTCCCCAGTTGCGGCAAGCGTCACCGATGGCTTCCCTCGCGGAATCGGAGGTGGAGAGGTCGACGGCTGGGATTGGAGCTGCATCGCCGGCGTGGTGGAGATTAGGTCGAGCATCCGGTGGCTGAATGTATTGGGAAGGGACTTCAGGTAAGCCGCCTTTGGCAACTGCTTCCACTCTCGACGGTGTTTCCATGGAGATGCAGAGCACAGATGATCTGATCTTTCTTTTGGGATTCCACTACAACAAGAAGATCAGAGACGCAGAAGAAAGTCGCTATGACGATTATTACCAGTTTTTCTTAGGGAAAATTGCAAAAAGAACCCTCAAACTATCAATGTTTTGCAAATTTAGCATCCACCTACAAAAATTGCAAGAGTTTCTTCAACCTTTTTTCGCAATTATTTCGATGCCTTGTGTTTGTTTTTCTGAATTAAAGAGTATATCTGATGGGTGGTGTTTTGTGTTTAGTTTTCAACAATTTTTTTAACACGCTTGAACAGATTTGCTTATCATTATTCTATAGTGACAAATTTTAAACTCCAAACATTAATACAAAAACGAAAGAAGAAATTACAAAGGCAGTTAAACAAAGCCAAATAGTGGAACGAAAAAAAAAAGCACAAACTCGTAGCAAAAATTACAAAGGATTACTCTAAAGTTCGGACAAGATAGCAGGGATGTAATGGGAGAGCTCTGCGGTGAGAGACTGAAATCCATTGACGAGCTGAGTATGAAACTCCTGGTCTTCTTCTCCGATTAATCTGAAGTGAACCCTTATGGCTCGCTTACAAACCGCCATGAATTCAAGAAGTGCCGCGATAAGCTGCTGCAGTTCCTGTGAACGCAGTCTCGTCGCAGGCTCACCTGATAAGAAAGCTGTGCACACGCTCAACACCCCACTGTTAACCTGCATGTTTTCCATGGAAGGATGTGAGCATTTCTACGTTTTTTTACAAACACAAATAACAGATTTTGGGGAAGAATAAGAAGAACAAATCACCCACCTGCACTGCAACACTTCCTTGAAGAATCCTCTGCAGACTCTGAAGCCGTGGTAGGTGATCCCCATCCGAGCTACGAGGCTCCTCTAGCTCGTTTCTCAGAGCGGTTGTTCGGGTTTCGATCATTCCGATTGCGTTCTCCACTGGCGAGAATTCAAGGGATTCAGACTTGGTAACCAGCAGCCTGTTCACAAGGGCCGGGAATGAACCCTCCGTCTGCAGCACTGTTCGTCTCTTCCACTGATCTTCTAACCCACCTTGCGTCTCACCGTTTTTTGTAAACGGTGTATCAAACAAGAACCGATCGAAGACTCTTGCTCGAACACTTCCAGTAGAAAGAGAAAATATTCTCTCTCTTCTGCTCCCAAGATCCTCATCTTCCATGACTGCATCAACAGCCGTAATTTGCAGGTAGCACGCTCCTGCCTGCAATTCGTCTGCCTTCACTTGTCTCGAATCTGGAATAATGTGCAATATATGGTTGCTGTCCATCCTTGATTCGTATATATGGCTCAGCTTTTCCATTATATCCCCTAGCCGCACATCTCTTGGTTCACGGTACACATATTCTTTCCTGTCCAACTTCCCAAACTTTTCCCCGTAGAATCCCACCCGGTAATACGTAGCATCAATAAATGGGATCGGGTTTGATTCTTGGTCAAGAATGGACTCGTATATATTAGTAAGCAGCGTGTGACACTTAGCCAACTGCCCATAAGCCTTCCTGCTCTTGTAAACTGGGATAACAAGTTCCAAAATGCTTGCACAGAAATGGTAGAGCTCAGCTTGAGAGAAAAGCTTATTAGCAAGCTGTAGATACTTTACGGCAGAGTCAACTGTTAGCTTTGAAGCACCATAACCCTCGACTTCAGCTGCAGATGCCTCTGTCGTAAACTCGCCACTTACCATGGGGCAAATTTTATGCAAGGCAGACACGTGATCCTTGCTCCACACACCATCATTTCTAGCCACCAAGGCCTACAAGGCAAAAACCACAGCATTCACATAAGTTTTTACCTGTATGAAGACTGCAGCTTAAAAGCCAATCAGACTGCAGAGATGATCCACAGCGCGTCTAAAATATCACATACACATACCAGATTTAAAAGAAATTATTACCTGCATTATCACACCTGCAACCGCCACAGCACACTGTGCAGCTTCAGCCCAGGACTGCATTTCCTGGTGGGAATCACATAGATGCAGCAACCACATGATGTGAAGATCTGGAACAGGAGCAAATGCCATTCCAAGTTTATAGAAGCTCTCTGCTGCAGCGTATCGATCCATCGCCATCACAGATCCCTGTAATAACAGAATTTTGACGTTCAAAAAGGAAAGAATGACTTGCAAGGTAGTTGAATCTAATAGTTTTTTTTCACTCATATTAGGAATGAGACCATACGATCATGGAAAGAAATCCAGATATACTCAGACAGTCAGACACACTAAAAGTTTCATCAGCGTCAAATTTCTATTTCCACACACAGGGAGGAGTCCTATGTTATCTTATATACCTATCAGTTCCATGAACACAGTAAAAATACTAAAAATGGGTGTCGATGGGGAGGATTTTGAGGGTAAAAGACATGACGCATCCACCATATAACAAGGCAAGGACCAGTTTAGCAATCAAGTGTTCTAATACAGGTGACAAGACGAGCAGAAGACATTTCTCTTCCATCACTGACAAAAGAAAGGACGTTTTAAAAAAATGCCAAGTTGATTATAAACCATACCAAAAGGGCATGCCCGAGGCTCGCATCAAGAGCAAGAACAAGGCTGTCAGAAAGATGTTTCACTTCAACCCAAGACCAGCGGTTTTCTGTAAATTTTTCGGGAACTATCAGCAGAGTATCATCAGGAAGACCACACTCCCTCAGCAAAGTGACACTCTTAGCTTCATCAGCCATTTCGCTTAATGACTGTTGAAGCCGCCTTGCCTCTCCACTCTCTTCCAATGTATTATCTGATTTCATATGAGTCACTTGGACATCCGACATGAGTTCTGACAGCGTAATGGTCAGCAAAGCCCTCAGCCTAGCAGTCTGCATAAAATATAGCGAGCTCTGCAAGAACAAAGCAATTGAACTCATGCCTGATAACAAGAAACATAGAAGTATTTATATGAATCTAAATGTCTCACCTTGACTAGTATTTGAAGACCAATAACAGCCCTTTTCCTGACACTGTCATTGCGGTAAACAGCAAGCCGAAGAAGATGGAAGGCTATCTGTTTTAAGAAGCGATCATTTTCCCTGGCCATCAGTGTAGCCCCATGAAGATCAAAGATTCTGTTGAAAATTGGAAAGAAGGCTTTCCAGAAGGCTAATGACTGGTTTCGGGAGAAGAAACTGGTCAATATTGTAGTAATGCAGTCCAATTTGCCATAGTCCGTAGCAATGTTGTGAGAGGCTGCCATTGATGAAAATTTTTCAGTGATCTCCAAAACCTGGAGGCTGACAGTGGCACTTACATTCTCTTCCCAAAGTTCCTGGTCAGTGTGAATGCAATTAGTAGAATAGCTCATTTACGACTGTGCCAGCAAAAATGATGAGTAATATTAAGGAGAAGGCATGAAGTCAACATAAAAATATACCAGTTTTTGCCTCAAAATAGGGTGCAGCGATTCTCTAAGAGCCTGGGCTGACGCTCCAATCCGCGAAGATTGTGCTTGAGCTAAAGCTTCTCTTAGAGAATAAGGTTGGCTAGGAGAGGCTAACTGAGAATTAACTCTCTGCCACAGGTACCCATTATCAGGTGTTCCCTCTAGCTGCAGTAAAATGTCAGAAGACTTTAGAGCCTTCCCTATGTTTAACTTAAAATAAGAAAAAGCAAAGGACTTTCTAACTTAGTTTTGAGAAGTCCATTAAAAGAAAGCAACAAAGTTAGGGAACTCTAGGTCAACTGGTACGTGTTTACCAAAAAATAGAAGAGAAGAACGAACACACAGAATAAATTCAGCAACTCACCCTGACTTCTTGGCGGGAAGCCTCTGACAGATAATTGTTGATAGCAGGAGAAAGTCTCTCGGAGTACTTTGGTGATCCAGCTCCTTCACTAACAGGACCACGAGAATTGTTGCCCCCGAGGATGCTGTCAGCAGCTTTCTTGTGCTGAAATTTTTATTAATTCACGATTATCGAATCACCATAGGAGTCATACATTATGTGGATTACAACTACAAATATTTGTGGGTAACAAAGTAAAATCTAAGTTCTAATAGACTGTAAGCAGTCCCCATATCATTCTACCACATCCACACAACTAGATGAAATCAAAATTTCTCCAACGAAGACAAAAATGCAGAGCATGATAGATAACTTTATTAGACACCCAAGACCACCAATATCCACATTTCTATGGATAACAATTTCCTTTGGCTTCCCTTAACAGTGAGTTAAACAAAAGAGTAGAGCCTTTTCTCAAGTTTTAAGAAATAGTTGTGGAAAGGAACCTCAAAAAGTATTAGGCATTCTTCCATGAGTTTGAAATACAATCTTGTACGAGCAATGCTCTGCTGCCATGCCTTGACAAGTGATGTGTCATCCAGATTACGAACAATTTGCAACACACCAATTAAAACCTCACGCTTTTCAGTAGCATTTAGGTTATAAAAAACAGGCATTTCATCCAAAATCTGCAAAAGGAAGAATACAAAACATAAAATGTCAGGCGAATACATCAGCTGACCTCAGCTATAATTGAATTGACATAGCAATCAATCAAAAGGTTGTTATGGCCACACCATTTAATTCATTTAAATATATTTCTTATTTTCCGGTCATAAGTGCTTATGATGATAATTGATCTGAGTACAAGCTTCTGGGCTACCTTTTAACCATGGAAAACAACCAATGATCACGAAACTTTTCAAAGCAGAAGAGGACTAAAGAAAATTTTGTTGACTACCTAAATGAAAGAATTTATGCATGATTATTTTCAAGCCACCATGACATACCTGCCCGACAAACGGAAAATATAGTTGTGCAATATACAGCTTATCTTCGGCTTTCTGGTACCGAGCATCAAACTCATGCTTGCATAAGAGGATCACTAAAATTCTTGCACCCTGCAAGGATACCAAAAAAGGAATACGATTTACAATGTAAAATTCTTACATGATATGTATCTCATATGTACAAACACTTAGAACCAAAAATACCTTTGCCCGCAGAGGCAGCTCATCATGATCCAGGGAGAGAAATAGCTCCTGTATTAAGATGGATGATAGATAGTTCCTAGAGCATACAAATAAAGTTAGCTGAGGAAATTTCTTTTGTCCCCTCAAGAGTAAGTAAAGATGCCCACACACATATAAGAAGATGAGAAAATCTGTAGGTTCAGTTGAGTATTCTCTATTCTGCATCATTTCAAGAGTTCCTGTGCTTACTGCAGAAGTGCCTCTTTATATTCGATTTCTGTAACTTTTATGTCCTCAAGTGTGCTAATACTTAAAACTATTTCAAGCAATAAAGTGCCAATGTTTGAAAATGTCAAATTGAATAAACATGTAATGAAGTTTCTAGGGGAGAGTACCTGTCTGATGGGTCTCTGCCAGGCATTTCTACAAAAAGATCATGATCAGAGATAATTTGCAAAAACGTGAGCTTGCACTCGTGTAGGACAGATTGACAAACACCAGAAAACTTGTCCATGTACAACGATACCTGTTGAGTGCGAGAAGGACACTTAAATTTTATCACTATCAAAAGTAATTGAAAACTGATAGCAAAGATATGGCCGAGAAATCAGTTGAAAGATAAGCTGCATAATGTTTTTGAATTGAAGATTTTTTTCATAAACAATTTTAACATACAATTTCCAGAACTGAAAACCATACACATGCACATGATTGATCAATTCGCTGGTAGTAACAGCAACCAGTAAAAAACCATTTATCAGATCAAAAAGAAACTCTTCTGAGAGAACAACGCATGAAACCATGCTCATGCTTGAACTCAACCAAAATATAAAATCAGCAGGAGACTTCCAGAAAAACTCGGACTAATGCAACCGTTGCTGCCATGTATGATAGTTTGAACAAAAACATACCAGTTCATAGACCTGGCAGGGCTCAATGATATATAATAGATCATAACAGAAGAAGGCCAAACTGCTGTTCAGACGTTTCGCTAAGCTTAAACCCTTTTTACAACGTTCATGTACTTCAGTTAAGAGACAATCAAACAATTGCATGATACATCGAAAAACACTTTCTTTGAGCTGCATGGGTGGAAAATCCTCGCCTATGATAGAGAGAAGAAAAAATGAGCATGTTACTCGGTAACCTTAAAATATCTGAATCACACCGAACTAGTTAACGGCACAAGGGGAGGGCAAGATAGCCTGTAATTGCTGTGAGGCCACAACATAATTTATTAAAATAACCTCTAAATAAGCATACTACATTGCAGTATGATAAGTGGTCATTACAGGAACTTATTTTTTAGTACTTCAAGCAAGTATCGGCTGCTCATAAAATATATATTTTCTAGTTTGTTCTTGTAGGATCACTTCACCAATAGCGACACTTCAGGAGGCATTCAGGTTTAGAAAGCAAACAATCTGAAACCAAGGGTAGCTTTTACGTTTTTTTCTTTTATGTTGACATAAATATGCGTTATTTTAGTGCAAATAACGCATATTGAAAAAAACTGCATAACTAAATTGTTCCAAAAAAAACAAGTTACTTGAGTTCTTGGTTTTTGAGTTCTAGACAATCAACCAAATTACAGGTCATAAGGTTCTTCGTGAATTTAGTTGTGCAGTTTTTTCATTATTAGTGGGAGAGGCTAACTCCTAAACGGCGTTGCATGACGACAACTTAACAACGAAAATTCTATGGAAAAGAGAAAACTGGATACTCCAAAAGTACCTGAAGGTAGATTATGATCAAAAAGACGTGCCTGCTCCAATGCCATTGATTTAACAATCAACTCCAGGAAAAACCATGCCATTGATAAAACATCGTCATATACAGGTCCAACCCGGTAACCTTTAGCCTGTACAGCCAGTCATAGTCTTCATCAACCAACAAATAAATAAAATAAGAAAATTCTCAGCAGATAGCTGCACGAATAGGTAACATGGAGATATGCTCTATTAACTTTGGGGTGAATGATAAGTCTAAGGAAATGTACAGCACAATAGAACAAAGGTAAGCTAGTAGTTTCATCGAGATGTGTGCACTTTATACCTTGCTTCTAGCTAAACTTCCCCACACAGTTGATAATCCAGGATAAACCGGTGGTTGATTGCCTCCAAAATCATCGAAAGAATAATCAACATAGGTGACCAGGAAACGATTTCGGTCAGCATCATCAAACGACACCTGCTGCACCCTATAAAACCAAATTGAAAGATCTAGTAAGAACAAGGACGTCACTAACTTGTATTTTTATACACATGCTTACAAAACGAGAAGAATGGTACAGAACACATAAAATCAAACTGAGCACTTAATACATGATAATCGATGAGGGTACAATAAAAGGAAACATGCTTGTTGTACATTTACCGTGTCTAGTCATACACATTATTTGCAACTCTAGTGACAGTTGACCATCCAAGTTTTAAGACCAATGACATCGTGACATAACATTCTTTGGTCATTTAGCTAAACCCTAAACCCTGGTTATATAAAATGTTCTATATAATGGTTTTCTTTAATTTAAATTGGGAAAATATTATATGATCCAACTAGACAAGTCCTTTTACAAATTTACTCGTATCAAACCCAGTTGCACTAAACACAGGAAATTGCATACCGAGTTAAGATATCCACCATGGCTCTGAATGCTGCGACCTGAAGCAAGTACAGGAAGGCAAATACTTTAGTGGTAAATGATGTACAAAAAGTCACGTGGACAGAAATAAGATCTACCAATGCTTATATCAAAGTTTTATGCTAAAGGAACCATAAGATTTGACAAACCTGAAGAGTTTCTCCACCACTGCCAATAAGATGAAGGAGCATGTTAAGAATTGGGTAAAGAAACTGAAGCAGGGCAGTGGAGTCAACGTGCTTCAAACTGTTTATTGCCTTGAGAGAAAGATAAAGAGCATGTTATTATACCAGTTAAAAAACAAAAATTAAATGAGACAGTTAATATGACTACCTGCAACAGTTCTGAACCCCAGGGAGGGCTTGTTCGGAGGGTATGTCTATCATACTCTAGACAAAAATCCCTGACACGTTCATTGGTGGGATAAAGCGATGAACAAAGTCTCAGTCGCAACTTAAAAATATTCTTGCCATCTTCCAAATAATCCAACCTCTCCTGTGATTGTCAGCGACAGTATCATCGTCCACATTATGTTTGAAATAGTGTTGTGTTGATCAATATATAAGAATTCTATTACACAATTCCTAGTGTCATTAAAAATAATAAAAGGACACCTAAAGTAGAATTATCTCACTAGTTATACCAAGGTTGAGAACTAGAATTGATTAACACGTTCACCTACCATACCACTATCACTAGACTACACCAAATTACACACAATGTGGTGGCAGAGTATACCTTTGTTGATATCTTAAAGGTTTGTTGTGCTTAAGGTGACAACGCCCTCAATCAGTCATCAGCTATAGACCCTTCTTAACAGTCTAGCCTTTTTGTTCTTATCTTTCTTTCATCTATGAACAATTTTCATAAAGTCCCTTTCCCAATTTTTGAGTCTCAAACATTCATGTGGATTTGACCCATAATTACTAAGCTAAACACGCAAAAATATATATATATCACTGATGATGCTTGCATATGATGACAGCATACCTTGGTGGTTTCTTGAAGATAGTGGGGAACCAGTTCTCTCATTACTGGTAGAGAAATATCAGAACGTGAGCTGCATATCAATAATCAAGATGTTGTTGTCAACAAGAAAAATTTGATTAAACCAAGGCATACACTTATCCCAGCTTCTTATTACTGAAACCTCAAACAGTCTAATCTAGTTGTTCAGATAACTTTGAAATAAATGATATACTCCATGTTCCAATTTCATTTTGGTTTGTATACTAGCACTTTTGCGCACACAGATGAAAAACGTGTCCACTAACAAACTAATGATAACGAAACCTAAAAGAGAAGCCTTCTTTTAGCAGTACATAAGAAAATTTAGTGACCATATGGGTAGGCCAATATCATATACATACTGGATATAGGTCGATAATGGAAGTGATGCATATCCAACAACTACCTGAAACAAAAAAAAAGATAATCAGTAATTAGAGACCAGATTCATCAAAGAGAAACAAGCACAGAACTCTATGTAAATCTTACTGGTCTTGGGGCTTCAAGCTTTGTCTGGAGATCAACATGAAAAAAAGTGAATAGCAGATGATGTGATGGCGTCCATGTGGCAGGAAGAGACACCTTGATTTCATCATGGTAACTAGCAGCTCTGGCTCCAACAGCAACTTGTGTATGAGCCCACTTCTGGAGTGACACACCAGGCTCTCTTGGATAGATTGCCTAGCCGAATCAAAAGTAAGAAAAAAAATAAAGACTCGAGAAAAGGGCATGATCATTTCCAGGACTGGTGATGATCAAAATAATTACCTCTAGTGGTTGTTTTCGGACATCTGCATCATCCTTTCTCAATTCTACTCGGATAAAGGGATTCCTCTTCCGACTCAAAGTAACAGCTACAGGATACACATAAAGGCAATGGAAGAGATGTAGAAAAGGCTCGTTTCTTGTCGTAGAGCAGAAATCAAAAGCCTGGAACCAGAAGATGAATAATCAGATCAAGTTGCAGGAAAGTTATAACCAAGGACTAGAGTCAGTTTTCCAGCTTCATAACTAGAGTTAGAATATAGAATAATCTATGTTTTACTTTTATCCTCTTTAAACCAAAATCGTATATGAAGAGAGTCCCTAATTTCTGGGTTCAGTCAAGAAACAAGTAGTTAGGAAACCCCACCAAGATGTAACTAGCTCCAAAGTAGAATGATGGTCAAGGATGACTATCAGGAGGAGAAAACAGGTTGATGAAAAGAGATGAAAGCTAAAGAAGAAAAAACACTTTAAGCAGTAGATCAAGGAATCAGTAGAAAGAATGATAAAGCCGATACACTTACATAAGAACAATTGTCCAGATTTCCACTTGAGCTTGTTAGGTTTCTTGAGACATCCTTTGCGTCCTCTGTATTCCACTTGGAATCGTTACTACGGGGTCCACCAGAACCAGAACTGGGACACTTCATAAGTGTCAGGTCACTGAGGCGGTCAGTCGGATCAAGAGAGTCATTTATGATACTTCCATTCTCAGATAGATCTTCAAAGTCTCCATGTCCATTCCGATGTTTCTCAATTTCCAGTCTTAGAACCCCTTTAACAGGTTTATGAACCTTCCGTTTAGGGTCCTGTAAAAACCAAAGAATAAATTATTAGACAATTTAGACAGACGTACTAGGATGATCAGATTGAACGAAATCTAGGAAATAAAAATGGAAACTATTTTACACCATATCTAGTTCAAAGCAATGTAAATACAATCATAAAGAACATGATAAAACTATGACTTAAAAACTGTGTTGGCTGTGAAAATATGATAAAACTATGACTTAAAAACTGTGTTGGCTGTGAAAATTAAACATCCTACCTGAATTGACTCCTCAGAATAGTTCTCCTTCACTTTGTTTAAATTAGATATTTCAACGACGACAGAACTTCCACCTGAATAACCTTGCTTTCCATCTGATGTGATCTTTGCAATGGGTTCAAAACCACCTTCATGGGAACTTGAAGCAGTCATACTGGGAGCAAGAGGACTGCTAGGGGAAGCAGATTCACCATTGTTTGTGGTGATATTATTATCAAAAAGCGGAACAACTGCCCAGGCAAAAGTCTCTCGGTAAGGCATAATGCGGGACCAGACCTGCAACTTTTGCTTTTCCCTTTCAGTTAAGTGCACCTGATTCGCAAATGGCCAAAAAACTGAGTTACTACAAACAGGATACTTACTAGTTGTGATATAAAGATCCAGCTAGAGACAGTAAGGGCAATTCCAGGATTAAGGCAATTACAGGTTCTTTACGGGAATAGACAGATGTTGTAACGCCTCCCTCCTCTGTTGCTGTTTTTTCTAATTGAATCAGCAAGCAAACTGATGCTGATGGGGCATCTAGATAAAATACTCCACGGTTCTCAGATGAAAGTTTAGCCTGCAAGAAAATGTACAAGCGGGAGCAAGTTCGCAAAAACGGAGTCAGAAAAAACTCGAACCAACTTTATACAACTATAGAAAAGGGGACAGTTCCCTCAGTTCAGGGACTTACATCCTGCATTTCCGTTGGCAACATATGGAAATAAAAATCCTCAGAGAGTTTCTCCTTCCTCTCTTGATTGTACAATGAAATCGAGCCAAAAAATGGTTCTGCAGGGTTGAAGGGCGGAAAAAGAAAAGGAATTTAAAGAGGTTAAAAAGAACTAAAACTACAGGATATAGACAGTATTCCCCCAACAGTTAGTCAGAGTCTCCTCACCAACTAAGCCAGACTGAAAAGCTAGAGACAAAACTCTGACAGAGATCTTCAATCCACTGTGAAGGGATCAGAAGTATAAATTTTTTTTAATTAAATTATTTTTGTTTTTTTTAATTTTTTTTGTTTTTTTATAATAAACCTGGAATAGCTTGCTGCAGGAGTTTCTGGAGTTCTCTGGCCAACTATCATAGATCTTTCATTTTCCCAGTCAAAAGCCGGTTCATACGCAGGGAGGGGAGGTTGGCCAAAGTGCTGCAAACAAAAAACAAAAAAAAAGCATGCCATTTGAAAGTAAGAACAAAAAGAAGAAATAAGCAATATTGAAGAGTTGTGCAGGTCAAAAATGAGAAACCTTGGGGGATCCAGAATCAGAAAACGGCCTCCCGGAAATGCTGGCTACATCATCTTCCAACGTTTCACTCCTAGCACTAGCAAGACGGATTTCTGGAGAAAGCACAAAGGTAGTGAGAGTTGATTTTTTCAGCACAAACAAAAAAAAATTGACAAAGGCAAGCAAAACACATGCATCCCCCTACCAGTCTCAGTATCTGTGTCAGGTCCTTCAAAAATCTGACTATGGAAAGTTTCAGGCCGAGTGTTTTCATAGTGTCCGTATTTATTAATATCCTTGACCCATTCCGTTCCGTAGCACTGAACCAATTGGTTCAAATGCGGCCACTGTTCCAGATTTTCATCAAGCTTGTGACGGAGAAGAGAAACACAACATCAGGAAGTGACAGAAAATCAAAATAGAAAGAAAAAACGCAATTGCAGCAAAAAGAGGGGACATACCAAAGGATCGAGCTTAGGAAGAGCAACAGGCTGGCGAGGAATCTTGCGGAAGCGAAGGCCGAGGTTGTTGTTCTCCATAATTTTTCTGGTTTCGGAATCGGAGATCTATACAATGTCCGCTACTACAACATCTGAGCTACAACACTAAGAAGAAAATTGGGGCTTCGTTGTTGTTACTCTGAAAACCTAGAAACGGAAAAGCACATTTGGATTTGGTGTGTAGATCTGCGAGAGAGAGAGAGAAGGAGAGCTCAACGGTGAGTGGGAGGAATCTTTGGCTTTACGCAGAGGGGAAGAAGAGATCCGTGAGAGAGGAAGCAGTTGAGAAAAAGTGACAGATTATAATCATTCTCTATTTCTTCTCAAAGAGCAAGCAGAGTCGAGCTGGAGCCGGAGTCCAACCACAGTCCAACTCCACAGTCGTCTTTTTGCTTTTTTTTTTAATTTTTAAGAGTCAATCATTCCAACGACCAAGACGAAAACCAAAAACTTCTTCAGAATTGGAGTAAATAAAGCCCAAGTAACTCCATTTCTCTTCACATTATCTGTATCTCTACTAGAAAAATGGAATTATCGTATACAACAAAATAATTTACTTGTCGCAATTCATTTTAATATTTCTGCGGATTCATGTTGCATTCTCCTGAGATGTGTTCTTGATTCACATGCACATGAGCAATGCTCCCAAAACATTTTAGGGTGGTTTTATTCAACTTTTGGTTTCTGGAGTGTATATGTGCCTCTTCATCCCTGAGACTTTAATCAAAACAGACAGATTGTTCTAAACCTTGTTCTAAACCTTTTATCTCAGACGCAGATTCAGCTAAACCAAGTGCATACCGGATCATACCGACAACCATAGACTCACGGCAATAATGAAGAATCTCGAAAATTTTGGCAAAGCCAGAGTTTTGTTGAGGTTTAAGGACAAAAAAGAGGAAGATAACCGGTTCAGTTCAAATTTATATTTGAATTTTGTTTGTGAATACTGAATTTTTTAAAGGTTTGTTACTTTTGCAAATTGCTTAAAATTAAATCAGACCAGACAAGTTTTCAGATACAATAAGATTGGAGGAGTGAACGTAGAGGGTAAGAACCAAATATTAAACATAAAGTATACCATATAATCTCTTATGCCATGTAAAAAAGAATCAATTTGCATCAATCAAAATCCAAAATCACATCCCTCATCATTCAGATGGGTTGTCTGTCACTATAGTGTGAAACACAAAATTCGGAAACGTCTTCGTTATGTCTCTGCACAAACACAAACACAAACACAAACAAAAACACAAAAACTTGATTAGCCCCACCCGAAGAAGATAACAAAGAGATGTAGGAAGAGAGAGATTTGACTTACTTGAGATGTTGAAGGGTCATGTTATGTAGCAGAGAGGGATGGCGAGAAACAAGACTCTGCCACTCTTCCTTATCAATCTTCCCGTCCAGTTTACTATCAGCTTCTTCAAATGTCTACACCAATCAATTTTTTCTTTATATATATAACATGTCAAAGAATCACCATGAGAAGCCTAATCAATGTCAATGGAGATCAATCAACCCCACCTTGTCTATGATGCTCTCTATCACATCATCAGAAAGGTTCATCCCAGATTCTGCTAGAGTCGCCACCACCATTTGCTTCAACTTCTCACATCAACAGAGGATCAGAGAAACGAAAAAAAACGCAGACACATCTCTAAGAATAATGCCAACTGTATGATATACCTCGTCTCTCCCTATATACCCTTGCTGCTTCAGATCATACAGCTTGAAAGAAACTGAAGACGCAAAAAAGATCATATCAAAGAGCGTGACAAGGTTGGATATTAAAAGACAGAGACCAAATCTCTACCACTTACACTCAATCTTATCTTCCATTTGTGCCTTGGGGTGAAAAACTGAAATAGCACGGGCAAAGGCTTCAAAATCTAGAATCCCAGTACGCTTGGTATCAAACAAGTCAAACACCTGCAAAAGCTTGAATATGAGTTCACAACAAAGAAACCCAGATGTGGGCGTTACAAGTCATTTTACCCTATCAGCAAAAAGGCTTCTCTTTTTGTTCGTCTTGAATAGCACCAACTGAAATTGTTCCTGCAAAATTTGTAAGGATCCTAGTGAATGTACAGGACAAAGGAGGACGGAGATAGCACTAGTGACAATGGATTCTGGCATAGGCATACCTGGTCGATAAGCCCGTCTCTGCTGATGCTACTGAACATTTCGTAAAGAGCTTCAATCTCATTCACAGTAACTGCAATGGGTACATGGTTGGCTTGAGCTGTGAGAATCAAATGCAGTAAAGTAAAAGTGAAAGGAAAAGTAGACATACACACAGTGCCTCTAGCCACGTCCTTAGGGTTCTGAAGACCCCTGCACTGTGCGGGGAGATCAGCATCACAACAAGTCAACAAAATTGTGGAGAAGTGTTTCAATCCATCTAAACATTGCATCATCATCTCTCCTCCAACTCACTGTTTCCATGCCTACCACAAACACAGAAAAGATGGTTAATCCCATTGTCATTCAACAGAAACCCTCCAAAGTTTTGCGCCAGGCACGGAGGGATATATAATAGAAACAAATGCCATCGACGACAACAATTCAAGAAACGAACACAAGTTTGAAGATCGGACGCAGAAAGGGCTGACATCAAATGGATAACATATCGCGTGGTAAGATGAGGAAAATGATGAGGAAGGAGTAGTTTTGACTTTTGAGAGAAAAGATGAACCAAGAAATTTTACTTTTTTTTTTGTTTTTTTGTTTTGGGTTTCTCTCGTTTGCGTGTAAAGAAGCTTCAGATGACGACTTGTTCCAACAAGTTTTTCCACTTTCACCACGATCTCGAGCTGTTGTTGGCTGCTGAGACCCCTGAGAAGCGATCAACAAGCTCGTTGGCGTAAATTAGTCGTCTCCTAGTTAGTTGGTGACCACTTGGGCAAAGTTGACATTTCGAAAGAGGGAGAGAGAGAAAGAGATACTATAATGCATTCATCAAGACTAATTAGATACCCAAGAATCTTTCTGGCAGGTCACTGACACAGGTCTCGGTTCTTGGATCCGGCGTCGATTTCTAGCAGCAACATCTCTTAGGGCTGCTCAACTGCTTTCTGGTTTGATCATCAGACTCGTTTTGGCAGATTGATTGGATTTATCGGCCAATCAGGTCCTACCATCACCGAAATCTCTTTATCGTCCTCTAGAAGAGCTTGCTATCCATCATCTCTGCTACGTCGATCTCCCAAATCGAAACCCGCTCTAATCTGTAGTAACTACACCGTCTGGCTTGGTCTTCTTCATCAATTCACCCGTATCTTCCATGGTCAAAGCCTCATAGACGTGACAAAACTTCCAATGACGCACCCAGATATTACTCTTCTTCGTCTGCTACATCAGACTGCGATGTGGGACGAGCGAAAATTGCACAAGATACACGGAGAATTCTCGATCGGGAAGCACCCTCGGCCATGGAAATTTCGCCCAAATGTCGGCGATCTCCTCTCTGCTCTCATCCAATTTCATCATCATCAAGCTCCGGAACTTCGCCTGCGACGGTTCTCCACCGCCACAATCGATTTCAAAACTCATCCATCCTCCGCTACACACACACAGAGCAAACGCACAACATAGAGTGAGGTTTTCTCAAAGCCCAACTATGGAGGATTTATATCAAGTATCCCACACCATTAAACTTAATGATTGTTTTGTTTGTTAGTTGGTTGGGATTGAGTAAAGTGCTCCCATGACAACTTTATAGCAATTAGCAAAGAGCCCACACCCATCATTTTGATTCCACTCTCCGTACCCTGAAACACACATATTAGCTAGGCTAGGCACTCTACTCTAGGATGCTTTCCTCGGAATGGAAAACATATTAACCAAAATAGAAATTTGATCTAAGCCATAAGCTTATTCATCAATTAAGTATGACTCTCCTTGTTGCTAGCTGTCTACATGAATATCAACCCAAAGGTAAAGAGACCACAAAAACAAACATGTGATTGTGAAACATAGAGCATAACAACGAGCGAGTTGATGAATTAAAGACCTTACCCATCCAATCCACAAGCGAGAGTTACGACTATTGAATGACACAAAGCCTACCACACTGATTTGACTGAGACCAAATGTGGGATGTGTGGGGGTGATTAGTAACCAAATCAAATTATAGGGTGATAAATGCAATTAAAAAAAAAACAAGACAAGAAAGTAAAATTTGAGAGAGGGGATAGAGAAGAGTAGGTGGGGAAGAATGGGAGAGAGTGTATGGAACAATTGATGATTGACAAAGGAAAAAAGGTTTGTTCGATTTGATATCTGTGTGGGAGAGTCTTGAGTTGAATCAAAGATTGGTCCTTTTTTTTTTTCCCTTCACTTTCTTGCTTTTTCTTTTTCCTTTTTAAAATTTTTTCTAGTTTCTGATCTCAGGAGGCTTTTATAAATTTTTCCCCTAAATTTCTCCGTCCCTACTATTTTGATCAATTTCTACGAAAAGCACGAATCTTTAAANAGATATGTAATAAGGTTATTCAAAGCTATTGAAGTTTCCTTTTGACTGATCATAGTAATGATTTAACTCATAAAACTCATGATGTTACCAGAAACACTTGTTTGCACCTAGTGGCCAAGGGTATAAGAGTTGCCGGCTCAACCTGGGCAAGTACACAAGAGAAAATTTCATTAGCAGTAAACTCTGAGGAGCATATTAGCTTCCCAGGCTCAGGGAATATACGCATTTAACATTTTCTCTACCTGCCTAAACATTTTTTTATCAGTGAAAAGCTAACTTCACTTACATAGCAAACAACAAATACTTTTGAGATATACAACAGTTTCCGGATACGTCAACATAGGTCAGGGCAAACTGCAAAGACATGACTCAACTCTATGTATTGACTGACACACCATGACAAAAGTCTCATGCAACTTGAGTTTCAAAAATAAAGCATCCTCTTTTTATATCCACATTTATAAGTGAAACAACCAGACATTTACACTCCATATTCTATCAGAAGAGGCTTACAGCTTGTGCAGCTTCATCTATGATAACGACATCGAAACCACGGTTAGATTTAGCGAGAAGTGCTGAGCCACTGAAGCTTAGGGTAGCAAACACCTGTAAGTGCAGAAAAACAGAAGTGGATACTCAGGGAAGAACAAAAAAAGAAAGGCTTTAAATGACATGAATGAAGGTTAATTCTCCTTACAATTGCAGCTTCGTCCAAAATTGAAGTGCGGATACTATCTATATCAGTTCCTGTGGTTCCTTGTTTCGGTTTATCAATGGCTGAGCCACGCTTTTGTGCCACCTGCAAAATAATGTTTCTCAAAAAAATACCCAGGGACAAGATTTGTCAACAAATTTTGTAAAATCTTTGTCTATTTTCAGGTCTGGTTCCTCTTTAATGAATATTCTTATATACCACAACCAACAAAACTTTGATGATCTGATGATAGTTAGATTCCCAGTTGAATATTTTGAAAAAAGGTTAAAGCAAGCAACCAAAACTAACACAGGACGAAAGGCAATCAAGTGTAAAAGCTACTGGATACATACAAGGTGATCCAGTGATACTGACATGACGGAGTGATGTGCCTTGAGACCAATTCGTACTATTTTAGGTGTGTATGTCTGGGCGTTTTCGTCACGAAGACCTGAAAATGCAGAAACCATAACATATAAGACCATTACCAACTTTTAAAAAATGAAATAACGTATGCGATAAACCACATACCAGTAGTCAGAAGCCGCAACACAATCTCATCAAGCGCAGAGTTTGATGGAGCACAGACAAGTACACGTATTCTAAACTTCCGACTTGCATTAACCACCTCGGGTTTCTGACAAAAAAAAAACAAAAAAGTGAATAAGATATGTAAGTTAATTACCAGGTGTCTCAGAATAAATCTACCGACTTACCAAATCATTTCCTGAGGTTGGAAAAAAACCATCATCACCATCCTCAGGCATAATAGCATCTCGGGGGTTGACACCTAAAATCCAAGGAGAAGCTCGTCCCCAGTGATTGTATCTGCAGACAAAAGAAATACTGAGATAACTTCACAAAGAGGGATGTATGATATGTGATATTTCAGACCAAGCTACTCATGAGTCATGAAATGTGTAATTATTCGTTTTCCCATTGAGTTGCAAGATTTCAAATAAAACACCATATGATGTATTTAATAATAGCATTTAAAAGATCTTA
Organism: Alliaria petiolata; assembly: GCA_020283515.1. Classification (NCBI taxonomy): domain Eukaryota; kingdom Viridiplantae; phylum Streptophyta; class Magnoliopsida; order Brassicales; family Brassicaceae; genus Alliaria; species Alliaria petiolata. The sequence continues at coordinate 216,422,197 of JAHZTW010000001.1, read as the reverse complement.
TATGAGAGGAAAACCATACTTCTCCTCAATGGTCATCTGAACACGACGCTTTACTTCATGCTCCATGTTACTATTATGAAAAAAAGAAAAAAGGAATGTCCATCAGAACGAGAAGCATAAGAAAACCATAGTTATAATATCTGGAGCCTAAATCAGAGCAAGTGAGCATCAAGAGGATAGCACGTAAAAAAATCATACTTAGATTGGACTCTTGCTGGAGTGGCATGCATAATGGCACCAAGAATGCTAAGAATCGTCTGAGTCTTCCCAGTACCTGGAGGACCCTAAAGAAGGATCGAGTCATTAGTATTCAAATCAAATTGTAATTTGTAGCTAGTTCAATTCATCTGCTTTGTCAATCCAATTTGAAAAACAAGTCTGCGATATCCCTGCTGACTTTCAATACAATTTGACAAAGAAGTCTCTCATATCCACGTAGTTAACAAGATCAAGATGAATGAAGAAGTCAACCTGTATCAAGATGAAGGATTTTCTTGATAGACCAACCTGCAAAATAAGATTTGGAGGCAAAGATTGCAAATCTGAGTTAAGAGAAACAGCAAAAGTCTCTAAGGAGGAAAATTACAAGGTCAGACTTACATCAATTGCCTCCTTTTGGGATTTGTTAAGATTCTCTTTAAAGAATTCATTCAGAGACCCAGATATTTTCCACGCTTCATCTCCAAAACCACAAGATCTTTCAGCCGCAGTAAAGATTAAATCCTTGAAAGGGAGTGAACTGACTGATCGTAGTGCTATGTATTCCCGAATAATGGTTGATAGACCGCATAACTGCAGAATAAACATACCATACCATGAAAGACGCTGTATACAAAGGAAGAACTACATTTCTATCTAGAAAGGATATGTAAGAGGATAAAACAGTCACTTAAGAAATCAGATTCTAGACATAACTTAGGCAGATTATCCAATTCATGAAAACAAACATGATAATAACTAAACATAGATGCTGTGTCATGAACAACTGACCTTTAAACTGAATACCCTTTTGTCTATAGCGCTGGCAGACGAAGTAATAAGAGAACGCATGTTCGAGAGAGCTTGAGTAAATGACTTTGCTCTAGAGGATTTAGTTTTTTTGGTTATATGCACCACATCTTCAGCTAAATACATCCGAAGACGAAGAAGATTGTTTTGACGGTTTTCCACTACAGCAAACCCATAAGATGAAGGAAATGAATTCCCTTTAACCTGCAAAAAAAGTCAATCTCTAACTGAATCCAACATTCTACAATGACAGTTATACAAGAAAGTACAAAGTCAGAAGAAAAAACGATAAGCAACTCATACAGCATGTTGAAAAAAACAAACAAGAACAAAAGAGTAGTAGTATATGTACCTCTTCTTTTGATAGCAGTAAGAGATCATTTGGAGCAAGATATTCGTCCTCGTCGTGTTCATACGTGACTAGCAGAAAGTGAAACCCGTCGGCCTCGCTGCACTCCATTACCAATCTCATTTTACACACCGACGCTACAGAGGCAAATGACAGAACAGTCATTATAAATATCACATCTTACTACAATTACACAAACTTAATTCCCAACAACAGATCATCAAAACTCAAAAACCTCCCCACTTTCTTCCATGATCAATGGATAAACATAAATAGATACATTTATATAAGTCTCATGGATCTAACCTTCTTCACCATCTTGATTCTGCAAGATTTGAGCTTTGACTTCCTCGAAGAGCAGTGGTTCAAAAGTCTCGAAATAATCATCAGCATCTTTATAAGTATTCTTCACAACATTCA